>JACAXG010000121.1:1834872-1882855 GCA_018881555.1 Amblyornis subalaris
GCTCTGGCCAGTTGTTGTTCAGGTAGGACTGCAGAAACTGGCTTTCCCAAGGTATTCCTTAGCCAGCTTTAGCCTTGTGCTCAGGCACAGGGCTGCGTTTGATGAGCTGCTAAGAAAGGCATGCCTGTAGTTGCCCTCAGCATGATTGAGATGTCTTGATGTTTGRGGTGCTGATCCTCCTCGTTTTTAGGACAATGCAAATTAATCAGCTAAATCAGGCACCAATGTTAGAACCCATCTGCCAGTAGGACTCTGCATTGGATCCATGGAACTGCTGATGGATAATGCGTGGAACACCCTGAACTGTTGTGGCTGTTTCTGTATTGGCTGCAAGAGGCATGAGGTTATACCATGGCTCAGCTGACACGGGGCAGCTTGTTACAAGGATACTGTGGGRGTGCTTATTAGTTTTATTCACATTGGCTGCAGTCCATGTCAGGCTTTTTTATTTATGGGCTGAACTAAGTGATAGTTCGTATTTTTGAGAAGAGAATGCATGTGAAAGGAGGATTAGCCTAGCTGTGTTTATGTGCAGTAGCTCAGTAACACCCTCGAATGCCAGGTGAGCACTTCAGGGAGAGGTTCTACCTGTTCAGTCAGAGTTTCTGCTGTTGGTCTCGAGACACTGAGCAAGAGCTGTAGCATCATTTTCTTTTCCCTGCCAGATTTCCTTTCTTTYAAGGGAAACTTTATTTCTGAAAAGTGCAGATATCCTAATCCTCATCCTTTTTATGGATTGCTCCAGATGCCATCAGCTTGTTTGTGTGGCTGATAACTCATTTAGTTGTCAGCAAGTGTGTTGTCTCATGGAGGCATTGAATCAAACCTTGTGACTGATTGGATTGCTGCCTACACTAGCAGAGAACAGTTTGGATGAAAGGCAGGGGCAAGAGTGAACTCTCTGGTGTGTGGGGAATTGGATGTGGGGTTTACTTTCCCCACCCACTAAGGCTCGTTTTAACTTCCAGAGATCTGCTTCTCCATTCCCTTCCAAAGTGAAATAATACAAGATCCAATAATTCAGTACCAGTTAATTAGCAGAAACACAACTAAGAACTTGGTGGCTGGCAYGTTCACTGCTTTAATGAATTCATAACTTGCAAGAACAGCTCCAGAACAAGCTCTTGCTCACTGTCTATTAAGTGTGGAATGTTTTTACCAGGTCTTGTTATCCTCTGTGCATCTGGATAAATGACTGCCCTTTTGCACTATTTTTTCTGTTTACAGTTTAGTTGCAAGATTCTTTGAGATKAATCCATTTGAGCCATGGTTAACACGGGACAAGGTGGATAGGGTAAGTGTGGGACCGTCCAAAAACCCTGCCTGGGAAAGGTTTCATTGTGTATTTGCAACTTGCTCGTGTAGTTTTGCATTCTCCATGTCACTTCTGTGTTTGATTGTTCCTTTTCCCAAGATGTTCATCCTTAAGTAATCTATACAATACTAGATATGTTTAAAGACCTTTCAAGGAGCAACAGCAGAAGAGAARTCCCCATTTTCTGAGATTTAGGCCATATGTGCTGCATATATGGTAATAGAATTAAATATTTGTCCTGTACAAAGTTTGTTCTTGGGGGAAACAGTCTTAYGTCAGCAGCCTTGAAATTACAGAATCTCCCAAGAGCTGCCATGTAGGAAATTGTTTTCAGACATATTAATATGTTTCTAGAACCATGTATTTATGGTAGTTTGTTTCCACAGTAGGAGAAGGGTGGTATAAATCCACAATACTTTTGGCAGGGGAATGATGGCATTGGGTGTAGTGCTGTTCATTTCATCCAGTGTATTCTCTCTTGTTTTTTTCACTTACCCTGCCCGTTGTTGCTGCAGTTTCACATAACAGACATGACACTTCCTGAGCTGCCTGGCTTTGAGGAGCTGGGGATTGAACCAACCCCTCTGGAGCAAAAAGCCATCGAAGTCCTGCGCCGCCACCGCAGGTTCCGCTGGCTGGACGCTGAGCTGGAGGAGGCAAAGCCAAAGACATACCCCATGTGACAGCTGGCAAGGGGGACACTCAGAGCTTCCTGAACTGCCTTTGGATGRCCCAACTTCTTTGGAGAACTGTGTACATACTGAGTAAAATATATTAGTCATGTAAACTGTATTTCGCCAGTGTTGTCTGTTCAGGTATGGGGACTGTTCCTGCARTGCAAATTTTCTCTCTGTCACAAAAGCAAATAACATGGTTGCTTGGCTGTGAGCATTACAGTGTTTTAAAAGTTGGGACGAGGGGGAATGTGCCTTAATACAAGTCCCTTTCTCCCTTGGCTCTCAAAGCAAATGTATCCCTGAGCTTGAAGTGCTCAAATGATTTGAAGAGTGTTGCAGTTGAGGACTGGGTCACCTGGAACATGCCCTTTCCAGTAGGCATTGCTGGTAATGCCACCTCTTCAGATGATGAGATCTCAGCCAAAGCTCTGGCTTTGAGTTCCTGACTCTTGGGAACTTTGTTTTCTGCCCTGAGCACAGCTCTTAAAGAAAGTGCCAGCCTCCTGTCAGGGAGTTGTAGAGAATGCTAAGATCTCTCCAGTCTGAACACCCCCAGCCCCCTCAGCTGATTGCTGTAGCCAAAGATCAGAATCTCTCACTCTTTCTGTATTTCCAAACTGCTGTGAAACTCCTGGGCAAAGTGTTTCTTAAATTTCAAGAGCTTCCACATCAAAACTGCTGCTGCTAATGTTTACTCTCTTAGAAAGAGGAGGGCTCTTGTGATAATGGAAGTTTTTTGAACCTGCCTTCTAMGGAAGCATTCAATTTGGCTCCCATGGATTGTTTGTTTTTCTTTTGATAACGCAAGATCAGTGGTTTTAAAATAAAGCTGCCAATTCAAAAGCTAGGACAAACAGGAAGTGAAGTGCATATTGTTAGTAATTTGAGCCTCAACTCCTATTATTTTTCTGGCTGCCAGAAAGCCCCTAACTACGTGAGTAATCTCATTAGCACTCGTTTGATAAGCGTGGCCCTGATAGTGGTGCGTTGCCCGTGGTTCACATCCTGCTGTGCAAGCAGTGGTGTCCTGAGCTGCCTCACAAGTGCACGTAGAGAACAGAGAGAGGCAATTAGCACGTAGCCCTGCGTGGCTAACGAGCACTTTCCATTTGCAGAGTGCTGCAGCAAAGGCTGGCAAAGGCACTGCTGGAATGTGAGGTGCCAATCCTTGGGAATGTTTGCCATCATGCAGTGGTTTATTTATTTCCCCCCCCTCACTCAAAGCACAGCTTTTCCAGTGGCACCACAGAGCTCTCCTACAGGATCTTCATTCAGACAACCATTAGAGGGTGGAAAGGGCTGAATATCCATGAAACATTTACTTCAAGCAGCTGCTCCACACAGGAACATGGGTAAAGTGGAGTATCACACCACCATACTTGGCCTTACACAGCACTTCCCCTTTCTACCTGCTACAAACTGCACTAGGATGTTTCACTAGTTATCCTTCCAAAGCAATTTATTTATTTTRTAATACAGCCCTGAGCACAAAATTACTGTAATTCATAGACGTGCCAAGGCTGGAAAAGACCTTCAAGACAGTTGAGTCCAGCCTTTGATCACGACTTTGACAATTTCCCCAGTCATTCCTTGGACACCTCCAGGAATGGGGACTCCCAACACCTCCYTGGGCAGCCCCTTCCGATGCCTGACCGCCCTTTCCATGGAGAAATTCTCCCTCATGTCCAACCTGAGCCTCCCCTGGCACAGCTTGAGGGTGTGTCCTCTTGTCYTGACTCTTCTTACCTGGGAGCAAAGCCCAGCATCCCCCAGCTGCCCCCTCCTGTCAGGGAGTTGTGCAGACCCGGAGGGGCCCCCCTGAGCCTCCTTTTTTCTGGGCTGAGCCCCTTTCCCAGCTCCCTCAGCCTCTCCTGGTGCTCCAGCCCCTTCCCCAGCTCCGTTCCCTCCAGCCCCTCAATGTCCTCCTTGCAGTGAGGGGCTCAGAACTGGACACAGGATTTGAGGTGTGGCCTCACCAGTTCATTTGGGCAATGGGGAAAACTTGTCCCACAGCTTTTTGAAATCCCCCTACAAGTAGGACTGGAAGATGCTTGCATTTTAGGAACAGCTTGTGTGGGTGGGAATGGTATCTGCATCTAAGGGTGGAGAGAAGGATCTGAACCTTCTCTTTCCTCAAAGCCTCTTTCCTAAGCAGGTAGGGCTCTCCTTTGGACTAACAGCTAATTATGTGCATATTTCTGCTGAAAATATGATAGCACTTGAATTCCACTGTTGGTAATGTATCACTCTGAGCTGGAACAGGGGACTTGCATAGAATTAAACCTTCCTGTGTTCTGCTTTATTCTTACCTCTCAATTTTTCTTTCTTGACTTACTTGGAAAGCCTCAAAGGTTCCTTCAGTTGCTTAGAGGGCAGATTTTGATGACTGAGAAGAGCATTCATGCTGGTAGTAATTATTGTGGTGTTATCTCTCTCTGTCCCTGCTGTTATTTCTTCTTCCTTTCCCTCTGCCCTAAGAAATAACAAGGATACGATTATATGGAATGAGGAGATCAGAGGACTGTTACATTTAAAGTAATCCAAATTACCAGTAATTCATGATAGCGTTACTGCAACTTCTTTGAGTTGGGGAAGCAGAAGGTGAAGGGCACTGACAGAAGAGCAAAGGGAAGCTGGTGGCAGAGCTGAGAACAGTGATGGTGTGCTGTTACAGGGCTTTCTTCTCTCCTCATAGCAACGAGTTACAGCCTGGGACTCACTCCCCGAGCACCATTCCTTCTTGGAGAAGCTCGGGAAGGTGGTAACATCACTTGGGCGTGTTGAAAGCTACAGACTGGAAATTGCCTTTTTCAATGGCACTAGAGAACGTCCCGGATTGTGTTGCTGGGGTTCCGATCTGGAGCAGGGCGTGGAGTTCCCAGCCGGAGACACACGCGTCCATCGGTTCCCCGCTACAGGCACAGCCTGGCGCGCATTGAACCGCCAGCAGTCGGAGCTGCTGCCCAGCAAATGCTGATCGCGGGGTGCCACCCACYCCTGCCTCGCCCTACATCCATCCTCTGGGCGGCTACGGCTGCTTCAACAGGCATTAAACACTTCCCTTCAAAGTATTYTGTATGTACACGTGTATGCACATCCGCAGGGCAGCGGTCAACAGCTCGCCGTCCTCACGGACATCAGGGACAAGTGGTGGCCCTCAGGGGTCCACGCTGGGACCTGTGTCACTTAATATCTTCATTAATGACACAGTCAAAGGGATTGGGGCCACCCTCAGGAAGGCTGCCTAAGGGGTGTGGTTGCCACACCTGAAGGACAGGAGGTCACCAGAGGGACCTGGCACAGGTTGCCCAGAGAAGCTGTGGCTGCCCCATCCCTGGAAGTGTCCAAGGACAGGTTGGACAGGGCTTGGAGCAACCTGGGATAWTGGAAGGTGTCCCYGCCCATGGCAGGGGGTGGGGTAGGATGAGCTTTAAGATCTCTTCCAACCCCAAACATTCTGTGATTCCAAGATCTTGGCAATAGAGGGTGCATATTCCTTGCTTTAAAACCATTTTGTTCCCTCATCCCAGGATTATCCCTGAATCTGGCTGTTGCAAACCCCCTTTCCCTGGAGGAGACACCTCCCAGCTCCTGGTCCCTGCTCYGAGCAGCCTGTACCACCCAAGACAGACCCATTTGTGCCAGAGYAGAACCCCAGGTGCTGTGAGGGGTTTGTCCCACTGCCTGCACCTGAGGAGCCCTGAAGTGTGCCCAGGTGTGGCTGTGGGGCAGAGCAAGAACAAAGGTGATTGCAAACTACTTAAAGCAGCCCTAGGGGTGGGGTAAGGGAGTCACCCGTGCGGGAAGGAGGCAGYTTGGGTGGAGCAGTGGTGGTGGAAGCTCTGGGAAGCTGCTCATGGAGCTGCTGCTCCCCTTCAGCCAGCAGTGCCTGGGGTAAGTCAGTCTTTTGGCTTTTTGCTACATGAAACGTTTGCTGTGGGTTTTACAGGATTGAGGATGTGGTCCAGGCATCCTTGGCCTGGAGTGTTTTGTAAATGGGAGCTCCAGTGAGTGGCTAAAGAATTTTTCTGGGTTTGAGTCTTGTGTTTGGTTTCTCAGGTGTCCRACAGGGCATCAGGCCCTCGTTTTGTCCCTGTGGAGGTGTTTGTGTTGTCTCTGCCATGGAATTAACTGTGTGTAAGGCTGAAATTCATGTTCTAGTCTTTCTGCAAGTGGATAAATGGCAGGTTTTGTTCTCTGTGAATTTGCACGCTGTCTTCAACCAGCAGAGTGGGGGCTTGCTCAGGGAAGGGTGGAAAATGGGAGCACATACCCACTCTGTGGATATAATTTCCTTAGGAAGTTCACCTCTGACTAGTATTGCTGTCGATTAAAATAAAGCTGCTGCTGCATTTTGTGAAGCTCTGAAGGCTGAGGGCACCCTGGACAAAGCAGGAGGTTCTGTTAGAGCAGTAATTCAGCAAAGTACCACACCTGAGTGRAAATGAAAACAAAAGCTGCCTGTTTCCAGTTTTGCCAGTGATACAGCATAAATTAAACAGCAATCTGCTCCCCCATTAATTAACCTTTACTGTAAAGATTTGGAATTTTTCATCTGCAAATGCTAGTCACCAAAGGCTGGCKCGAGTCTGTGTGAAATTCCTAACCTATCTTATCCAGGCCACTGACTGTGTTTTAGGTCCACAGAATCTCATCCTGGGCAGGCTGTTCCAATTCTTGGCAACCCTTTCCACGAAGGAATTCTTCCTGGAAAGGAGAAAATTCAGAAATGCAGGAGAACCTTGCTTTCCTCCTTGGCTTTGCTGCAGGGACAACAGGAACCCACCTTGGGAGGGAGGGTTAGAAGAGAAAAAAAGGTTTTAATCTSTAGGGGCTGGTGGCATGGAGAGCTGGTCTGGAGACAGGAGCTATTTAAGGCACTATTAATTGCCAGATTCTTCAAGGGGAAACTAAATCAGAGAACAGACAGAATCATTTAATCTGTCACTGGGGGATTTGATTAGTTCTGACCAAACCTTGTGTGGTGAAACGGTGATAATCAATAATAAGATAATTACAAACCCCCACTGCTTTCATTCACATCCTTTTTTGCTTGGCTTCTCTAAAGTCAGGAGATAAATTTAAGTTTACCTTTTCATTTCCCTCCTTCTTTTTGAAACTACAGCCCTGTTAAAACACCAAGTGTGCTTGCTATCAATGGGGTTATCATGTGCAATCCAGTCAGGATCAGYGGGCAAGGCTGAGCCAAGTTATTATTTGAATTTCATCTGTCTTGTGTCAAAAGCAAGAGGAGAAAAATGGTAGTTTTTGGAAAGGTAGATGATTCACTATTGGTTTCACCTGTTTGTCCCTATTCCTGTCCATATCACAGCACGAYTTTTCCATTCCCACGCAAATCTCTGGTTTGATTTTCCTTATCTGGTTGATGCTCCTGGGCTTTGTTCATGCTATTTAAGCTGCTGTATTCCTCTCTTCCTGCTCACATTTTCCAGTGCAGTGTGTTCTGCGTTTATWTTCTGCTACATAGCCTGAGTTTTTCTTAAATATTCAGCAGCCTGGGAGCCTTTTTCCCTTGTGCTGAGATCCAGGTGAGGTGAGGACATCCCCAGCTTGGCAATTAATCGCCAGCAYTGGGAGGGCTAAAGGGCACAGCTGCTCGCAGGCAGCCACCCGAACCCCTCAGCAAACCGTGCAGGACCCGCCACGTGGGGCTCCATCAACCCCCCCAGGGCAGGTCAGGGTCGTATCCCATCCCTCGTGCCGGGAATGTGGGGCCCTGGGGCCGGGCACGGAGCTTCCTGCTGGAACCCGAGCACTGGCAGCCCCTGAGCGTGCAGCTCCAGTGCCTGTGGCAAATGTGAGCTCAGCAAAATTGTTTTATTCTCCCCTGCCACCAGCAAATTCTGTCTGCTCCTCAGMCGCGGTTGTAATCTCAGATTAGGTTTCAAACCGTGGGTTTTTCTTCCGGTTTTTGGGAGACTCSCTGCGACCCCGGAGCGTGTTTTTTCCATCTGCTCACTGTGAATTATCTCGGAGTCCCTGCTTCTCCCAGACAAGGCAAAATGGTACCTAACAGAGTGTGTTCGCCTGCAAAACTCCCCGGGCGTGTGCCATCTGCTTGGGAGGGCCTGAAGCCGCGAGGATAACGGCAGCAGCTTTGAAGCCAAAGGCTGAGGTGGCCCCGCAGAGCTCTGGGTGCAGCGTCGGGAATTCAGCTCTGGATTCAGTGCTGCCTCCCGAGGCCACGCGTGTTGCGGTGGTGCAAAAGCGATTCGCCAGTGTAGGTCRGTTCCGTGTGGGTTTATCTATCGGAAGTTCTGGCTGGAAGGGTTGCTCGTGCGGGAGTCAGGGTTCCGGTCTGGGAGCTACGAGGTGTGACGGCACAGAGCCTTCAGCTGCTGCTTCCGTGGGAAGAGGAGTTTGATGGGAGGAAATGCTTGTCCTACACGGACGATTGGAGAGGATATTCTCAGTTTGCTCTACTTCAAGGAGAAGTGGTGCAGTGTCAGGTTTTTTTTGGATGTGGCTGTCAGCGTAGAGCTCTGAGACAAGTGTCTGCAAACCTAAGTGAGCGACACYACAGCATTGCCCACGTTTGCTTCTGCTCCTCCTTTAGACCTGGAATTTGCGTCTGCTGGGGTTTTCTTGTGTGCAGGTGCTGTTAYTGTGGCTGAACTGAGCCTGGCTCCTTCCTCACCCCCCCCGGAAATGGTCCCTCATGTGTTCAGCTCAGTCTGCACCGAGTTCCACCTCTCCGGGACTGGCATGCCAGTCAGTAGGTTTAAGTAATAGCACACTGTGCTGCAATCTGCTGCATAATTATACACTTAATTAGAGTCACAGTTTGCTACCTCTGTCACACTGTGACAGGGCTCGCTGCTCTTCAGGGAGGGGGAAAAAAATTCTGCTGGTTATAGCTCAGAAAAGCATCATAACTGTTGATTTTTCTCGTTTGAGTTCCTTTTAGAAGAACCTGCAGAACAGATTAGAGCTCAAGTAGTTACTGTTTATTAAACGGTGGTGGTGAACGCCCCCCCAGTTAAAATAGGCCTTTGGGCATGCAGGGAAAAAGCCCCGAGAACAAGGTGATGATGGCAAACACTCAGCGCTGGGGGACAAGCACAGGGGAAATGCCAGTGTGTGAGTTCTGAGGCAGCTGTGAATGTGAGACCATCACAGAATGGGCTGGGTTGGAAGAACCTTAAAGATCAGCCAGTCCCACCCCTGCCACGGGCAGGGACACCTCCCACTAGCCCAGGGTGCTCAGAGCCCCATCCAACCTGGCCTTGGACACTTCCAGGGATGGGGCAGCCACAGCTTCTCTGGGCACCCTGTGCCAGGGCCTCACCACCCTCACAGGGAAGGATTTCTTCCCAATATCCCATCTAACCCTGCTCTGTCAGTGTGCAGCCATTCCCCCTTGTCCTGGTACTCCATCCCTTGTCAAGAGTCTCTCTCCATCTTTCCTGTAGCTCCCTTCAGGCACTGGGAGGCTGCAATTCCATCAATAACTCATCTCATGGGATGAATCACCCCCTACTTCACCCAGGGCAAATATTGTTATTCTACAACATATCTCACTTCAAAGGATCTTCCTTATACATGTTAAATCTGCCTGTGATGGGTACTGCTCGTGTGTGCAAGCAAACATGAAAAAGCCTTAATTTACCATTATTCCYTTAAAACAATAGGATGTTTTGGAATGGAGGTATTGATGGGGCTCTGAGCAACCTGGGCTAGTGGAAGGTGTCCCTGCCTGTGGCAGGGGTTTGGAATGGGAGGATCTTTCAGGTCCCTTTCCACCCCAGCAATTCTATGATTCTGTGATTTTTGTCATTTGATCCTTCTCAGGGAAATCCTTCCATCCTTCTCTGTGAAATGAGATGGAAAAACGGGCATAAAAATTTTCTTTTTTGTCTGTTCTTCTGCTTCCTTTCTGGATAGAAACCTGAAAGTGTCTGCCTGCTTGCAGCCTGCCCAGATGGGCTGTTTGCCCAGGCACGACCCTGCCATGTGTGGGATTTCAGGGGCTGTGTCAGATTGTCCAGGGTTTGAAACGTTCACAAACACAAGCCAAGGTTTCTCTCTGCGAGGGAAGGATCCTTCCCAGCATCTTGCTGGTGCAGCCCCGGCAGATTGCATGGGCACAGGCCCTGCTGCGAGGCTGTGAGGTTGATTATTGTGCATTTCACTGAGCAGTGCCAGCGTTTAAAGCCTGTGCTGTTCACCAGGGAAGGGATTGTCCCTCTGCACCCTGCGCTGGTGAGGCCACACCTTGAGGGCTGAACCCCCCACTTCGAGAAATGTCCCTTCTGTTCACACTTTCCCAGATTCTTTGCTTGATAACCCCATCCACCAGATTGCTGGTTGCTCTCTCCCTCCTCCATCCTCCTTAAAGCCCTCCCATCAGCTGGGACAGTTCATTGGAAAAGATTCTTTTCCCCACTTTCTCAGATGATTCTTGTTCCCTCCCAGCTGTTCCTGATCTTCAGGGAGGGATCCCATGGCCATGGGAGCCAAAACCTTGTTGCCAACACTCCCTGCACAAACAGCTCTGACCTGCAGGATCCCTCTGCTCCTCCTCCAGCCCTTCCGTGACACTGGCAGGATCGAGGGGAACATTGCTGATGGAATGTCACACAAATACTGCCCCATTAGGGAGAACCATGTTAATCTATGTTGTATGTTAAATAAAGACTTCACTTGCTTCCTACTGTTCCAGGACTTCAGGGTTCTGATTGTCAGAAACTTCCCTAAATTTTCAATCCCCATCTTTCCTTGGGGAGTGTGGATAAACAGGACCACATGTTCCTGGGTCAGGATTGTCTTTTAGCTCAGAGGTTTCTCCCCTTTGTATTTTTCCCTCCTGGGAAACTAAAGAAACAATTGTATCCCCTTTTCAGCATCATTTTCTTCGGCAAAATACAGTAAATTTTTGATGGTGCTTGTTTTAGTTTCTTTTCATCCAAAGGGTTTTCTTAACTGCCTTCAGTCTTGTCCTATTGATCTCTTGTAACCATCCTGTAATCAAGCAGTAAATGGAGTCTTCATTTTTTTTCAGTCTGAACACATCACAGAGAGGAGGAATCCTTATTGATCTCTGAACACACTCTGTTTTCCTTAGCTCATTTCACGTAATTTCTATAATTCTGGTCCTTTAGTTCGCCCAAAATTTGACTGATTTCCCCATCTTTCTGAAGAAAGATTTAACACACCAGTGATATGGCTCCTCACTGCCACAGCCACACAGGCAGTGTTCTAGAAAGGGATGGTTTATGGTGCCCACTCCGGATATTTTTGGCAATGAGAAAAGAAAAACAAAGCAAACCACAAAGCAGCCAGATCTCCTTGTCCTCTCCACTTAAAGTAGCAATGCTTTATGCAAGACGCTGCCTGTGGAAAAACAAACCACCCTGAAAACGCGCGACTGCTGAAAGAATGAAAAGGGCAGGGAAAAGCTTGTATTTATTTGAGGTGGGAATGTTGTGTGGTCACCAGCTTTGACAATAAGGTTATGGGGACAGGGAGGTTCAGGAATGTACAAATCAGCATCTACCTGAGCCACTTTTGGAGTTCAAGCAGGGTTTGTTTCCAGGTGAATGAAATGCCTCTCGAGCCCACAGACAAGGACACTGCACTCAGCTGTCAATAGTGCTGAGAAACCTTAGAAGGAATTATTGATTTTTGCGAAATTTGCTTCCTCTCAGTCCCAAACTTGAAGTCCTCTGGCTCCTGCAGCCCATGGCTGTAGGGCAAACTTTGTGGCTCATCTCAAGAGCAAAGGCAAAAGTTTTCCCGATCACCTTCTCCGCAGCAGGAGCCTTGGGAGGTTTGGGGTGAGCAAAACGTGTGCTCTGCTTGGGCTGGGTGGGGCTCAGGACTGTGAGAAGCTGCTGCTCTCGGGTGGGTGTTGCCCGGCTGCACCAGCARCCTCAAGCCAGCTCTCCGTGGGGAAAGATTCCATGGGAAAAGAAGGGAAATCCGCTCCTTGGTATGGGGACTCTCACCAGCCCAGTGGTGCAGTCCCCCAGTGCCCAAAAGGGACACAAAGGCTGRGAGGTCACCAAGTTCGGGTGACTGCAACAGTTCAGCCAGGTTAGCCCAGTGCAGGGGTAGCAAACACAAAGCCAGACACTTAAATATTTGCAAGACTTTAGGAAACATTCAGAAAAGAGCTTTTGCTGCTTTGCATCAATGGTGGTTTTGCATTGCCTTAATTCCTGGGTCACCTGGAGATTTGTCCTTTTCTGCCCTGAGTGGTTCTCTTGTGTTCCTGACAGCTTTAAAATTGATGTTATCATCCACGTGAAACAATAGAGATAAAACCCCTTCTGCTGTGTTGTATTTCCAGCAGACACCCGGTAAATTGAAGTCCCTCAGCGTGGTTTGTAACAGATTCTGTCCCCTCTTTAGGGGGAGAAGCCCTAACTTCTGTATGACTGGTCAAAAACCCCAAAATTGTGCTGGTGGCACCAGGCTTGGAGCCAGGAATTGACCTGCTGGGCCTTCCTGTTCCTTCATCATTCCTTGCAAGAGGAAAAATAGAGGAGAACTCTACCTGTGTCCCTGATTCCTGAACCAGTCACCCCAAGGTCCTGAAGTCTCTCAGACTTCCTGTAGCAATCCAGTTTTATGGTGTAAATAATTGCATTTTCTGCTTATAAATGTGCAAAGCCTTTTCTCTCAAGAGTACTACCAGCACTGTACAGCATTTAAAAAAAAAAAAAATCAGTTCTGATAATAATTCTCACTGTGGACTTAAAAGTTACAGGAAGCTGTAGCAGTAATGCAGCATCTTGATGTTAAGGGCTGAGAACAACTGGTGGAATTTTATCTGGCCTGAAGGGCATGTTAAGAGGTAGCCAGCAGAGGAAATTACATGTGGATATTCACTTTCTCTCTCAGGGATTGGGATCAGGGAGTTTTGATTATTTTGGGGTTTTTAACATGTTTAATCTGCAAACCCCAGTGTGCTGTTTTTGGGCAGAAACTTACTTTGGACATATGAMGCAGGAGAGGCAGGTTTGAAATTAGAGAAGATATTACCAAGTTTAGATTTCTGTCCAGGTGTGCAGCTGTGTGCAGCTCTAGTCTGAATCTGCTTGTGTGGGAAGTGAAAAGTTCTGAGCCTGCACTTTCGGGTCTGTAGTGGTGACTCCTGCATCTCCTCTGATGGGACAGAAGGAAATTTTCGTCGTGGGAGGGGCTCATTGTTGGTAAAACTCCAGGAGGCAGTGCAATCTCCATCCTTGCAGAGTCTCAAAACCAAGTTTTCATAGGATCCTATCACAGAAGGGACCTTAAATATGATCCAGTGTGAGGTGTGGTCACTGGGATTGCTGGGGAACAAGGAGCTGGGTCCCCGACAGTGGCATCCCCATCCGTGTGGGAATGGTGCTCGCCCAAAGCTGCTACCAGTCTAAACACAGCCTGAAGGGATTTCTAGACCACAGTTTAGACACCTTTGGGACCTGCCTTTGGGATCCAGGGAGCAGCAGCTGGAGTTCCTGTGCCACTGAACTTTGCCAGGGCTCTCCAGCACCCCCCAAGGAAAGCCAGAGCTGAGGGAGAGGAGGAGCTGCCCATCCATCCTTTCCATCGAAGGGATTCTCTTTTCTCTGTGGCTGTTTCTGKTCCTGTTTGATCACTTTGAGCTCTGCCTGGGCTGCTGCTCGTCCTCAGGTGTGTGAGGGGTGGGCTGGGAATCAGGAGTGCTGAGGTGCTTGTTTCATCCAGGAGGCTGAAGGCACCTGGCTGAGCCTCCAGACCAATCTCCTTAGTTCCAGCACTATGGCTCGTGGCAGATGCTGAAGAGAGATGCTTGGTCAAGAAATTCTATGTGAGCTTTAGAATTTATCGATGGCARAGTTGCTTTCCTTGTTTGCTTTTCCCAGGCAGAAGTCCCTCTTTTSCCTCCCAGTTTTCCATGAACTTTTGTAGCTTTTTTTTTTTCCTTGTTATATTTCCCACATCTCACTTGGACAACTTTAAAATAAAGTGGGATTTCCCCTCCCTCCCCTCCTTAAGCAACCCTCTAGATGACAAACTAAGCCTGTTACCACACACAAATTAAATTATCCTSTGCTTCAGGAGTCATTCCCACAGCCTGGAAACCAATATCTGCCTGTCTGTGGGGATTTCACCTTGGCTTTTCCCTGTGGGACCAGGTCTTCCTTGGATCTTTGCAGGTTAAGAAATGCAAYTCCCACTTGTTCCTTGCGAGTTTTCTTTAAAAATGAGAGAGGAAAGCTGCATCACTCACCAGAAAAGGGTTGTTTTCTAAACAGTTGAGCTGCATCTCTTCCCACTTCCTACTTCTGTCTATATTCACCCCCTGATTAGAGCCAGGAACATGCAGTGAGAGAGGCAGGCAGGGCTTCAGCCCCAAATGTGTCTCCCTCGCTTTCCAAAGTGTTAACAGAGCACTCACAGCAGGCTCCAAGCGTGGCCATCCTGCTGGAAAAGGCTTTTTTGCTGAATTTCTCCAGCACAGCTCAAACTGCAGGCTCTGTGCTGCTTCCCCTGCTCACCAGCCCTTGTGGAGCCCCTAGAAACCTTACATATTCCTGAGGAATGTGTGGGCACACACCGGGAGGCGCCTGAGCCCTGGAATTGATCACATCTTATATCCTGCACAGGCATTCAAGGGTGGATTGTGCAAGGGTTCCTCTCTGTTCATTGCTGTTGAGGGTTTGGGGTTTTTTCCCTCCAGAAGGGACATTTCTAGGCTTTCCCTCCTCTGGGGAAACTTGCCCTGGCAGAGATTTGTGTCTTTGTGCTGCATTTTGTTGGAATGAGGCAGTGGTGGCACTGCTGGGGAGACCAGGGCAGCTGCTGGGGCAGGCAGAAATCAGGTGGCACTCGAGTGAGGAGCAGTTCTGRGACATTTTTAGCACAGGTCCTGCTCTGGGGCCGTGTGTTCTGACCTGTTCGTAGACGTGCTGGCGTGGGAGCTGCCAGGAAAGGAGCTGATGGGGATTTCTGGCGCTGATTTTGCTCAGATGCTGCTCGGTGTCTCACAGAAGCCCCTGGTACCCCACGTGGGAGCATCAGTGCTCCTGGGGAGTCGTTTTCGTCCCACGGATATGAAAAGTTGTTGGAGCTTGGCTGTAGGTGGTTGGTGCCTCAGGATTCTCAGACAAGTGGGAATTTCACACACACTCCTGTTAGGTTTGGGAAATTGGTCTAAATGTGCTAATATAGGCTCAAATATTGCAAAATACAGTTTATACTGATATAAAGTGTGGCTGTTGTAGGCAGGGACACCTTCCACTGCCCCAGGTTGCTCCAAGCCCTGTCCAACCTGGCCTGGGACACTTCCAGGGATCCAGGGGCAGCCACAGCTTCTCTGGGCARCCTGTGCCRGGGCCTCCCCACCTTCACAGGGAGGAATTTCTTCCCAATATCCCATCTAGCCCTGCTCTCTGTCAGTGTGAAGCCATTCCCTTTTCTCCTGTCACCACATGCTCTTGTAAAGAGTCTCTCTCCTTAGCAGATTATTATCAAAACAGTAAAAAGCTGAGGAATAGATCCTTGTATAACAGATAATATGTCTGAAATGGATTTCTTCCCCACCCCTGGAATAAATCTAGCTCTCTAGTGGGATTTAATCTGAAGGTATTCCCCTGTACAGATCCTTTCTTCTAGGGGACAAGAGCTGCAGGGCCTTGGGGGAGTAAAATTTCATRACAGAGTTCTCATTGTAAATTTTTGGTCTTAAAGTTCTCTGCCTTGGTTAGAAAAGTTCACTTAAGGTACAAAAATGTCGGCCTGACCTCGGGGTCAAACTTTCATTTTTAATGCACCTGATGGCAGCAAAACTGGCTGTGCCCTTCTCATCAGCAGCCAAGGCTCAAAACAAGAGTATGGCAGAGCTCAGCTTGTGGGATTTTAATGGGAATGCCTGGCTTGGGCAGGAAAAACCTCTGGCGGTGTCTGTACAGCACTGGAGCACCAGGGGATGCTGCCTTGAGTAAATGTGATAGGGACTTGTGCTGTCTGCTYACTTTGTTTTTGCAGATGCCATAGRAYAGCACATTGACATGTCTAATGATGGGGGTGAGACACTTGAAATCTCCCTTTATTGAGCTCAGGAACTCATTCATGTGACTGCAGGGAGAGGGAGAAGCTGTAGGGATGTCCTGTGTGTGAGGGTGGGACTTAATGGCCCCAAATGTCCCCACCACAGGACCTGCCCCAAGGGTACAACCTCATTCCCCTCTCCKGCTCAGCCTGGCCCTGGCAGTGACCTCCAGGCCCTCTCCAGCTGGATAAAATCATCACACTAAGAAAATATGGAGAGAGAGCAAAGCCATCCGTGTGAAGCTTGGGATAGAAATGCAGATTTTTGCAGTAAAACTACTAAATCGTGTCTTCCCACTGAAAACTCAGTGTTTGCACAYGCAATTGGAGAGAAGGGGATATTTACTCTACCTGATCCCTTTGGTTCCCTGCTGAAGGAGTGGAGAGCTTTGATCTGAAGTTAATAAAAAAGAAGCATAATCTGTTTTACACAGATGTACCCCAGGAGACTTTTCAAACAGCTTTTTTTTTTTTTTTTTTTTCCTTTAAATTGAGGGCTATGAAGTTGGGCAAAAAAAAAAAAAAAACTGGATTGGGAAATTCATGGTGGAAAATAGGATTTTTGTGGTTAGGGTGGTAAGCGGAGTGGTTGCAGGATTCTAAAAGGTTTATTCCATATGATTTCTACRTGCACCTCTATGTGACCAGTGAGTTATCCAAGTTGTGTGGAGGGGCTCCTGGAAAATCGTGGAAGTGTTGGCTGCACATCAGGCACAGCTTGGCCTGTCTGAATCTCAAAGACAAACCTCCAGATGAGGTTTCTGTGACACAGGAGCCCTTGAAACTGACAYCTTGTCCCTTGTGTTAGCTCATCCCCACCCCACAGAAGCTCTGCGGGGATCCAGGGCTTAGGAGGAGAATGTGCCTGCAGCTGCAGAAATGCAGATTAATTGGTTTGTTGCTTTTAAAGTGAATTGGTGTATTCTGTTTTAATAGTTTAAGCTGGATCTATATTTAGCACCTRTACTTCTAGAAAAGATTAAAAGGCTTTTGTTCCACTGATCCTTGGGATAATCAGGCTTCAAATTGGAGATCAGGACATGCAGAATGGGTTAGGGGAGTTAATTATTTAGAAACTGAATGGCTCAGATTTTCTCCTGTCTTTCAAAAGCCTTAAAGCCTAACTGTTTTTCCCAAAATTGTGGATTTTCATAGGATCATAAAATGGCCTGGGTTGGAACGGACCTTAAATATAATCTGATTTCATCCCTCCTGCCATGGACAGGGACACCTTCCACTAGCCCAGGGTGCTCAGAGCCCCATCCAACCTGGCCTTGGACACTGCCAGGGATGGGGCAGCCACAGCTTCTCTGGGCAACCTGTGCCAGGGCCTGAACACCCTCACAGGGAAGGATTTCTTCCCTAATATTCAATCTAACCCTTCTCTCTGTCAGTGTGAAGCCATTCCCACTTGTCGTGTCACCCCAGGCCCTTGTAAATAGTCTTTTTTCCACTATGGATGCATTGTCCCCCAAGTTTTATCTTCAGTATAATCAAGCTCCATTGCCTCAGCTTCTCCTCCCAGGAGAAATTCTCTGGACAATTTTGGTGCCACTCCATGAACTCATTCCATCTTGCACTGAAGGATCCAGACCTGGAAGCCGTGTTCCAGCTGGAATGCTGTTTAAAGCAAACAATGATTTTCCTTTATCTCCCGACCGTGCTCCTGTCAATCCACCACAGTCCCCTGTCAGTCCTCAGYGTGGTCAGGGGGTTGCTTCCTGCTTGGGCCACTGGTCACTGGTTCCTCTGGCTCCTTTCCACAGCCAGGCAGCCCTGAGCAGGTGCTTMGTTCAGCTGCGAGAATTTTTTCATTTGTTAATTGAAATTTTTGGAGCTTGCTCCATGCTCCTCCTCCAGCCTGTCCAGGTCTGTGTTCTGGCCAACTGATACAATAAATATCCGTGGGTATTGCTTCCTGATGAACATCAATTTACTTTTAAAAGATTCCCTGGAATAGCTGTTTATGCTTTAGGAGTATTTTATGGTTCACCCAAAAGGATGACAATCGTGGCTAAACCATGTTGACTGTTGTTCCTATAGGCCTGTGTTCAAATAACGAGCCCAGCATCTGTTTTGTGTTTGCCTTAGGTTCTGTCTGGGCTCTCTCTCTAATTTTGTGCTTCTCCCCACGACACCCAGGAGTCCTATTCTGTTTCCACCAAGAAAACATGGAGGTTTTACCATAAATGAAAAAAAAAAAAATTAGGTTCTTTTAAGTTTGTGTCTTACTCCTACTGCTTGTGACATTAATTAGGCAAAACAGCAAGGAGCTGCTTCTTAGGAATGTACATCTGTGGTTTTTCAGGTAGAAAAAACCCCTGGATAGCGCTGCATGTGTCTCATCATCGTGGTAAACATTAAAAAGTGCAGGCAATTTATGTTAATGCTGAGTTTTCCTGTCAGCTCAGATGAGCACGTTCTGTACAAAGCCCACATTTCCAGCCCCTCCTGCCACTACAAAGGAATGTTCCTTCCCTCCTCAGACTTGGTCAAGAAAATGACTTCAGGAATAGAAAGGCATTACATAAGGCTGTGCCCTGGCCATCTGACAATCTCACATCTTCCCAGCAGGCACAGCACCGACTTTATCCCAGCGCAGTGCTGGGGCTCGTGTGAGTCATCTGATAACCTCCTCATTGTGCACCGACCTCAACCTTGGCCCAAAATAAACAGAAACTCAATCCCAACCCTCTCCTTGGTGCTCTCCCCTTGCCCTCGGTGTGTCTGAGGCTCTGGGGAGCGTGGCAGGCTCGGAGGCTTCGCTTTGTCCCCATCTGGCTGTGCTGAAACAGGAGCTGAGCCTTGGCATGGGTCGTGTTTGTCCTTTAGAGAGCCTCGGGGTCTGGTCCTGTTCTCAGTGGGCTCGGCACTTGTCCTGCCCCGCTCACTGCAGGGGAATCACCCCTGGCTGGAGCCGAGGAATCCTCTCTGCTGTGGGACCAGGGCTGTACCTTCCTCTGAAGGCAGGACCTCATTTCAGATATCTCATTTCTTGACTTTCCCTCATTGCATTAATGGATAGGAAAAATCTTGTCAGTTGCATGATATTTTCCAATTCTCCCTTCCTGCAAGCCAGATGCAAGTTGGGGGTCTTCAGGAGGAGCATAGGGCATTTGGGGTGGGGAAGAGCAGGAAGGATCAGTGAGGGGCACTTTTGGGATATTCAAGAATATTGTCACGCATAGATTTACAAGGACAGGTATTTCTACAACCAGAGAGTAATTCTGCAAGTAAGCACAGCCTTGCCACCAAACATGCACGTAAGCATGCCCAAATATCCCCAAAGATTTGTGCAGAGCCTGCACCTGTTTGGCTTTAATAACCACCCACGTATCTGGGCAGAGGAAAGGTGAATCTGACAGAGATTCCTAGGGTGAGTCAAGAAGTTTGGGTGGAAGGCACTCCTGGAACACGGAATCATTGTGTTTGAGAAGACCCTTAAAAAGTTGGGACTTGCAGACAGCAAACTTTGAGTCCTGAATGTAACAGGGAAAGAAAAGGTGGTTCTGTTCTGAGAAAGAGCCTACTCAYTTAATTTGTGCCCAAACCACCCCGGAATGAAAGGATTCTTTCATCTGAAGCACTCAGGCTCAACGCACCTTTTGTTTTCCGTGAAGCCTGAGGCATTCACCTCCTGTCACTGCTCTGCTGAAGTGCTTTACCTCCTTTCTGACTTGATCAGRAGATCTTTGTGCTCAGCAGAATGTTTCCCTTTCGTGTCAGTCAGGCTGGGGAGATGTGTGCACCTCCTTCCTTTAAAAAAGGATTAATGATTCARAAGTGCATTAACTTTGAATGTCCAGAGCCAGGCCCCTCAGAGAGTGTGATCCTGATTAGTGGGAAGAACCCATTTGGAAAATGAGACTTCCTCTTAATGTGTACCAAAAATACACAAACACAGCAGTTCCTTGTGGGAATGGAATAAGGAGCTCACACAGAAGTTGGAGTTTCTCTGGGAGCAACATTCTTTGTGCCTGGGCTAACAATGTGAACTTGAGGACAAGAGCAGTGCCTCTGTAATAAGCAGGGAAGGGAAAAAAGCAGGTGGAGATATTGGTTTGCTTCCTGAGAAATGGACGAGATGTTTTGGCAGCCTGTAGTGCTTGGAACTCATTATGGAATTCCCTGGCGTGGTTCTGCTTTTGCAAGTAATGGCAATCACTTGGGAACAGCACAGAGAGAAATGCACTTCGTGGTCATCCCTAACCTTTTGTTCCTCACCCAATTATGTGAATGGCAATATCGATCTGTGCCCCTGACTTCATGAGCAGTGCACCCCCTGATAGGATTTGGGAGCACACAGATGCTGTCCCTCAGAACTGTTTGGGTTTTTGGTAATCTCCCCACAAATTCCACCTGTTTTAATACCCTTTGGAGGAGCAGCTGCTGTAGCCTAAATATCTATGAAGTTTCTACTTTAAATTTGACTTTTGGGGACCGAGTAGTCACCCCCAGAGTCCTGTGGGTCTCTTGGACCTCAGTTATCCTGATGGCTGCCAGTGAATTTCTGCATGTTTACCCAGGGATGATCAATAGCATTTTGGGCTCAGAAACAGAGGGATTCGTTACCGGAGGTTCCTTCACCTGCCTTCCTGTGAATGAAGAATGGGAGATCAGACAAACCTTCTTCCAAACAATGAGGATGGYAGTCCTTCTTTGTTTGCAAAGGTTTGGGAATTACATTTTAACCAGGGCCGACTGGGAATGCTCTCTGAGGGCTGTTTTCTGAGGGAAAATGCATCTTCTCAGACAGCTGCAGCAGCTGAGATTTTAGGGGAAGAAAGCTTTTTATTTCTCCCTCCCTGACTAGAGGGAGTGATCCTTGTTTGTCTGCTCACGAGGCTCCAGCTTCAGGGGAATGGTGCAACTCGGGAGCAATTCCCAAGTGGGGATGAACAGCAATCACAGAATCATGGAATGGCTTGGGTGGGAAGGGACCTTAAAGATCATCTAGTTCCACCCTTGCCATGGGCAGGGACACCTTCCACTCTCCCAGGCTGCTCCAAGCCCTGTCCAACCTGGCCTTGGACGCTTCCAGGGAYGGGGCAGCCACAGCTTCTCTGGGCAACCTGTGCCAGTTTGATATTGCTCTGTTGCTCCTGTGCTCTGCCTCAGCTGGGTCCAGCTGCCTTTTCCCCTCTAACTCAGAGATAAACAGCAGATGAGGTCTCCTCACAGCAGGAGCAGCACAGGCAGAGTTACCTCTGAGTGAATCTCTCAGTGCGAGCAGGATAGGCTTGCTGTAATTGAAGGAATGCTGGGAGCAAAGCCATTCAAAGGGTTTTCAGGAGCACTGATGCCCTTCTAACAACACAGGCAGGGCAAAGACTCCCAGGCCAGTGGTGGCTGTAGGAGATTGCCAGGAGCTGGAGTTCCTTTGTCAGAAGCAGCTGCCAAGGGGGGGTCGCTGGAGGGGAAAGCAGCCTGATCCCCACAGCGTTCCTGTGGGATCTGTGCCCTCCTGGCTGGCTGCAGAGAAAGAGAAATCTGTGCAACCCCTCCTCGGAAAGCTTGGGAAGCATTTCCCTTGTTTAGCCTTCCTTGCGTTGTCTGGGGGCAGACACCGAGCCTGCAGCGGGCAGCAGGGGCTGCAGGCAGCTCAGCACTGGCAGAGTTCTCCCGGCATTTGCAGGGTTATTGGTCACTTTGGGCTCACAAAAATAGCTGTGATCTTTGAGGCTCCCTTCCAATGGCTGGCTCTGCTGACAGCTCGCAGTGCCTCACCAAGCGAAGCGCGGCTCGTGCTATTTCTGTCCCCGGCTGATCTATGGGGGCTTTTTAATCATTACTCTTCAATATTCATAGCAGTGTCTCCACAAATGATCTGAAGCTCAGAATTCCACATTCCCTGGTCATTTAGTCAATCCGTTCCTCAGGCTAGGTGCTAGGTGTGCCAAAAGGGCTAAAAGAGCACTTCTCAGCAGGGTGAAAAACCTCAGGATTGGGATCACTGTCCCTGGGTGAAATAGTTCCCTTGGGAAAAATCCTAGAGAAGCTGCTCCTGAGAACCTACTGGAAATAAGAGGGGTTTTGTTTGCTTTTTGAAAGCCCAGAATACTTCATTTATTTTTAGACGTCTGGCAGTGAATCTGGCTGCTTTAGGGATGCTCGTGCTCTTCATAAAATCAAGGGAGCTTCCTTCTTTTTCCTCCAGCACCAAGATGCCAACAATAGTTTTGATTACACAGGCCTGTCAGTTTGGTTATGTTTGCCTAATTGACAGTGTTAGTCTGGAGATATAAGAGGAAAAGGGTAGGAGATTATATTTATTGGAAAGAAAGCCTCCTTCCTAAAAATCAGGGGCTACTCAGAGCAGACTTTCTAGAAAGGGTCGGTGTATGACCATGTGTACAAATGGAAACTGAAATTTCTGGGGTTTCAGGGCTCTGAAACTGAAATATAACAGTAGCTTAAAGTCTCAAATTCCAAACCAGCTTCCATGATAAATTTAAGGCTCCTCCTAATCTCTTAACAAATAATTTAGGTATTTTCCCACAGAGGTTTGTCAACTTCAGCGAGAGCAAAATCAGAAATTCCAGTCTGAGCTGCAGCAAGCGGAGTTTGAAACCTTGCTATGGGAAGGGCATTATGCATTTTTCATAGAAAGCAATGAAATATTAATTACTTTCAGTGACTTAGATGAGCACTATAAAAAAAAAAAAGTATTAGAACTGGGGCAAAAGAATTGCATTATTCAACCACATCCTCTTCATTACATGTTATTAAAGAGATGTTCGAYATTTTGAGAGGAAAAAGGCTTTTATAGTTCTGGTTATTAGAGTAAAAAGTTAAAATTTCTTCAGTCTTGGGAGAGAGAACTGAGCCTGAAGGAGATGTTCCCACTCCTTTTTTTCCGAAGGAGTAAGCATCCACATTACAATTAAGGAATTTTGTGTGACACCTTTGCTGGTGCTGGAGCAGCATTTTACAGACTGTTCCTGAGGAAAGCCCTCGGCAGAGTCAGGGCCTGGCTCCTCTGACATGCCAGGCTCCCTCCAAGGGATCCCAAAGGAGGTTAGAGGGATTCCACAGCTGAGGGAAGCTGCCCCCATGCCTGTCCCTCCAGCAGCACCTAAGTTACTCCATAAGGCTTCTCCTGAGCGCAGGATTGTGTCGTATTTGTCCCTTACACTCATGGCCTGTTGAGTGCTGACATCTGCACAGCAAGCCTTGGCCTGGCAGTGCCACACAAGGTTGATTTTATGTATATCCCAATAAACTCCATGGGCTGGCTCGGGAAGGTCCCTGGTTTGTTTTACAGGCAGCTTGTGCCTGTCCAGGTTTTATTTTATTTATTTTATTTTTTTTTTWAAGAGAGTGGTGCTGGTGTTGTTCCTCCTCCCAAGAACTGAGGCTTGGTTTGGCAGCTGTTAGGGAACTGCTGGATAGAAGTGGATAGGACAGCTCTAACAGGAGAGATGTCATGGGAAGAGCAAGAGTTCACTGCTTTGAGCTCACACACTTGGTCCCATCTGGTGTTGGGTGCCAACTGCACATCTAGAGTTTGACACCAGGACTAGGAGAGAGCGCTGGTTTCCTGCTTTCCTGCTGATCCTGAAACTCTTCCTCCCCTTCTGAGGAGCCTTTCCTGCATGCCTCAGGTTGATCCCATTCCAGGGAGGTAATCCCATGTCAGTGCTGTGGTTATGTTCTGCAAGCAGCAGCTGGAGCTTGGGGGAAACACCCTTTCCTTGGAAATCCTTGCTCTCAGAGCAGTTTTACAGCAAAGCTTTCCCAGATCTGCTTCCAAGATTAACACAGAAGGCTTTAAACTGCATCTAGTGCTTAAAATTGTGACTCTGCCAAGTGCCAAATCTTGAAAAAAACTAAAACTGGAGGACTCACATCAGACAAATTTGCAGTGTAGCTCCATCCCATTGCTGTTTAACACATTATTCAGATTGCATGAAGTTAATAGCCAGGGAAGTGTTGTGGCTTTTGTTCCCTAGATGATGGACACTTACACATGAGGGAACACTGTRCTCTGACAAAACAAGGCAGGCACATTCACCCCTCTTTCCTGCTCCCTGACCACTCTTCTCATCACAGAAGTTGCTCAGACATGATTTGCCTTGGATAAACTCCTGCTGGCTTCTCCCAGTCACCTCCTCATCCCTCGTGTGGCTGCTTGGAGCAGGATTGGCTCCRAACCCCTCAGGGAGGCTGACTGGCCTGCCAGCTCCTGAGTATCCATTGGGAAAATGGGCTTTGTGTCTGCCTCCCAGACAGCAGGGACCTCTCCCTGCTCCCTGTGGAGCTGAGAGAAGCTGGCCTTTGGATGGCACTGGCAGCTCCATCAGCACCACAAAAGGCATCCTCACTGATCCCACAGACTTGTTATGTCCAGCTGACTGGCGTGCTCCCTGATTCCATCCTCTCTGTTGTGGATAATGCTGCACTACCACGGACTCTGCTGCTTGGTTCAGTGTCCTGAGGGGCCAGCTGGCCAGTTTTGCTGGGAACAACTACAGAAAGAAACCTCAAGGCCCAGTGAACACTCAGACTTTTTCTTGCCCTTTGTCCCTGTCTTCCCTGCCTCACTGGGATCATTTGTGTATTGGCTTTCCTTCTTTTGCCTGTTTACTCTTGGAGCCAGTTCCTCTTGCCCTGAAACCTGATTCAGACTGAAACAATCAGAACTTGAGGCTCTCCAGCAGTTTCCAGAAAGTCCAGGAGCGAACACAGATGATTTTGCTTGGGTAATTCCTGTCAGATGCCTTTCATCCTCACCTTGTCTGTGGCTCTCACGGTTTTTATTCAGCTTCTCTGCCATGCCCTGCTGATTTTCAGCAATTTTCATGCAGGGGAAGAGACAGCTTATGTTACAAAGCTGATCTTACATCTGGTTTTTATTGCTTTGTCTTTGAGGATTGACTTCATGTTCCAGTGGTCAAGAAGAGGGGAAGTTATTTCTGTCCTTTATGGCAATTCAGACGGGAGGGCTGTGTGAATGGGTTTAGTCTGTGTACTGGTTTTTGTACACCCAGTTCCTCTGCTGAGTTTTAATTGAGTTTGGTGTCTATTTGGGCTCTATTCAGTGATAACAACCCCCAAATCCTGTCACTAAGCTCAATGATCATACTCCTTATCTTTGAGGGGTCTGGTAAAGCCCTCTCTCCCCCRGCTAGAAGGTTTCTTGTTGATCTTAAGACTGCTCATATAAGATTTTTTTTTTCATGTTGCTTGTCTACCCCTGGGCTAATTTGCTTGTTTGTTTTTATATGGAAAGCTTCTGCTACAACAAACAAGGGAAAAGGAAGAAAAAAAAAAAAAAAGAAAGATTTGGCTGTCTCTGAAACAAAGTTGGGGGAAAATGGTTTGCTTTGCCTGTCAGGAATTATTACACTCATTTTGCTACAAAGCTSCACTACTTTCTGAGCAGAGGCAGGAGATTTGGCAGGGAGGCTGCTCTGACGTCACGGGGTGCTCCTTGCCATCCTTGAAGGAATCTGCTCCCTGCATTCCTTGAGCATGTATCTCCTTAGGGGCTTGTCAGAGATTTACTACTGAAATCCCYGCGGGTTTCTGGGCTCTGGAAAGGCCAGATGTTCCCAGATCAGTGGGAGGGACTGTCCTGGCTGGCCATGGCCCTGCTGCTCCCGGCAGAGRTGGAGGGGATAACAGGGGGCAGACTGAGAGCTGAGCCTCCAGGGCTCTTCATTCCTCCGGGGGAAGTGGGAGGGTGCAGAAGTCACAGGATGGGATGGAGGAAAAGGCAAGCTGAGGTGAGAGCAGGAACACRGTGCTGCCACTGTGCCCTCGCAGGTGGTGACACCACCCTTTTGCAGTCAGATGACCTCTGCAAGTCCCATAATCTCCATTCCTGCCGGGAAAAAGGGAGAGATGACCTCGATGGAGACAGAGGTGCACTTTGGGGACAAGTGAGTGACAGGTCTCTGTGCAGACAGGATATTCCCCATGGCACTGTGCAGGGGGGGCATGGACACATGGCACACGCSGGGTGGGGCTTACCTTGGAGACAGAGAGTTCCCTTCACAGCAGAGCGATACAAACSTCATTAAAATCTGCTTTGTTCCCTCTCGATAGTGATGTGCGGTGGTGGCATAAAACAAAGGGAGCTTTGTTACAATACAGGCAACATCTAACAGCCTGTTATAATGAGTAACAATTGTAATGAGTGACAAATTTAACCATAACAAATTTCCACAGGTGAGGTGTTCTTTTGTTGCTGTTGGCTGGTTTTCTCCTGGTTTTGTTTGTTTGGTTTTGTTTTTAATAACGTTTAAACAGGCTGCAAGCGCATGTGACTGTCGAGGTGCCCTGAGTGGAAGTCCCACTGGTTGACCCCAGGCTCCCAGGGATGGTTGTTAAGGGATGCTGGGAGTGGCCAGCAGCTCCTAAACTGCCCCCAACAAGTTTTGCACAGCTCCACAGGCCTCCCAAATGTCACAACTCCTCCTGCTCCTCTTGTTGCCCCCATCTTATCCATTGCCACTAGTGACTGAAGGCTTCTGGTTATTCCTTATCTATCAGATTTGTGTCTCTGCGTGTTCTTCTTTCTATCTTTCCCTTTATTATCACCTTTCATAGAACTGTAGGGTCATAGAATCATGGAATGGTTTGGGCTGGAAGGGACCTTAAAGATCACCCAGTTCCAAACCCCCTGCCATGGGCAGGGACACCTCCCACTATCCCAGGTTGCTCAGACTCCCATCCAACCCTGGACACTTCCAGGGATGGGGCAGCCACAGCTTCTCTGGGCATCCTGTGCCAGGGCCTCCCCACCCTCACAGGGGAGAATTTCCTCCCAATATCCCATCTAAAAAACCCAACGTGTTTACATGGAAAATATTAAGGAATCTAGAAATAGAGGCTTAAAAGTTACTCACCCGTACATAGTTTGGAAAATTTATTTTCAGTTTTAGTTTTTTGGTAGAATCCAAGACAAACACAGGTTAACAGAAGT
This sequence comes from Amblyornis subalaris, assembly GCA_018881555.1. Classification (NCBI taxonomy): domain Eukaryota; kingdom Metazoa; phylum Chordata; class Aves; order Passeriformes; family Ptilonorhynchidae; genus Amblyornis; species Amblyornis subalaris. The sequence goes on from JACAXG010000121.1 coordinate 1,861,838, forward strand.
ACTTGAAAGCTAGGGAATACTTGTGTGAAAGTTTCTGGTACAACCTGTTTTTCTTTTCCCTCCCCCCTTTTATTTCCAGTATTGTGACAAAATCTTTAGTTATGCCWTGGTATATTTTTGCCAGTACAAGATCCTGTCCTCATTGAACACACAGAAAAGACAGCGTTCCAGGAATAGTCTGGGTTGATCCAGTGAGTGAGACTGTTCCCTTCCCCTCACCATGGGAGTGCAATTCTTCCTCCATCAGTGGCTCAAGCATCCTCTGCAAAGTGAGGAACAGAGACAGTGCTCAGGGTCAGGCTGGACAGGGCTCTGGGCAACCTGGGATAGTGGGAGGTGTCCCTGCTCATGGCAGGGGGTGGGAATGAGATGGTCTTTAAGGTTTCCCATGGGAGAATAATGAGGGTTACCTCTACCTTGAGGAAACCGGGAATTCCCATTCCTGCTCGTTGTGGTGATGGATGAAACTGCAGCATGATGGACACGCGGGCATTGTGAGGTGCCCCAGCCCTCCTCACCCTGTTGCCACCTGGTGCTCTGAGATGTGCAGCGACACAAACTGAGAATTCTTGGTTTATTTCCTCCCCCCTTGCAGTGTAACACAAATGCAAAAGCTGATGTTTCATTGCCCATACTCGGTGGAATCACTCCTCTTTCCTACCCTAAGTGCATCTGGCATCCTGTGAGACGCAGAGTAACGTTTCAGACTTCACTTGGACTAGGGAAAAGAGGCTGGAGGCACTCAGGAATGTGGCCATTAGCATTTGATGCCATGGCACTTGACTGCTCTGACGCCTACAGTAAACATCCTTCAGGTTCCTGTGATTTCTGCTGAGAGAACAATCCGGGAGAACTCCTGTTTCCGAGTGGTGTGCCTAGCAGCTCCAGGGCTTAAGCTAATTCTGCTTTCTCCCCCCCGTTCAGCACTCTCTTTTACAGATTTATGGCTCTGAGTAAGTAGGGAAGTATGAAGTTGGCTGTAATTGGTACTGTGCATAAGTGTAAATTACCATTTCAAATGGGGATGCTCTGCCAGCTATTGCATTTTTTTTGCTTTATTTTCCCTGTCTATTGCTCTTTTTAGACCGTGGGGATTCGCTTGATGTGTGGAATATTTTGGCTCCCGGGAGACGAATCCTAGCTCGGGGCCTCAAGCCTGGGGGAGGTTCTGTTGTGCCTCCCAGGCTGCACATTAAGGTGTTGATGGATGATTTTGGAGGTGCGTTGATCACCAAAATATGCTGCAGGTATGGAGGGCTGCTTGCTGTTCTTGTCTCTTCTACCCATTTGATGTGGGTATTGCAAGATGTGACCTGAGCAAAGCTGCCCTGCCGATTGCCCAGTGGTCAGCCAACATCTCCAGCGCTTGCTGGGCAGCCTTCAGGCCCCAAAAGATTTTGGAAAAGGGATAGGAAAAGGATTTTGCTACTGGGGACCACTGGGCTGCAAGGAAGTGAAGAAACTACAGCAGGGTCAGAGGGATGGGAAGCTCCATAACTGGGAAAAGTACCCCAATGTGGGAAGCAGGAGATGGGGTAGCACAGGAGCTGTGGAGGAGAGAACTGGMAAGTTCAGGAGAGGATGGGGTAACTGGGAAATGCAAGAAGGCAGGAAGTGGGTAAGAAGTTTTGCATGCCCTAGACTCACACTTAGATTCCCACTTGGAGTATTTAAGTTTTGGAGTGCTTACCCTGAGGGTCTCTGAGCTTGGCTCAGAGCACATCAAATCCTGCAAAGGGTGGCAAAACGCTGGGCAGCATTTGGGGGTGCATAAGGCATGCAAGGAATGGTTTGGCTCGTGTAAATCGAGCTGCTGTGCTGGGCACTGACAGTGCCTGTAAGGGGGACAATGTCCCTCCGGATTTTGGAGTAGGATGAGGGCCCAGGGTGGGTCCTCCTGTGCTACCAGCAACAATTCCCCCGTGTATCATGAAGGGATTTTTGTGCACCTTGGCTTTAGTGACCGACGCAGCCTGGGGGAGGATGTGGTCACCATAAACTGTTGGACCACAGCCATACCTGAGCTTGGAGGTGTGATCACGGGCCACTACCTCAGAGCAACTTGTTGGCATCCTGAGGGGGCACTGGCCTTGTGGCTCCATCTCCTTCCAGGGAGCATCGTGGTACTGCCGTGTGGCTTTTGGGAACGCTGCTCCGGGCTTCACCTCTCGCCCCTCGGGCTCTCCCTCGCCCTTCTCCTGCAGCCCCGCAAATCGTGCGCCGTGGGAGATGCCGGCCCGGCAGGATCCGGCGGCAGGAGGCTGAACGGTGGCAGCTGGCATCGCCTCTCGATATAGCAGTGAGGGGTGTGGCCGCACAGGCTCTGCCGTGCGGGGCGGCTAGGAGCAGGCTGCGTGCTAGAAAGAGCGGCGCTGCGCTTTGCAAAGGCTCCTGGGCTCCGTACCGAGGAGCGTGAGCGCACCAAAGCAAGGGCAGGGGCTCCTGGGGGGCTGCCAGGAGCCGGGACAGAGMGGCCGGAGTGCCCGCTCGGAGATGGGCCGGGGCAGGAGGAGAGGTCGGACGGGATGCGGCTCGCAGGGAGCACCTGGGCTGTCCGGAACGCCGCTCAGGTAACGGGAAAACCAGAGCCGTGGCAGCGTGGAATGTCGGYGTGGGCTGGGAAATGGTCCTGAGAGCAGTGCCGGAGCTCCACGCTGTCTCTGCCGGCTCGTTCAAACCCAGCCCAGGGCGAGCCCCACCGCAGCAGTGTAGACRTGCCCTCCATCCTCCTAGAAACCTCGGGAGCTTTCCCATCCTCCCCAAAAGCTGTTTGCAAAGGATTTCTCAATAGTTAACCGTRCGAATGAATAAATCATAATTAGGATTCAAATAATCCCGCGAATGAATAATTCATTGTAATAATTGGAAAAGAAATTTCAGCAAGAAGCGTTTTACTATGACAAAGGTAAAYATCGATTCATTTTTTTAAAAAAGAACAGGTCTGTTCTCCAGAAAAGTCTTTTTCATCCGGCTGCCATACCCCGATAATGTATCATATGAAACAAAAATATGCTTCCTTGCGTGACAGCCCTCTTCATATAAAGGAAAAAATATGCTTTCTTTTGGAACAGCCATCTTCAACGCTAATGAGTGGGAAAGGAAAAAGGACGAAGTGACATTTAAACCTCTTCACCTCCTTCCTGAGAACAGAGCCAAACAAGGCAGCCACAGTCAGCTGGTCAAAATGTCCAGAGCCTGAAGCRGGTCTTGCCAGCTAGTTAGGAGGAGCTGGGAGGAAGGGTAAAGAGGGGAATGTTTTCTCTAGATCCGTGCTGCTAAGAGAGAGTGTAGGCTAAGCACATGGCTTGCAGCCAGCAAAGGCATCAGATGCTGTGGCGATAAAAGCCTGGTTAATAACATTTAGCACCGACAAAGGGCTTTCAAGGGAAAGACACTGTTGTCCTGGGAAGGATGGAAGCAGAGGCACCTGTTAGTCCCGGTTTTGGGTGATTTCGGGAGGCAGTGCGCTGTCGTGAGTTTCTCTGCGCTTTCAGATGCAGARGGTGACAGGGATGGAGCTAGCCACAGGTTTCTAAAGCCAAAAGAGCTGATCGTTTGATTGCCTGTGAAACGCAGACTTGGGTCCCGGGGAGACTTAGTGCTGGCTGCGTGCGTGGTGGCAGACAAAAAAATGAGCAAGCTCACGTGTTTGGTACGTGGGAGAAGAGGCAAACGCTGTCCCCCCCCAAATGCGAGGAGAGAAACAGCATTTACCTGTGTCCCTCCCCAGCCGCCCTGTTTTCTGTGACAGGTTGTCTCCACCCGTGGACGGTCCGGTGCCACCGCGCCGGCATCGTGGCCATGACATTTATAAATGGAGGTCCGCGAGCCACGGGCGCGGAGTGACTGCCTCAAGGTCAACTCCAGCCCGCGGCGGGGACGGGAACGACACCGAGGTCAGCCCGCTGCCAGGGCCGAGCCGAGCCGCGCCCGGAGCCGGCGGTGCGGGACAGCCCCCGGCAGGGTTTGGCTGAAGGGGCAGGTTTCCAGGGGGGCGCGGTGCGGGAAGGAAGGGCGGCGGCGGTGCCAGCCCTCGGAGCAGCTGTTGCGGAGCGCCCGGCCGGAGAGCTGAGCCCGCAGCGCCTTCCCTTCCCCTCGGGGCTGTCCCCCCGGSCCGGGGCTGCCGCGTCCGCCGCGGCGGGGGAGAGGTGGGGCGAGCATCCCCCGGCCGCGGGTGCGCGCATCCGTCTGGAGCCGAGCGTGTCCGCGCTGGCGCTGCGTGCGTGTCCGCGTGTCTGTGTGTCCGCGCGGGTGCCCGTGTGTGTGTGCGCGTGTCCCCGTCCCTGCGGGTGACGCTGCGTGTGTGCCCGTACCTCTCTCTCCCCCGTGTCTGTCTGTCTGTGTGTGCGAGTGCTGGCGGAGCCGAGCGCGGAGCCGGGCGCGGCGGCRGCGGCGGCGGCGCGGTGCCCCCAGCCCGGGGCCGGAGGAGGAGCCGCGGGAGCCCCGCGGAGCCGGCGCGGCGCAACAGGCGGATGGCGGCGGGCGGCGGCGGGCGCTGAAGGCGAGCGGGGCGAGGGGCAGAGCGGGCGCGATGCGGGCGGAGGAGCCGCTGGCGCTGGCGGCCCCGCGGGCGGGCGGCGAGGCGGAGGCGGAGGCGCCGGGCGAGGAGCGGAGCGGCGGCAGCTGCTGCAGCAGCGAGCGGCTGGTGATCAACATCTCGGGGCTGCGCTTCGAGACGCAGCTGCGGACCCTGTCCATCTTCCCCGACACGCTGCTGGGCGACCCCAGCCGCCGGGTGCGCTACTTCGACCCGCTCCGCAACGAGTACTTCTTCGACCGCAACCGGCCCAGCTTCGACGCCATCCTCTACTACTACCAGTCCGGGGGGCGGCTGCGCCGGCCGGTCCATGTGCCCCTCGACATCTTCCTGGAGGAGATCCGCTTCTACCAGCTGGGCCAGGAGGCTATCGAGACCTTCCGGGAGGACGAGGGCTTCATCCAGGAGGAGGAGAAGCCCCTGCCCCAGCACCACTTCCAGCGCCAGGTCTGGCTGCTGTTTGAGTACCCCGAGAGCTCCGGGCCGGCCCGGGCCATCGCCATCGTCTCCGTGCTGGTCATCCTCATCTCCATCGTCATCTTCTGCCTGGAGACCCTGCCCGAGTTCCGCCAGGAGCCCAAGGGCCCCCAGCCTGGCTTCGGGGAGGCTGCGCCGCTCGGGGACGAGGCGCTGCTGCTGCYGCCGCCGCCACCGCCGAGCGGGACCCCCCCGCCCCTGCACACCGCCGCCGGAGCCGGCCCCTTCTTCACGGACCCCTTCTTCCTCATCGAGACCCTGTGCATCATCTGGTTCTCCTTTGAGCTGCTCGTGCGCTTCTTCGCCTGCCCCAGCAAGCCCGAGTTCTCCCGCAACATCATGAACATCATCGACATCGTGGCCATCATCCCCTACTTCATCACCCTGGGCACCGAGCTGGCCCAGCAGCAGCAGCAGAAGCAGCAGCCCGGGAGCAGCAGCAACAACGGGGGCCAGCAGCAAGCCATGTCCCTGGCCATCCTCAGAGTCATCCGCCTCGTCAGGGTCTTCAGGATCTTCAAGCTCTCCAGGCACTCCAAGGGGCTGCAGATCTTAGGGAAGACTCTCCAGGCCAGCATGAGGGAGCTGGGCCTCCTCATCTTCTTCCTCTTCATCGGGGTGATCCTCTTCTCCAGCGCCGTCTACTTTGCAGAGACTGATGACCCCGACTCCCTGTTCACCAGCATCCCGGACGCTTTCTGGTGGGCGGTGGTGTCCATGACCACCGTGGGCTACGGGGACATGTACCCCATGACCATCGGGGGCAAGATCGTGGGCTCCTTGTGCGCCATCGCGGGGGTGCTGACCATCGCCCTGCCCGTCCCCGTCATCGTGTCCAACTTCAACTACTTCTACCACCGAGAGACTGACCACGAGGAGCAGTGCCAGTACACCCACGTCACCTGCGGCCAGCAGCAGTCGCCCTTCTCTGAGCCCAAGAAGGGGGACAGCAATCAGTCCCTCAGCAAGTCCGAATTCCTGGAAGCGGAAGACCTGGAGTCCATGAAATACTCCAACTTCATTCCTCCCAATAACCAGGGATTTAAGGAGAAGAAAATGCTGACGGAGGTGTGATGGGTTTTGTTGTCCCGGGTCCAGACACGGAGCTGCAAGCTGCTGCACAGCCTACAAGCAGCTGGATCTATTCAGCATTTACATGCCAGACTGTGAATTGTGATACCGTAAACAGAATGATTGTGATAACGGGCTCTTCTGTCCTGATTTGCTGTTTCTCATTACTGTGTGCAGCCAGAAATGTTCCTGCTTTATTCCGTGGAGTGCTAGCCGTCATCCCCACTCCCCTGTGCATTTCTTTCTCTGCTTTCGGTGGCTGCTTTAATCCAACATTCGCTCCGAAACCAAGCCTCGTTACTCCACTAGCAGAGAAGCCCTCGCCACTGCTTCGGCTGGAGGATTCAGCAGAGTAAACAGTTAAAGGGGCTCCAAACATCTGGCTGAAACTGTGCCCTCAGCCGCTGTGCCCTCAGCTGCTGTGCCAGCGCAGTGCCCTTGGCTGGGATCAGTCACGCCTGCCATGCCATTGCCTTTGAATAATGGAAACGCCGCAGCCGGGATCACAGGGAGCTCTGCCGCTGGAGGGGAGAGTCAGCCAGCAGATGCCTGCCTTCTTTGCAACCCTTGGCATGCTAAAGATCCTCTTGGTTTGTGTTTCGGAGAAAAAAAAAAAAAAAAGGTGCATAAATCTAAAAGCTCTTTGCTGCTTGTGACCATCCATCACGTATCAAAAACARGCTTAAAGCCATCAACAGGCTTGGTGAAGATTCTCTGTGTTTCGAGCTTATCTCAGCCTTACTTGTGCCAGTGCCGTGATGTTAATTGGCTTTTATAGCACCAACTTAATCCTCGCAGTGGTAAGTGCCTTCTGATGCGAGGCGTGTTTGAGTAAATTCCTTTGTTATCTCCGGAGTCCATCTCCACGCAACAGCGTTTAGCGGGATGTGCTTTGTGCTCCAGACACCCAGCTCAGTGCTCGGGCACGTGAGAGCRCTTGGCTCCGCTGCCTTTTTTTCCCGAGCGTTTGGATAGCCGGGGGAAGTTTGCGTGCCGGTGTTTTGTTGACACGGCAGGAACAGCCCGGCCGCAGCCGGCGGCACCTGTGCTGTGCGAGCAGCGCTCTGGTTTAGCGAGTCACAGGCACAGACTGCCCCGGGGGGAGCGTGTTGGCGTTTGGGACTGAGACTGGCACGGGTACAAACTTCCCTGAGCTGTCTGCACACACCCAGCAGCATYCTCCAGGCCCTTGGAGCGAGGGGAGCAGCAGCCAGCCCTGACGAGATGCTTTCGCCGTGTTACTGCTCTGGCCGGTTCCTGGCGCTTCGTGGCTGGAAGGGACAGCAGCGTTTTTGCACTTGGTTTGGTGAGAGCAATTTGTGCTGGCAGTGCAAAATATGCGTAGYTTGGCCTGCAGTGCCGGGTTAGCCAAGGGACCAGAGATTTGTATCTTAAAATGCACGTTTTGCTTCCCACACAGTTCCTTTAGTTTCAGTCAGCTCTGCCTTACACCTCACTTTAAAAGCGTTTCAAGTGCTGCCAGCGGGCGAGAAAGGGAAATGGATGCTTTCAGATTCTCCTGGCAARTCTTCCCGCAAGGAAGAGTCTTTCTTGTGTCAGTTCTAAGTGTGTATTCTGCATTCACACGTCTGCATGTGTACGGAAGCAGAGGCAGCCATTAATGCCTTGCATCATAGTGTGTGATATTAGGATGTACCACATATTGCATGGGACACATGTAATACATAAACCAGACATATTAGCGAGGTGCAAAAATACATAGGACACACTTTATGTATATATTGTGCTTTYCAGCCATAAGACTAATAATGCTAAAGGCTTACCATAGACTCATAGAACRACCTGGGTTGGAAGGGACCTTAAAGATCATCCAGTTCCAAGCCCCTGCCGTGGGCAGGGTCACCTTCCACTGTCCCAGGTTGCTCAGAGCCCCATCCTAATACTTTMATATAGTCAGAACTGGCTATAGAACTGGTTGTGAGATGGGATCTGTTTGCATCTTCGTTACCCTGCCTGTTTTCAGTTGTCTTGAGATAATGGCTCCATGCCTAGAGTGCTTTTATTGTGGCCTCTCTCCATCCTGGCCCTGCTCCTGTGGTAGAAGTTGTTTGTGCAAATCCTGACTACTCCATTTCCCCGGAGTCCTGTCGTCTTCTCAAAGGTTTTTAGTGTGCAGGGATCTCCCCTGGGGTCAGCACACAACCATTATGTTAAAACCCCTGTTCTCTCGCTGAAATCAGTAGGAAAATGCCACTTGTCTCAGTCAGGGAGACACAAGTTTGGTGTCTGAGGGCTCACAACTCAGAGTGGTTTGCCTGAGTAATGCCTAATTTCTCTTTGCTTCATCTGGACTGAGGGAAAGGTTTGGGAAAGTCTGAGCCTTGGGAACCGTTCTGCATCCCTTGAAGTGTGTAACCAGCTGGTGGGTAAGTGGTCCTGGTGACCAAGTGGGACTCAGGAAGGATCAGCATGGTGGCATCTCTGTTGATTTTGTGCAAAAAGTTGTCCAGGTCATTGAGTTTATTCAGTTCTTAGTGTGTCTTGGTCTCGGTGGTGTTCTTAGTTGTGTTTCAGGGTCACTTTAAGGAAATCTTTACTGTGAGAGAAAGAGAGGGACTTTCCTTCAAATTTTCTGTTGCTAGAAACTAGCAWAAGAAGCTGCTATTTGAGAGGGATGTTTCGAGGCTGCTGCCCTCTCCCAGCAGAATGCCCATGTTTGGGGATCTTTTATGCCTGAGCATATCAGCTSATAAAAGTTTCCCCAAAGTAAGATATAAAAAACTCAGGTTAAAGGCAAGTTCAGGAGGAGTCATGAGGCACGCTGAGCCTACGTCAGAACATTCCTGTGCTCCTTTCTCCCCCTGGGCCTGGCCCTGCTGCCCCTGCCAGGCAGGAGCCCTCCCTGCCCAGAACAGGTTGTTCTCCCTGCTGGGCACGGAGGCTCCGGCAGAAAAAAGATGCGAGGYAAATCGCTGGTGGCATAAACACCAGCCTGTCTTACGGAGATGCTCTTGGAAAGAGATGTCCTGCCCTCGGGTGACATCCAGCAGTGAGTTTCCAGGTGAAATCCAGCAGCRAGTTCGCGGTGGTTTTGGAAATCTCCCTCCAGGCGCGCCCGCAGGGCGCCAAGGAATTCTGTGGTGAACAGGCAGCTCTGTGCAGCTTTTTGTGAGCCACGTTTTTTCAGGTCCAAAAGGAAAGCACATGTGAAAATGTGTAAGGCAGGAGTGGTGTTTGCTCCCTGGGTTTTCTGTGCTGGCTCCAAGAGAAATACAAGAAGCCAACAGAAGTGTGGAAACTGTAACCTTGGGRCTCGTTTGGCCACGTAAATCCTTCTGTAAGCACCTCCTGAGCAGCAGTGAAGTCCCAGAGTCATCARTAATACCGTATATTATGGAACTTGTGGAATTTGACGTTTTTAACGAGCCTTCAGATTTTTTTTCCCCCGGGACTGAGGTGTCACAGTGGCAGCCGTGCCATTGACTTTACAGAGGTCTCATGTCGTCGAATCACAGAGATGCTTTCAGCAATCTTACCTCGAGTTCTCAGCCCTTGGCACTCCCCCCTGGATGTTCAAAATGCAAATCTGTTTGCTGCTGAAGGTAGAGCACATCCTTGTGCAGCCGAGTAGGCACCTCCAGGGACTGGTTTCCATAACAACCTCCCGGACTGTTTCTCTCCGTGCTGTGACTGTGGCTACAAGCAGAAGCACTCGTCGGATGTTTTGTGTTCAGCTATCAGCACCTTATCTCTACAGATGTTTCCTCGGCTTGCTGAGGGTGATCCCATCCTGTACAGCTGTCCTGCCCAGCCTTTGAAAGCGGGGAGTGCCAGCCTGGGCATGGGAAGAGGTTTTATTTGCCCGTCCTTGCGCACACAGAGTGGTGGAGAGTGTGAAGGACAATCCGAGCACTCAGCCGAGGAGCTGGGGGGCAACTGGCCTGGGAACGGAGAGTCCTCTGGGGGCCTGGTGACAGGGAATACGAGCTCAAGCATCACAGTAAAAATCCAGAAATTCCTCTTTCAACAGTCTCASCAGGAAATAGTTTTGCGGTGGAGGAGACAATTGCTCCTTCCCGCTCCCCTGGCTGGGTTGTGACAATCGKTTCCCCAGGTCGTTTTCCCACAGGATGTTCTGCACCAAAGCAGGACGGGGCAGAAATCACCTCCTTGGAGGTGGGGAAGGAAGGAAAGGAAGAATTTTACTGAGGACACCATTCTTTGATCCACACAAAGGACTGTAAGCGTGAAAGGCATGAAGAGCTGTTTTGTGGTATTTTGCAGGTGGATTCCTACACTTACCTCCAAGACGAAATTCCTATTCTGCTCCTTTTTTGGAAAGTATTGGAATTTGGGATTTCTGAGTGATTTTCTGTTTGGCCCTTGTGATCCAGCTTTCATGGATAAAAATTCACTGCTACAGCAGCCGTGGGGGTGAAGGTGACTGGACTTGGTGTTCTCTCCTGGGCCCTGTCATTCCAGGCACAGAGGTCCCCATGGAGATAAAGAAGAGTGAGTACAAAGAAAATTCAGGGCAGCAAGAGACGGGGTAAGGACTGAAGTGTCTTCCAGACGGTGATGGAAAGAACAGCACCAGCCCTGAAAGCGAAGGAACAAACAGCTCCAGCATCTGCTGCTCTAGCAGAAAAAGGTAAGGTTGCTTTTTGTTCTGGGGAAATTAACGGCTGAGAGTGTCTTGAAATTAATGAGGAAGGATTTCCTAATTAAGATTTGCAGCCTAAAGGGAGAATCTGGTTCTAGGTGAAGAAAGAAAGATAATTATAAACTCCAGAAATGTAGTATGAGCCAGATCCTCACCATCTGCTGATTCAAGCTGGCAAAACTCCTTTTAGTACAACTCCCTTGGATTATATTGGGCTCCAACTTCAATCCTCTGCACGAAGCCAAAGCATATGTGCTGTTTGTTAAACTGCTTCTTCGTGTTTGTTCTTTTCTCGAGGTCCTGCTTACACCAGGGAGAGATCTGCAGATCCCAGCAGGAGTGAACCACAGCTTCCCCAAAAGTTCTCATCCCACCTGAGTCCGAGTAAGTCTTCCAAACACGGCAAAGCTAAGCTTATCTTGAAGTTTGTGTTGACAGAAGTAAGAGCAGCAGCATTTCTTGTATTTATTTCTCAGTGGTGGGAATCTGTGGACAATCTCACAGGGAATTTTGAGGCTGAAGCAGATTGTGCCCCCCGTGGCAGCGCTGTGAGCGCGAGATAGCTGTGTTTGTGTTGCTGTGACCAGCAGCACAGCCTCGAGCTGCTCTTTGGAGCTTGCCCTGCAGACAGACCCCGTTCTGAAGAGGTTTGTGGCCACGTTATCAGCAGGTTCCCAGCAGAACGCCTGCCCTGCAGCACCTGCTGTACAYGGAAGGAGGGAAGCAGGTGTTGGCAGGATGGAAAAGCCTTAATCCCCTGGTGAAGGGAACCAGGGAATGCTGCGTGTCCTTAGCTGCCACCAGAGACAGGGGGGAGGAAATTGCCAGTTTCAAGCAGGAGCTCTTCTTGTGCAGSGTTGGCTCCCAAGTAGCACAAGACCCCACCCAGGGAGATAAATCCAGAAAAATAGGTTGGGGAAAGCAGACAGGGACTGTGCTAATTGTTTTCCATATGCTGTGAGGACATGTTAATTCCTCATGCTTGCCCTGTTTGGGTGGGTTTTCCCTTGCTCTGGGGTCTGTTGCCTGGCACAAGAGCTTGAATATCACAGCATGGCTTTGGGAAACTCATAGCTGTGATCAGGGTGGGGTTTGCAGTCCTACAACATAACCACTCYGTGATGAGCCCTCAGCACTGGGAAGATCCGTGTTGTTTGTAGTGCAAATTAACAAGAGGGGCTCAAGCAATGGAGTGAACTTTGCTGAGTGCAACTCAGTGAGAGGAAAGAAAGGATTTGCAGGAGGGAAAGTGCTCATCAACTGCCATGGTTACCCTAAATACYGAAGCTGTGTTGACTATTCACTGGAGACAAGACTAAAGGAAAACGTTTGTCTTTGCACAAAATATCATTGAAAATACAGCAAGTCCTTCTTTGGCTTCATTTTCACTAAATGAATATAAAGATATTTATTCAGTGGTATAAAGTTTTGGAAAACCCTTAGTCAAAAAGTGGTAGAAATGACAAATTTATCAATTTTATTACCAAATCTAGCCATTGCTTGTTTAAGGAAATGAGGGGCCTTGACTCTGCTCTCTACCCAAGGTTAGAAAAATGTTTCCTTTGGACTGTGAGTGGCATGACTCCTGATTTAAGTGAGTGTGAGAGAAGAACCAGGCCCAAAGAAGAGGGCTGTGAGTGCAGATGACCAGACTGGATCTCTTTAGGTGCAGACACACAGTGGTCCACCCACCTAAAAGGTTGTATACGATTTTACACCAACAAAAGGTTTAGCTTTTAGAACACATATTGGTTTATTCTCTGGAGGGAAATTAAATGGCATTTTACAAGAAAACTGGAACATTACCATCCCTTCTCGCTGCTCCTTGATGCATCTGTTGTTTTCAATTAGCTTGATGGCATCCATTTTCAGAAAGCAGATGCTGCCCTCCTTTACACGGGAGCAATTCTGGAATAACTCCGCTGACGTCAGTGGAGCGACTCCAAATTTATCCCGGCGAAAGCAGAACGGGACCGCAGGCTCCTGGTTCGCCTCCCCGGAGCTSTGGGGAAGGTGTGCCGCTGCCACGCCAGAAGGTGAGGGCCTGCCTGCCGTGCTGTGCTCAGCATCTTTGTGTCCCTGGCAGCCCCACTCGCGGGCCAGGCTGGCGTGGTCACCRCGCGGCTCCCGCTGAGTGGAGCGCTCGCTGCCTCTGGAGTCCTGACCGCGCTCCCATTCCCATTTCCATCAGCTTCCTCTTGCTTGGATGTGTTTTACGAGGAGACRGAGTTCTTTAAGCTGAAGAAATGTAGTTGCAAGTCTTAAGCAATGAACCAGCAGAAGGGTGGCAGAGGTAGATCTGGACACAAACWCTGTGCCTCCCACATTTCTTTGCTGTTAGGGCTGTGTGAAAGTCCTTGCAGTCGAGGTAGGCTGGCTGTACATCTGCTGGGTCAGAGTCTCCATTTTCAGGGAATACGAGGTTTGGAAAACTGGGGCTACTTCTCTCCTGCTCTAACTCTTCTGGTCTCAGTCATGCCTTCCCTGAAAACTGGACAGAAAGCTTCATATGGTGCTGTATGGAAAAATGCCACTGGAGATGGGAGGGATGAGGGTCAATAGGAGGAATAGGTATAGAATCACAGAGTCAGAGAATGGCCAGGTTTGSAAGAGACCTTAAAGATCATCTTGTTCCAACCCTGTGCCATGGGCAGGGACACCTTCCACTATCCCAGGTTGCTCCAAGCCCTGTCCAACCTGGTCTTGAATATCTCTAGGGATCCAGGGGCAGCCACAGCTTCTCTGTGCCAGGGCCTCCCCACCSTCACAGGGAAGGATTCCTTCCCAATATSCCATCTAACCCTGCTCTCTGTCAGTGTGCAGCCATTCCCCCTTGTCCTGTCACTCCAGCCCTTGTCAAGAGTCTCTCTCCATCTTTCCTGGGGGCTCCCTTCAGGCACTGCAAGGCCACAGTGAGGTCACCCCAAAGCCTTCTCTTCTCCAGGCTGAACAATCCCAGCTCTCCCAGCCTTTCCTCCCAGCAGAGCTGCTCCATCCCTCTGATCCCCTTGGTGTCCCTGCCCTGGCCTGGCTCCAGCAGCTCCACGTCCTTCCTGTGCTGGGCCCAGGGCTGGGGCAGCTCTGCAGGTGGGGTCTCAGCAGAGGGGGCAGAGGGGCACAATCCCCCCGTCCCCTGCTGCCCACGCTGGGGGCTCAGCCCGGCACAGGAGGGTTCTGGTCCCAGTGCTCATGGCCAGGGCAGGCTGTGTCCCAGTCCTTCCTCCCAGGGCTCATCCTGATCCATTCTCCAGGTCAGTAAAGAGCAGAGTAAATAAGCAACGTGAGATGGGGGGGAGGTTCTTAAAGGAGCTCCTCAAGGATTAGTCCTGGGACTGTTTAAAATATTCCCRTTATGGCTGAGACTGTGGAGTTAACAATGGAACAACCTCAGTGTCACTGTCAACACTGTGGGTTAGGACACAGAGCCAGAGCACTGAATAATTGGCTTAGAGAAGTGGGAATATATTAAATAGCACAGGAATCAGTGTTGTGAGAGGGATTTTGGTGGCAAACTTAGCACTTGGGGGAAGGCAGACAAAAAGATTGGGGATGCTGAGATCAGCCAGAGTGGCAGCGTCACTTACTGAGCCACCAGAGCAATGCAGACATGAAAATCAAGGTGCAGGTCTTTGAAAGCCTCAGAACAAGCACGTTCAGTACCACCTGGGAAATGCTGAATCTGTAAGGCCTYGTCTGGAATGCTGTGTGCATTGTGGGTGACCTAAATTTGGTCAGGAAGGATGCACAGGAGAACAGCAAGAGTGATCAGGGGGATGGAAACCGCCTTGCAAGTGGAAGCTGGCAGAGCCTGACTTTTCTAGGCCAGCAAAAGATTGACAAGACCTGTAGTTAGGAAAATACTGGGGGCAAAGTAACCAAAAGAGAAGAAAGAGATGAGAAATTGTGAGATCTTCCCACATTCTTTGTGTCCTCCTCAGCTCGTCTGCTGTGCTGCACGCATTTACCTACAAAACACCAAATTCTGGTGATCTTATTTAATAATTAGGAGTTGTGGGTAGGAGGGAAAGCTAGGGGAGGAGCTGTGAGTCTTGGAGGTGTTTTTTCCCTATGGGACTGAGGAGAGAGAAAGAAATCYTAGGAGTGGGGTAGGATGGGATACCAGATCCCTCCAGGAGCTGGTCTGGAGGCAGAGAGGAAATTCACCCCCCTTAAAAAACCCAACAATCTCAGTTCGCTGCTCTTCCCCTCAGCCTGGAACTGCTGCTCACCTTGCCTAGTCTTCTGTCTGTATCCACAGCTCTCCAGCTCTGTGCTGACCTTCCTCCTTCCTGGAGTCTGTGGTCATTCCTCACCACCATGAGCTCCCTGGAATCGCTGGAACGGTGCACTGGAGCTCATGTTGAGAACAGCCTTGAGCCAGCTCTGCTGCAGCCCAGATTGTCTGATTTGAGCAATCTRCTCCMGTGGAAGGTGGCCCTGCCCATGGACAAAAAGTGCCAAGAAGGAGCTGTGCTTGTATTTTGTCCTTGAGCCTCCTAGCTTGTTGATGTTCTGGGAGGAAACCATAGTCCTGTAATTTCTCTCTCTGTTTTGGCTGCTGGTTCTGCTCTTCAGCTTTTCTCCTGCGAGTAGAAAGCTGGTGAGGGGTCACACGAGGAGRGGCTGAGGGCACTTGGTCTGTTCAGCTGGAGGAGACTGAGGTCAGAGCTCACAGCAGCTCTGCAGCTTCCTCASGAGGGGAAGAGGAGRGGCAGGCACTGATCKCTGCTCTGYGACCAGGGACAGCACCCAGGGAAYGGCTGGAGCTGTGTCAGGGGAGGGTCAGGCTGGAGATCAGGRAAAGGTTCTTCCCCCAGAGGGTGGTGGGCACTGAACAGGCTCCCCAGGGAATGGTTCCGGCCCCAAGGCTGCCAGAGCTCCAGGAGCGWTTGGACAACRCTCCCAGGGATGCACAGGSTGGGATTGTTGGGGTGTCTGTGCAGGGCCAGGGGTTGGACTSSATGATCCTTGTGGGTCCCTCCCAGCTCAGGATATTCTGTGGTTCAGGGAGGAGGAAGAGGAAGGCAAGGCCAAGGCAGTGTTGTGGATGCCCATGCACGTTCTGACAGCGTGGGAGTGTGCACAGCACTTGTGCTCTGCCAGGGACAGGGGCAGGATGCTGCACACAAAGCCCGTGGTCCTGAGGGTCTCCCAAGAGCTTGTCCCAAGCACTGGGCATCATTTGAGTTTATGGGCAGCAAGGCACAGTAGGAAGGAGTTACAATAAATGCAGAGTGAGCCGAGGAGTTTGATGTGAACCACGAACAGAGTGTTGCAGGTGTCTCTGATTTGCTCACAGGTTCGTGGAACAGCCCGAGCTGGAAGGGACCCCTTAGCCCAGTTCCCAAGCTCTGGATTATTCTCATATTTTAATGTTTCAGAAATAGCTCTGTCAGGCACACTCCTATSAGTGCTGCAGACTGTGGGCTTTCATGCTGGTGACAAAGCAATTGATCTTTGCAGTCTGTCCTTGGAAATGGCACCGTGACCTTCAGAAACCTTGTGGAGAGAGTTCTCTATTGCTTGTACATTCCTCTGCTGTTTGATGATCTATTACAGTTTTCAGCAGCAGGCTGCAGACATTTCTCTAGGCCATATTTTCAACAAAAGGTTTATTTCCTCAAAATCAGCAATATTTGTGAGCRGAGTTTCATTTCAGTTCATTTTGGTATTCTTTACAAAATGCATGTTTGTGGAATTTTGTAATGTGTGTGATCCCTTTCTTAATATTCTGAATATTTTTTCTTTTTATTTTTTTTTAAGAATATGTAGACAAGGTAAAATACAAAATTTTGGTGGTTTTTTTTTTTTTCTTTTTTACTTTGATCTGGAATGAAAGATATAACACAGATTTGAGGTTTGTAGGGCTTGGGGTTTTTTTGTTTTTTTGAAGGGAGGGAACTCTCTCTTTGGTTTAGGAGAGTTTATTTTTAATAAGCAATGTAGGGGTAGGCATTGGTTGTTCCTGGCCCCAGTGTCAGCTCCAGTGCTTCCTTGAATTCAGTGAGGTGATGCTCCAATGCTCCAGAAGAGGTGGAATCCCAGGCCAAATATCATGGATGCCACAGCCTGTATTCCCAGTGCCAGAAGGGCTGTCCCAGTGCTGTGGCTGTGGCTGAGCCAAGCCAGTTGTTCTTTTCTGCACTGGGAAACCTGCCCAGGTGATGAGGCTTTGTTGGTGAGACCAGGCTGCTTTTCCAGCACAGTCTGACTCGTTGGAACGTGGCATTCTGAATTCTGAGCTCCTCCTGTTGCCCCTCAGCTGGTCATCTTTTAGGATCTTYTTGCTCAGAGATTATGTAATATAGGGGGAAAAAAATAAAAAGCCTACAAAAAAGTCATTACTGCAAATGATGTGGGTGAGTTGAGAAGGAAAAGGTGCAGAGTGCTGTAGCTCCCTCCTTGCTCACCTTTTCCTGGGCTCTTTGAAAAGCCAGACCTGTGCACATGTGTGAGCTGCCATTCCCACTCAGCTCAGGGGATTGTGGAGCAGAGGAGTTCTGTGCACAATCCCCACTCGTCAGCATTCCCATGGAAAGTGTGTGAATGCACACTGATGGAGCCAGCTGCAGCTGCCAGGGGGTTTGGGGGCYGATGGCAGCTCTCCTCCCCATCCTCCATTCCCAGCCATGGAAACTCTGGAGAAAAACCACCCACTGGAACTTCTGGCCCTGCATTTGTGCTTGTGAGTAATTGCAGCAGGGAGGCTGTGCGGGGCTTTTTGTTGGATAAGAGACTATTTAATCAGGGAGGTGATTAAATGCTGGACTTGGAGCCAAGGGGACAGTCCCCAGTACTGTCACGTGGCCTTTGGATGTCCCTGGCAATACAATGGGACAGCATTAGGCCGTTTAGTTCCTCATTTTCCCCACACCTTTTAGACAGGGAGGCCTTTCTGAGCATTCCTCATCTCTTCCATGACACCTGGATAGTGCCAGCCCGGTGGGGACTTCTCTCCCTTCCCTTGCAGGCTGCCTTACAATTAAAAGCGTGCAACATTATTTCTATCTGCCCGAGCCCAGAGCTGGCTTACTGCAAGGGAGATTGGGATGCTCCATGGAGATAAGAGGCTGAACTTTTCACAGCCAGTGCAGAAGAAGGGAATTTGAGCAGGTTTTTCCCTTCTACCCCGTGAGTTGCTCTCGGGGACCAAGGAGTTGAAGCAGCAGGAGGAAATGTGCTGGAGATGAGAGGAGTTCACCTTCTCTTTCAGAGATTTGTACCAGGCACGAGGGACTGGTGCTGAGCAGTCAAATCTGCACTTTGAATCTGGCAAGATTTGTTTTTTTCCGCAGATTTTCACCGGCATTGTCAGGAACTAATCCTCCTAAAGGCTTTGCTGGTTTTTCTTCCTTTATGGTCTTTCAGAGGAATATGAGGATACATAGAGCAGCAATTACAGCTCTTCATGGTTTATATTTAGTCATATATTGGGTGATTCAGAAGCAAGCATATGTAAAAAGGCCCAGATGAATCCTCTTGCAGATTCCTTCCTGTCCTACAGCACATTTCGGTGCTGGAGTCTTACAGAAACCTTGCTTTTGGAGAGGGACTATTGCCACGTCCTTGTGCCCACCATGAGGCATGAAGGGTCTTTTTGATGGGTGCAATATTTTCCCAGCCCTGCTGATGCAGGGAGGTGGTTTGAGGCAGATGGAGCCAAGTCCTCAGCTGGTGTTCGTACATCAGCACGTTTTTGTTCTGGTGCCAGCCAGGCAATGTGGTGCAGGGTGCTTTAGAAGCCTTTTTTTAATAATTAAATTTTTTTTTTTGTCTATTTACCATATCACTGGGAAGCAAGAGCTGTTCATCTTGAAAACTCAGTGTTTGGTAGCATAACTAAAGTACCCATTTGAATGTGGTTTTGAGTTCTGACTGTCAGATCTGCCACAGCCCCGTGCCAGTCCGTGGACAGACTCATGCTCACAGGCACGATCTGGATCTGGGATGGATCTGACATTTCATTTTTCCTGTGCCTCAATTCCTCCAAGTTTAGAAGGGAAATAACATTTTTCTCTCCTCAAGTGGGTGTTTATCAGTGATAAAGTTCTATAGGAGCATTCAGTGTTGTATCCATTGGTAAACTCATTTGTCTTCAGATAATGCAAATGACCTTTTTTTTTTTTTCCTGCAAGGAAAAAGCAGATGGTGTGAGGCAGGCCTGGGAGATTAGAATCACAGAATGGCTTGGGTTGGAAGGGACCTTAAAGGTCATCTCATTCCAACCCTCTGCCGTGGGCAGGGACACCTTCCACTATCCCAGGCTGCTCCAAGCCCTGTCCAACATTCCTCTGCCTGGCTTTCCCAGGCAGGCGGCAGGACCTGGTGTGTTGTCCCTAGCAACTGCTGTCCTTGCTGCAGAGGGATGTTCCACGCCTCGTGGCATCGTGCTCACTTTGCGAAGTGAGGGGAAGGAGGAAGGGGGAGGATGTTCAGGGTTGGTTTTGGTGTGATTCTGTGTGCTGGTTCCCTTGGGCTACTTCAAACGAGCCTTTAGAACAGCACTGAAGGGAACACAGATGAGGGTTTAATGAGGGCTGGCGACTGAGGCTGAAGCTGATAAGGGAGGCTGGATTCAAGTCGAGTAAAACTCAGGTTGCTTCATCTTCTCAGCTGCTTTGGGCTGAAATAATTGACCTCCGTGGTCCTTTTCGAAAATTTTAATTTAAAATCGTTGACTTTGCAGTTCTCCTCAAATATTTCTCTTGAAGGGATGGTTTGTGAGTCAGGGGAGAAATCCAAGCCCTGTGTCAGAGGCGCCTCAGACACTGATGAGGTGGCTCTGGAATCTGATGCACAGCCCAGATTTTGAGAGCTGTGCTTTGGCTGCATCTGTGACCCGTAAATGGGAAAGGATGGGGAACCTGTGGCTGCTGTATCAGTTGGACAGGAGCACGTGTGCCAGGTGTGTGTGTGTCTCTGTGTGTGTGTACAGGCTGGGTGGACACCAAGGCTGCAAAGCTTGAGCTACCCACACTGCAGGGTTTTTGCAGTGATCTTAAGTAAAATGCAAATGATRTGGTAAATAGTAAGGTTCTGAGCTGAATTTGGTTTTGTACAGCACTCTGAGGTGTTGTAAGCAGTAGCTGGTCATGGAATCCTAGAGGAATTAAGGTTGGAAAAGCCCTCCCAGCCCATGGAGTCCAAGCTGTGCCCGATGCCCACCTTGTCCCCAGCCCAGAGCACTGAGTGCCACGGCCAGGCCTTCCTTGGACACCTCCAGGGATGGGAGCTCCAAASCTCCCTGGGCAGCCCCTGCCAAGGCCTGACCACCCTTTCCATGGAGAAATTCCTCCTGGTGTCCAACCTGATCCTCCCCTGGCACAGCCTGAGGCCGTTCCCTCTCCTCCTGTCCCTGTTCCCTGGGAGCAGAGCCCGACCCCTCCCTGGCTGTCCCCTCCTGTCAGGAGTTGTGCAGAGCCAGAAGGTCCCCCCTGAGCCTCCTTTTCTCCAGGCTGAGCCTTTCCCAGCTCCCTCAGCCTTTCCTGGTGCTCCAGCCCCTTCCCGGCTCTGTCCCTTCCCTGTTATCAGTTCACCTCGGGGTTTCCCCAGTACAATTCCTCAGCAGCAGAAAGCAGCAGTGATTCTGGAGGTTGGTGTGCAGGTTCCACACAAACCCTTTTTTGGGGGGAAGATCACTAATGTTCCCTCAAGCAAAATGCCCACAGAAGGAGAGGTGACCTTTCTGGGCAAGCACGTGCATGGGAGACACTGTAGAATTATGCTGGATTCTGGAAAGCCTGGAAATTCAAAGGAAATTTGAACTGCGGTGGGGAAAAGTCTGACTTCGGGAAAAACACTTGAGTTCTGCTGTGAGGAAACGCCCCCGGGAGCCCGGGAGGAGTTTGTGGGGTGTCGCAGTGCCATCCTGTGGGCCAGGGAGGGATGGGACAGGGCGCACCTGGGGCTGCTTGCTCACTCCCCACCACCGGGATCCGGGAGAGAATGGGAGGGGTAAAAGCTGAAGAAYGCCCGGGTTGGGATAAAGGCAGTTTAATAGGGAAAGGAAGAGCCGTGCAAAAAGCAAAGCAAGGGTTTAACTCCCTGTTTCCCATGGGCAGGCAGGTGTGCAGCCATCCCCGGRAGAGCAGGGCCCCATCCCGTGGAACGGTGCCTTGGGAAGACAAACTCCATCACCCTGAGCGTATCTCCCCTTTCGTCTTCTCCCCCCACTTTACAAACTGATCGTGATGCCACAAGGTCTGGAATGTCCCTTTGGTCACCTGTCCTGGCTGTGTCTCTTCCCAGCTTCCCATGCACCCCCAGCCCCCCTTGCCAGTGTGGCAGTAGGAAAACTGGGAAAGGCCTT
>JACAXG010000121.1:1883436-2019481 GCA_018881555.1 Amblyornis subalaris
TGTGTTATCCCCCCTGTGCTCAGCACACCCCAAACCATCTCTGTGTTATCCCCCCTGTGCTCAGCACACCCCAAACCATCTCTGTGTTATCCCCCTTGTGCTCAGCACAAACCCAAAACACGGTCCCTGTGGAGACAGTTAACTCCAGCCCAGGCAGGAGGGCTTCATGCACATCAGGAGCATTGTCTGCCTCGATATTTTAAATTATTTAACCCATTTCCTTTGCTACTGCAGTTCTACCTGCATAGCCAGTGCCTGTKTTTTGTTTTAAGCTGAGCAGGGAGTGTCTCTCTGAAGACAGGAGAGGGAGGGCAGCTCCTGTCTGTGCGGTGAGCAGGACCCACGGTGCTGGGAGAGCCCCTGGCACCAGAGGAGGCTGGGTTAGGGGTGCACCAGGATGCTCTCCCTGCTGCTGGAGCGCTGTGGGACACAGGATTAGGAGATGTGGCTCCAGAGTACTCCTTGGAGAATGGAATGAGACCCCTGCTCTTCTCTTCTTCCTTCTTTCCTGGGGGAGAGCAGCAGCAACGCATTGGATCTGCCTCGTGTTGTCGCTCTGTGAGTAGATCTTGATGTAACCCTGAGCAAAAAGCAGGTGAAGAGGCAGCTCTGGGGGCTGCTGGTGGCCAAATTGTCAGTGCCTGGAGCTTTGGGGCTCTCCTTGGAGGCAGCTGCAGTGGAGGAGGGCACAGACACAAGGAGTCTGCTGTCCTGGCAGACTGCCCCCCCCTCTGAGCTGCTTTAACAGGAATCCTCCACCCTCTCTGCTTTCCCTGTCGTGGTGCTGGGCTGGTGGCAGTGCTGGGGAGCCTGGAGTGTGAGGCAGCCTGAGTGTCGTTTGCCAGAGATCTGTGGAGGAATTCAAGATTTTCTGTGGGTTTTTTTGTCTCCAGGGTTGGCTCTGGGGGAGCTGCTTTGGTGGCAGCTGAGGACAAGCACTTGGATTGGATTTAGACATGGAAAAGGGACTTGGCCACAAGGAGCAAGTCAGTGTAGACTTTGCACAATGTCATTAAGCCCAGCAATGTCCTTTTAGCTGGTAACGTCAGAATTAAGCACGACATGTGCTTGGGAGTGGGGATTCCTGAAGGGTGTTCCAGATGGCTCCCAAGGGGGAGAAGGGTGAGCTGCATATGGCCAGCTCTGTGTGGGGTTACACTGGGGGCTTGATTGGAGGAGGGATGATGGAGAACTGGGGRTTCCCTTGAATATTTTGATTCACTCAGGCTAAAACAGCCAATCTCGCCTGAGGCAGAGCTGCATCTTCCCACTCAGTAACACCAGCTGATTTTATGTGTCCTGTGCTGTGGTGGGACACTGGGAGGAGTTCATCCTCTCATTAGGAACAGACCTGCTCACTGCCCAATCCTGTTGCTCYTTTCTGCTTTAGGATGGACTCTATAAATACTTTGGATCTGGCCTGTTTACTCACCTCTCCCTTATCTTTGATAGCCTGGCTGCCACAGGGGTCTGTCCTAATTGAAGCCAGTAAAATTCGCTTCAGTGGAGTTACATCCACAGGAAGTAACTTTCCCTACATTTTTTCTCTACCCAGAGACACTCAAAGCCTGAAATTATTCTCAGTGAACGTGCCAGGAGTTGTTTCTGTCCCYAGATCTCCCTCTTGCTTGCACACAGGGTTTGAATGGGATTGCATCTCTCATCAGTGAAAGGGATTCAAGGGTCTGGCATGGTAGCAGGGGGCAGCAGTTTTGGTTTAAATATTAACTTTATTACGTCTTTTCAATTCATAAATGTAGAAGGGTGTCTGAAATGGGGTTGAAAAATCGCCCAGGTGAGTTTAGATCCCATTCCAGAGCACAGTCCAATTTTTCATGTTGCTCTGTCTCAGAAAGCCTCAGTGAGGAGTGCTGAGCTATTTATTATGAGTTTGGGCAGCAGTGTCAGACTCTCAAAATTAAGGGCAATAAGGGATAAAGAAATGGGTCCCCAAAGTTAATTCCTTGCATGTCTTTCCATAAGGTCCACCTTTGAAAAAAATGGCAGCAATGTAGTGGATTTTGTTTCTGTACAAGACCTGCATTTTGCTTTCTGGGATTCAGCCCCTTGAGAGTCCAAGCTGAGCTTCCAMCGTCACAGACCACTTGGGAAATTCTTGGTTTAGTTTTGTACTTGATATCAAAATAGTGTTTAAAATAAGTAAGCAATAGCTTGAGTCATGGGTAAGTCTTAGGCAAGGAGTGCTTTGGTATTTTATTTATCTTATGCTTCACATTTGCCTTCATGTCCTTTCTTTTTAGGTACTTTGTTACTTTTGCATTTATAGAGTTATAGAAAAACATTCTTTGATGCACCTCCCACTCTCCTGGTCCTGTCAGAGCCTGTCCTATTCCTTTCTCTGTGTGGCAGTAATCCTTATTTTCGTGGTGCTTTCCAGCACTGTCACAAACTTGGGTGCAGGGTGGTTTCATGTCAGCCCCTCTCTGCTGTGCTGTGCTAAGCCCTTGCTTATTTGACAGATTTAAAATGGGAGGTTTGCTGTCCTGTGGCCCCACTATTTGGGTTTTTCCCAGCATTTGCAGTGTTGAATGAATATTTGTTATGCTATAACTGGGTGTAACAGCTCAGTTACACTTTCTAAGCTGTTTGCAGAGATCTGCTCGAGGCTGTAATGTTTGATCCCTGCAGCTGCCTTGTTTCTAGAACAGCTGATGAAAGGTGGTCCAGAAAAATTCACATTTGGGCTTTTTGATTTACAGGTACTTGGAGAGAATTTTTCATGCTAAACTCCAAAACCTCTTCATTCATTGTCTTTTTATTTACTGGGACCATTTCTTTTGCTGTTGATTTTGAGTTTTGCACAACCCTTGCCTTGGACAGAGAACATTCCATGCCTTAAACATGCAGCACCTCCAGTGCAAGAGGTTTCTCGTTTGCTGGCAAGGAGCTTTACCAAATGAATTTACAAACCATAAAGGAGCAGGAATCTTCTCCCTGTAGATCAGGAGACAAGCTGTAAGAAAGTATTTTACAATTTCTAAGCATTTGTTGGATTATTAATATACACAGTGGATAAAAGGAGATCCTAGACACCAAATATTGAATATTGAGACTCTCATCCTCTGCTCTTTCCCAGTGGAASATCTCTGCTACCTTTGGGGAGGATCCACATCAGATCTAAACTAGACCTAGAGTCAGACCAAACAGCACTGTGATTGTTCACGCTGCTGGAAAATCCAGGGATTTGCCAGAGGTTCAATTAATGTGGCTGGGGCAGACATATCCCTCTGCCTCCAAATTGTCTGGTGGGGTCTCTGACTTGCCAAGCTCCAAACAGTCACCAGGATCCAATTTTTGCTGCTCTGAATCTCCTGGAAACTGTGAGCTGGCCTCGGCATCTCAATTTGTTCATCCTCTGTAATCCCTGGAGCGAAAACTCCTCCTCTCCAATCTATAAATCCMCGGGGGAAAAAAAACTTACATGAAAGCAAACTCACGGAGGGAATTGTGCTTTGAAGATCAGCAGTATATTTAGCCTGTGGAGCAGAGATTTCTCACAGTTGTGGGGAGCTCAAAGCAAGCAGCTTGGACACTTTGTTGGTAGAGCTGGCTCTCTTTTTTTTTTTTTCCGTRGAAAACTTTTGGAAGAGCAAATGCAAATGTGTTGATATATTTTTATATTTACGTAAGGATGTATATTTATATAGTTTTTTGTGCTGCTGACATTTTCTCCTTTCTGAATCTCGATAGACAAATCTTGTTCACTCAGGAGGCTTCTCCAGTCTCTGGTGTTTCTCCCACTTCTTTCCCCTCCTTTGGGCTTTGGCAGTGGTGACACTCAACCTCTGGCCCAGGGCTCACTGCCACACCCTTTACAGCCTGTTCTTGTCCTTTTTCTGCCTCCTGAAGTCATTGCCAAGTAGGAGCTGTGGGAGGTGGGGGACTGGAGAGTGTGTGGTTTGCATGGTGGCAAAGCTGCTTTCAAACTCCTGCCCTGAGTGGGAAAGGGAATTGTCTCGGTAGGAAATGCTGTGTGGGCACCAGCACAGATGCAGCCACAATGGACGGCACCAAACTGTGGCGGTGGACAAGTCTCTAAAGCAAGAAAAGTCCTTGCAGACCCAACGTGGTTTTGTTCTGTTGCCTAATAAATCGTTTCAGATCTGATTTTAAAAAAATAAGATAAAAATTATAAGTTTTAGATTCCCTCTCTTCCTCTGATAGGCTTTCCTGCCCCTGGTATGGAGGGAGGGGCTTATAAGCCAAATTGTTATTACAGATCTGTCTTAAAAGGACTTAGATACCAAGAAAACTGCTCTGGGAGTTCCCAGAGTCAGTAAGAGTCAGCCCTTGTGTGTCTGTCCTCGGAGAGCACAGCACTGCAGTGCATCCTGACAAACTTTGCAACCTTCTGACACAAATATTTCATCTCATGCAAGAAGGGACCTGTATAATTCCCAGGAGCTGGGAGGAAAAATCCCCCCCAAATCCAATCCCAGTGGGCACCAAGGCAAGCAGAGAAATGCAGCACCTTCCATTCTAGCCAGCTGCACTTACCTTGACAGGAGACTTCAAATTCAGCCCCTTGCAACATTCTCAGTAAGAAACGAATGTGTCTTT
Source organism: Amblyornis subalaris (assembly GCA_018881555.1). NCBI lineage: Eukaryota > Metazoa > Chordata > Aves > Passeriformes > Ptilonorhynchidae > Amblyornis > Amblyornis subalaris. Next base: position 1,888,018 of record JACAXG010000121.1, read on the forward strand.
ACTGTGATCCACGTCAAATAACCCCTTTTCTTGTGCATGTTTTTAACACAATGCTTTTTTTTTTCCCCCTTGCTAGGCTGGATTCTGGATGCTGCAAGGCTGTCGCGCCAGGAGGCTGCAAAAGAAGGTGTTGCATCTGCTCGCTGCAGAGTTGGTGAAGTTTCCCTGTGTGCAGGGGATACAAACTGGTTTCCTTGCTCTGTGGTTTTCCTGTTGCTGCTGTTTTTGAAGGGGTCGACACTCCTAGTTCCAGGAAACTGGAGCTAAATGGGAACGGGGATTGGGGGAAGGAGGCAGGGAGAATCCCCTACAAGAGCCAAATGTGTCTAATTTCTGGAAAAAATAACAAAAAAGTAGGATTCAACTGGCAGTGGCTGAATAGCAGCAATTTTTGAGCTGTTCATCAGAAGCCCCAGGCAAGCACAGAGTCCTGTGGGGAGCTGGAGGTTGGCACAGGACACCTCCAAAAGGCTCCACTGTTGAAACTCCCCTTAAACCTTTTCCCAAGTGGAGGACCCARCCCTGGCAAACGCATAAGGTCAGCCCTTAGGGGGGCAAACAGCTCTGTCTAGAGAATCAAACAGTGGCCAAAGGCTGTCCATCTGTCTGTCTGCCTGGCTTTGAGCTCCTGTGCTTTGTAAAGCTGTGTTTTCGTGACTCAGACACCAGGTAGATGTTTCACGTAGCTCTGCAGGTAGGAATCCTGCTGCTCACGCACAAGATCAGCCCTCTAGGGGCCGRGCCCAAGCTCGAGGTGTTTCTCGTGTCCCTCCACAGCATCTTGCTCTAGCTCTTTGTACAGTGAACACGTGAGTCCGTTGCCTGCCCTGTGTCCTGTGGTCGTGGAGAGTGCCACTGAGATAGCACTGTTTGTAGTCCTTTGTGTGGTTTAGGAGGCACAGTAGCCAGGCGATTCTGGAGTTGTGATGTCATTGTGCTCGGCCTTCCCACAAAGCCCTCTGAAGTCTTCCCCCGTTGCCCCACTGTGATGAAAACCTCTGCTGCTTTTCAAGCTCCGCGAGTCCGCGCTGAGAGCGATGGAAAACCCAACCGGCACTGAGGAGTGGAGGGCAGGGAGGGAGGGAGGCTCTGGCCTGGAATCCCCTGCCTCTGGCAGCAGCAGAGGGCGGCGACCTCCATAGCCACGCGTGGATCTGCCATGGGTGTGCTGGCAGCTCTCTGAGCAGGAGGGTGGCAGGGGGGGCACGAGGAATTGWTTCTGGAAGGGGAGAGCCTGAGAGGAGGAGTGGAGTTGAGTGTGACGGCAGGGATTGTCAGAAGGTGGTGTGATGGATGCTGGGCATCCRCCTTCCCTAGAACTCTGCATCAGCCACACTCTATTTTCCTGAGTGGCTTGCAGCCTCCTGGCAGTTCTCACAGGCAGTGTGTGAAGGAAGAGAGGTGGAAGGCAGCTCCCCCTGACGTGGCAGCTCTCACAGGCTGGGGCTGCAACACCTCCCTGGGGCTGCTGCCCGAGGGTCTGGATCTCTGAGGAGCTTCCCAGCTCCCTGTGGCTTGTGCAGGCTAGTGGGACTGGGCTCAGAGAAGCCCTGAGCTGCCTCTGGAGCAGGTCTGTGGGATAGTGCTGGGTGTGGAGCGAGCCTGCAGTCCTTGGGAGGCAGTGGTCACTCCACATTCCCAAGAGACCCACTCCCTCTCTCAGTGCAGGCCAGCTTGAACCGTGGGAATCCTCTGAGTCCCTCTGTCCTGCTCTGTGTGGCAAGGCCACGTGGCTGGCCGTGAGTGACCAGAGCTGCCATGGACCMTGCTGGCATGGGCAGTTGTGTTCAGGCTCGGCCTGGGTGCAGGCTGCCTTTGGAAAAGCGTGAATATCCTGCAGAAACCCACGGGGCAGAGACCTTAGGCCGTGCTGCGTGCCCACACCATCGGCAGGGATGAGAGTGACAGGGTGGCTCTGCTTTGCTCTGCTGCCTTATTCCAAGGAAGGCACTGGAATTTGCAGGCCAGATCATGTGGTGAGATGAGTAATTCCAGCTCCCTCACTGGGGCTGATTTGTACCAGTGAGGTCCAGCCTTCCTGAGCAATTGTTGAGGGTGGGGTTTTTTTGCTTGTTTCACTGAAAACTTGCAGCCTTTCACATAAAGAAGGTGAGGTACACGGAACTTTCAGCTGGAGCAACGTGCTCCAGGCTGTTTGCTGGGTTCGGGCTTGGAGAGTGCAAGTTCTCTGCAGACAGGGTGGGAGATGAGGTTATTGGGCTTGAGTCCAGGGAGATGGGACTCCAGTGGGCTTGGAGCAGCAATCATTGTCCCTAGTGGTGGTGCCATAATGTGTGCTTGCCTCCGACCCAGCGTTGCACAGGCGAGATCCCGGTGAAACCTTGTAACTCGGTGTTTGTGGTCGTTCCTGCCAGCGCGATCCACTGTTGAATAGGCTAGACATGAATAAAAGCAGTATTTTTTAACGTGTCGTGTGGTTTTTATTACGTCAAAAAGGCTGGTTGCCCTCCTGGGCTCCATGATGTTCGTGTGGAACATTCGGTGTGGAGTTAGAGCAGCYGTGGAGCTTCCTCGGGACGGTCCGTGTGCGCCGGCAGGATTTCCCCGTGCCTGCCCCAGAGCTGGCTGCTGCAGAGCTGCACTCAGCTCCTGCCCCGGGGAGGATGCGAGGGAGGCTCTGCCTGTCCCCCTCCTGCTCCTGCAGGGCTGTCCCTCTGTTCCCTGGCAGCTCTGCTGACCTCAGGCTCAAGGGATGTCYGGCCAGAGGTCAGTGTGGTGCTGGTGGGGGGGGGTGTCTCCTCACACCCTCTGCTGCCCCTGTCCCTCCCCTCCTCGCCTCGTGGCCCTGCACACCCCAAAGGATGGGTGTGTTTTCAAGGGCTTTCTCCTTTCTGTGCTATTCTGGCTCCGTTCCAGCCCCTGCTCAAGGAAAGGTGTGTTCGAAGGTGCCTCCGAGCTGCTTTTCCATCTCCCAGCTTCTGTGYCCTGTTGGACACCAAAACAAAACAGGGCCGACGTGGGCACTCCCCAAAGTGTTACCCCCTTCCAGGAGACCTGTCTGGCTCCATCGTGTTCCCTGCATRTGGGAATGCTCCGTGGAACCTCCAAATTACTCCTCGCTCATCTTCTGCTTGCTTCTGGAGTGGAAACCACAAAGGTAAGCCCATGTACGTGGTGTTTATCCACGTGTCTGCCTCACAGACACTGGGAGAAGGCAGCCACACAACAGCCAAGGAAAAAGCCCTGTTTCCCTCTGGGTCCTGCTATTTATTTTCTATTTGTTAAGTAAAACTCAAAATGCTTCCATAAAAAAAAAAGTTTTTCCTGTGGAAATGTCCTTTTTATCCAGCAGGCAGCGAAGATCTGAAGTACTGCTGAGGGAGGAGTGGTCACCTCACCTGTCTCAGCACAGCCCTGACCTGCACTCTTGTAAATACTCATTACATGGCTTCCTCCTGAAACRTGGGATTTAGAGAGTCCTGACAAAAGGTAACTCCACTCCAGGACTGGGCCTGTGAGCCCCAGGAATTTCTTCCTGCGTTTTCTCGGTCCCTTGCGTGGTGTGAGGTTCTGGGACAGCCTCTTTGGACTGACCTGCTGCAGTGTGAGACTAMGAGGGGGTTTTTTAATCCAGTCAGGCTTAGGGGAAGTTTGGGAGGCGGTTTTTGGAGGATGGAGTAAGAAGGCACAAGCTGTGCAAGGCTGCCCAGTGGAGCTGTATCTGCCATAAAGCCTTTTAGCATTAAGCTGCAGTCGTGGCRGTGCAGGTACAAAAGAAATGGCAGGGAGAAGGAGCAGCAGGGAGGAGGATAAATGTATTAATTCTGAGTACAGCATTTGTATTTGTTCTCCTAATTGGCCTATTACAATGATTTTCCTAGAAGTGAGTTAACGATCCCAGCAGAGAATACAATTTTAGAGCCATTGAATTGGAAGAAATGAAATCAATGACAGAGGAGCATCTCTTCTATTAAATAACTGTGGCAGAAACTGTTGCAGACGTAGGGAGTGAATGCTGACAGATCATCAGAACTGAGTGATATTCACTCAGGACTTTCCAGGGAAATAGTGGAATTCCTTATAATTCATTTAATCCTCTATGGGTGCCCAAAGTCTGGAGAGCAGCAAGGGTGGTGCCTTTCTCAAAAACAGTTCCCACAAGTGTGTCTAAGGTACTGCAGGCTGGCAGATTTAACATTTGTCCTGGGCCAATTAATAGGATAACAAAGAACTGACTCTGTGAGTGCCTGATGAATACAAAAGATGTCCTTTGTAAGAGCCAACACGAGTTCTGTAATGACAGGTTTTGCGTTGGGAAACTGATTCCTTTGAAGGGATAAACAAGCACAGTGGTAATGGTGAGCCTGTTTGATTGGGTCAGAGGGCTTCAGAGGGAACTCTACAGTCTGGGGCAGAAAGAGAAGATCCTGGCCTGGCTGAAAATGGGGAACAGTGGGCAGAGCCTCTGGCCAGCTGATGGAATGGAGAGAAGTCACTGCTGGCTGGGGTCTCATCTTCAGACTGGAACTGGAGTGTGTTTGGAGGAGGCAAGGAGGATCATCAGTGAGATCTGGATCTGACCTTTCCCAAGCTCTGCTGGAGTTAGAGAACTGTTTCCCAGTCTTTTATTTGCAGATATTGTAAATATTGTTGCTGGGGATGAGAACAGCAGTACAGTAAATACCAGCTTACTGACAAGCAACTATTTTGTCTCGGTGACCTTTATGGACTCCTTAAAACTTGTCCACAGTAAGTAATGCTCCTGTAAGGCTTCTTTTGCCATGAACACTTGCTCCTTCTCCCTTGGCACGCCACCGTGAGGGTTAAGAACAGCAGGACCCCTTCCCCAGTGGTTTGTTTTGTTTTGGGGATAGTGACAGTCCAAATCTTAGTGCTCGACAGAGCAAAATAGGCTTTTACCTTCGCTCCTGAACGTTGTTTGGGAGCTGGAGGCATCCGTGAGGGCCCAGTGTTTACACAGCCTTGTCAAACAGGGGCATCCCTGGGGTGGGAGAGGGTGTTAAGGAGATGCTGTCTTTCAGGAAGTCTCCTCTTCTCCTAAACTCCTTCATCCCACAGGGATGTGTAGCTGCAGCTCCTTCCAAACCAACCGGGTGCTGTTTGCCTCCTGCAGCTGCTCGCTCTGTGTCTCCTGGCTGCTCTGTACGCCCAGTGTAGTCCTGCCTTTGCTGTATATGTCCGTATGGAGTCGATCCTGGGCGTCACAGAAGGAGGGAAGAAAGCTTCCAGGACCTTCATCCGCTCCTGGTGGTGACCGAGCTGCAGTTCCAGGCTGGAGGCAGCAGCGAGTGCCACAGGTACGAGCACCCCGCGCTGGGAAGGGCTGAGTGGCAGTGACGCCTTGCCCTGGGGGTCTCCAGAAGCAGGGATGAAATTCTGAATCCCCCTCCGCTGGAGGATCCAAAGCTTGGAGTGTCCTCTCTGCTGTGAGCTGAGACAGCCCCAAATCCCTTTGTCCGTCCATCCATCCATCCATCCATCCATCCATCCATCCATCCATCCATCCATTCCCCTCTGGGCAGCCTGTCGGGAGCAGGATCCCCCTAATCCCCTGTTGCGTTAGGAGATGTAACTCTGATGTTTCACTCTGTCCCTCGAGCTTTCCCCTCCCGGCCCTGCCCACCCCCAGCTCTGCCCCTTCCCACGGCACTCCCGCATTCCCTTCGCTCCACTCTGGCTTGGCTGGGACGGGCACAGCGCTCCAGCAGAGGGCGCGGGATCCATTCGGGAATGAGCCGGACAACCTTCCAGTGCCCGAGGTTTTATTGTTGTGTCCCCTCTCGTTCCCTCTGCAGCGCCGTTTCAGGTGTGTCCATACCTGCCCCTACAGACTCTGCCCCTGGGGCTGTGTCTGGATGTTCCCCTCTCCCATCCCCGGTGGAAGTGCGGGGTGTCTGCCTGCCGAGGTTATTCCATCAGGGTGTACCTTAGGATCACGGATAAAGAGCTTAAACAGGACTGGCCCCAGCGCTGATCCGTGGGGACACCACCGGAGAGCGGTGCCCAGCTGGATGTGACTCCACTCCCCACYCCGCCCCGGGCCTGGCCAGCCAGCCGGTTTTTAACCCAGTGAAGAGGGGATTTTAACCTGTGGGTTTTAACCTGTGGGTTTAGAGGCCAGGGAAGGTGCGAGGCTGACAGGGCAGGAGTGCTCGCCGCATTACAGGGCTGCTCTGCCAGGGCACTGAGATTCCACTGCTCCCTTCCCTTTTCTCAGTACAACACACGACCATAGCAACCTTCCCTGGCTTTAAAATTGGTGGCAGATGTGCTCCCCAGATTAGGAGTGTCATAAAGAACCTGTATGAAATCTCCCCTTGAATTCGACAGCAGAGGTGCTGTTCCAATTTARAGGTTACAGGATGACACACAAAGCAGCTGAAGAAAGGTTATCCTGTTCCACTCAGCCTCTGGAACAGAGGTTATTATGGAGCTGACTCTGCCAACGCTAAAGCATTTGCTTTTGGATGGCTGAAAGCTCTCTGGGATGCAGGAATGCTCCCCATGTGTGCAGAGGGACAGGAGCTGTGCCACCAGGATGTGTCACCGAGCTTCTCACGGCAGAGCGGTGGCACTTTAGAGTTTCTCTGCAAGAAAATTTTAAAAAATCCTTTTTTTCAAACTGCAAATATGCCATCACATCCTTTTTTTTTCTTTTTTGTATGGCCAGCATAGCGGAAATTATCCCGAATTTGGGGCAATGGCCATTTCTGGGGATGCTGAGGACCACAGGGGAGGGTGTGTGCTGTGTGCTGACACGGGAAGGGTGTGAGCTGTTACAGACATCCCGGGTTTAGCGACTGAAATTCCATTCGGTGCCACTAGAGGATACCCAAACCGTTGCCAGCTTGTGAGAAACAGCTCCTTAGTGTCTGCTTCCCTGGAAATCAACTGCTGGGAGAAGGAAACGTCTCTGGGAGGAATAGAGGGATTTGGTATTTAGGCACATCTAAAACCTTTCTTGCATTTTGTAGCGGGAGTTCGGTGAATAGAATCACTTGCCAGAAATTGAAGCAGTGAGTGACAGCAAACTGGGCCKAGGAGCTCCCTGGATCTAAAAGCTGTGGCTCTGTGTCAGAAAGTGCCTGGGTCCTGTGAGATGGGACCCGTGGAGCAGCCACATCCCACTGTGAGAGGCTGGAAAAGCTGCTTTGGGAGARAGAAGGACATGTGGAGAGGCTTAGGGAAGGGGCTGGTGGGACATGTCCAGATTTCATTCTGGGATCTGGAGCAAGCCAGAGGAGTGGGCTTGATTCCAGCTGACATCACTGTAGGTGGATGGAGCTGGGGGAGCCAGGCCAGGGCAGGGACACCAAGGGGATCAGAGGGATGGAGCAGCTCTGCTGGGAGGAAAGGCTGGGAGAGCTGGGATTGTTCAGCCTGGAGAAGAGAAGGCTTTGGGGTGACCTCAYTGTGGCCTTGCAGTGCCTGAAGGGAGCCCCCAGGAAAGATGGAGAGAGACTCTTGGCAAGGGCTGGAGTGACAGGACAAGGGGGAATGGCTGCACACTGACAGAGAGCAGGSTTAGATGGGATATTGGGAAGGAATTGTTCCCTGTGAGGGTGGGGAGGCCCTGGCACAGGTTGCCCAGAGAAGCTGTGGCTGCCCCCTGGATCCCTGGCAGTGTCCAAGGCCAGGTTGGACAGGGCTTGCAGCACCCTGGGATAGTGGAAGGTGTCCCTGCCCRTGGCAGGGGTGGCACTGGATGATCTTTAAGGTCTCTTCCCACCCAAACCATTCCATGATTCTGTGATGATAAACTAATGTGCCCTTCCTTCCYAACCAAGGTCAGACAGACTTTTCCTTGCTCCTGCTGACCAGGATTTCCTGGTGAGCTGTTTCTCAGTGTTGTCACTGCTGCCTACCCGGATATCACCTGTGTGCTGCCATGACATTCTGCAGCTGGAAGGACCCAGAGCAGCCTGGACCTGCTGCTCGGAGGGTACCCACCCTGRGAGGAGGGCACTGATGGTCACGGGAGGGCAGGAGGCTGCGTGGCACTTCCACGGCTCCAGAGGAAACTCGATTTGCCCTGTGGTTCTGGGTGAAGAAATCCAAACTGGGGTGATGAAAGTTAAAGGAAGGAAACCCTAGACAAGCAAACTTGCTGTCTAGGTTTCAGGCAGCTGCCAAAAGCACAGGCACAGCTTCATCTGGCTGGATCCTGCGGCCACCTTAAGGGAAGGGAATTCCCTGGAGGTCCGTAACTGCTCTCCAAGGTGACAGGGTGGCATTTCTGGGGCTGTCTGACCTGTGGCTCCACCAGTGCCTTGCTTTTTCCATTGCACTCATGCCAAAACCTCGGGCTGGTTCCTTCCTGCCCTGCAGCTCTCTGGGGTAGAGCTGGATCAGGGTATTCCCAACATGTGACCCTGGCCAGTTTAAGTGGCTCCCCATTTCCTTTGGTGTCTTCTCCACCAGACACACCAGGATTTTAACCCGTGGGACCCCACAGTCCTCCCGTGTGTCCGTGCTGGCTGCTCCCTGTCCCAGTGCATCCCACTGACCGCAGCTGTCCAGCCCCTCCCAAACTGGATTTTGGCCAGTGSCAAGGGGAAGCAGGGCAGCTGACCTGGGGACCAGCTCTGGTTAGCCCCAGCAGGGTTATTGGCGTGCTTTTGGCCACTGGAGGGCTCTGGTCTTATTTCATAACTGTGGCAGAATGATACTAAAAATTGCTGTTGTAGAGGGCCAAAAGGAGGGTCTAAAATCCTGCAGAAACCTCGTGCCTTATCCTAAAACTTGGGCATGAGAATTGAAAATGGGATGTCCAGCTTGCTGCATCACGAATAACCGAGAATCTGGGACGCTTGCTGGCAATTATTTGGGTTATGACAGTGATTTTCTCAGCCTCCCGAGGTCTGTGTCTGTGCCAGTGCAGCAAGGATGTGCTCCCGAAATCCGTTTCTGTGAGAGGGAGCACTGGCACTGCAGAACAGAGGCAGGGGTGTGTGTGGAGGGAGAGGAAAAGGTAGATCCACACCGATGCTGGGAGATGCTTTTATCCAGGGCTGGTCAGGGGTAGGAAGGGAGGGAACCCCCCGGATTGTACCACCTTGAATTTGTTAAAATTCTGCCTTTTCCCTCTTCTTTCCCTTGCTGAGAGAGCGGTGCAGCCCAGGAGGGATTCAGAGAGGGAGCTTCCATTCATTGCAGAGCCCTGCACTGCATTCACCGAGTGTCCTTGAAGGAACCCCACACTTTGCAGCTGACCCTGAGCTTTACCATCAGGAAAGCGCTTTTTTTTTTTTTTTATTTTATTTTTTTATTTTTTTTTTGCCTCCCTCAGCTCTAGTCCTATTTTTAGAGCCTGTCGTTTTCTCAGGGGCTTCTCAGTCTATTTTTAAGAAGACTTTGCAGGCTGCCAAACCATTGTTACTTTCTCTGGGGTGATGTCAGCGCGGTGCCCGTAGTAAACGTGCCCAGCACTTGCAGAAGGTGATGCTTTAGAGCAGACAAACGTTAATGTTGAAGGTGAAAAGTGCTTTTGCCAGCACAGCCGCCCTGTGAGGTGTTTTCTGTCCACAGAGCACCCTTTTGCTTGCCTCATGGCTTTCCCCTTCTCCCAAGCACTGTTGGTCTGGCCGTGGAATTGCTCACTGCTGCATGAACCTGATCTGTGCATTATTAGATCATCCAGAGTGACTGTAAATCAGGCTTGGCCCAAGTCTTGCAGYGTGTTTAATGTTTGTGCAAAGCTCTTTTCCTTGCCTTTGATGTCAGGAATGAATCGAGCAGCTCAGCTCCGAAAGCAACGTAGGGAAGGTTTAAAGGGCTTAAAATATGAACAGTAGCAAATATTAGTAATAACCATCATGATATCATCGATTTTGGTGGCATTTCTCAAATGAATCCAGGAGATAATCACAGCTTCTTTTTACCTGTGGGGAGGAAAAAGAAAAAAAACAACAAAAAACAAAAAGGGAAAAAGTCAGGAACAGTTATGTAAAGATGTGGGAGCAGATGTACTGCTGGTGTAAGCTGGCACTGCTCCACTCCTGTCAGTCAAAGGAGTTGATGTGGGGGAACATTTGTCTGCAAGGGAAGCAAGATTCACCMCTGTGGTGGCTCCAGAGAATCACAGAGGGGCCTGGCTTGGAAGGGACCACAAGGATCATCCAGCCCCACCCCTGCCATGGGCAGGGACACCTTCCACTATCCCAGGGTGCTCAGAGCCCYGTCCAACCTGGCCTTGGACACTGCCAGGGATGGGGCAGCCACAGCTTCTCTGAGCAACCTGTGCCAGGGCCTCCCCACCCTCACAGAGGGTGATAAGCTATCACACAGACAATGATAAGCTATCACACAGACGATGATAAACTATCACACATCAGTTTAACATAATATTTGCCCATGGCATGCTCTGATCCCCAGATGTGAGGGATGATGTCTGTATTAAATCTTTCCTTGGATGTTTAAGCCACTGCCTCCTCTATATTTCCTACTGCAGGCAACACTGCCCGAGAGGACAATTCCCGCCCTGCAACCCTGTGGATGTGTTCCTGGAGCTGCAGYAGCTGGGCTGTGCCTTTGAGCAGGGATTTCAGACACATGTGCAGCGCCTCCTGCACCAGCTCCTGGTGCGAATGCCATGGGCAGAGTGAGGAGAAGTCTGCGTGGGAGGTGCTGAGCCACCCTTCTCCAGAATCACACAGGCATTGGGGAACCTAAACTGCCGTGTTTCGGTAAACTGTGAGATCATAAATTCTTTTGCACGCTGGAACCCCGAGTGCTGGCCGGGGAAATAACGCACAGCGCACGGGAACGGCTCTGTCCTTTGTGCCCTTCTTGCTCTGAGTCCTTTCCCTCAAGCACAAAACATCTGGAAGCTTCACAAGTGGTGACCCGGGGTGGGGGGCCAGCCTATCTGTCACACACTCCCTCCTCATCCTCCTCCTCCCTGCTGCTCTGCCCACRGGGCTGGGTCAGGAGCGGCTGAGCCCGCTCTGTCAGAGGGGAATGGGGCTGGAGGGCCACARTGAGGTCACCCCAAAGCCTTCTCTTCTCCAGGCTGAACAATCCCAGYTCTCCCAGCCTTTCCTCCCAGCAGAGCTGCTCCATCCCTCTGATCCCCTTGGTGTCCCTGCCCTGGCCTGGCTCCAGCAGCTCCACATCCTTCCTGTGCTGGGCCCAGGGCTGGGGCAGCTCTGCAGGTGGGGTCTCGGCAGAGGGGGCAGAGGGGCACAATCCCCCCCTCCCCTGCTGCCCACGCTGGGGGCTCAGCCCAGCACAGGGGGGTTCTGGGTCCCACCAGCACCCCCAAGTCTTTCTCAGAAACTATTCACTCCATTTTCCTTGGAAATAACACGATGTGAGATGCTGGTGTTGCAGTGAAGATGGCTGAACAGGAGGAAAGCTGCTAACCCTCGGGAWGTGTCCCCTTCAGTGCCTGCTTTTAAGGATTAAGCATCCCCACCATGAGCTGAAGCAGATGTGAAGTCAGARCCTGTGCCTGCCTGCAAAGATCCCAACAGGTAATGGGGTGTGAGCTGCCAGTTCCTCGGCTTTCTTTCTCTGCCCTTAGATTAACTGCATTAATTTTTATCTTTAAACATTCCTGCTATGCAAAAAAAYCCCACTGATGCTACCACCTCTGAGTCATGCCAGCACATTTGTGTGCTGGTATATTTAGGAGCAAAGCTATTGGAGTTTAGCAAGCATAAAGCATGAGTTGATAAGCGAGGTGGTGGTAGTAGCAGGCTATTTAGATAAGGGGAAGGAGGTGTGGTGTGCTGTCAGTAAGCACCTGGCACCTTGCAGGATTGATCCCAAATGGGTTTGGCCCTGGCTGTTCCTCAGTCAGTGGAATTCCTTCAAGCTGCGGTGTGGACCCTTGCTGTGTGCTCTCCCCGTGCCTGTACCCTGGTGGGTGTGTAAGCAGGACTCCCTGGAAGCGTGRGTGGAAACCTGGGAGGCATCTCTGGGTCTGCAGCGCCCTGGAGCTGAGCTGGACCGTGCAAACCTGCCAGCCACGGGGTGTGGGTTCAGGGCCACCCTTAAGAGATGGCACTGGCAGAGCTGTTGCTCCCCAGCTCCCCAGATGCTTTATTCCAAAGAAATTATCATCACAGARTCCCAGAARGGTTTGSGTTGGAAGGGAACTCAAAGATCACCTTGTTCCACCCCCTGCCACGGTCAGGGACACCTTCCACTATCCCAGGGCGCTCAGAGCCCCKTCCAACCTGGCCTCGATCCCAGTGATCAGRCCAGCACCCTGCCTTTCCAGTGCTATCCCAGAAACTCCCTTGCTGCCCTGAAATCCGGGAGAGAAGCCCTTCGTTCGGGCTCTACCCAAGCTCCCCGTGCAGAGCTGTGAGCGCGCAGGCTCTGCCCGTCAGGCTGTGCTTTCTGGGTTGCTGCTCTGCAGAGCCCTTGCTGCTGTGCCGGGGGAATGGGCTGGCTGCCTCTGCTCCAGCTGCCGGAGAGCACGGAAAGGAGCTAAAAATACCTCCCGGCCGACACCTACCGTCCCTGCTCCACACGTGGGGCTTGTGCAGCCGCCACGGGCATCGCGAGCAGCCGCGCAGGGGAGGGACGAAACCCTTTATTTTTTGTGAATAGAGGGGGAGGCGCCCGGGAGAAGATTTCCCTCTATGAAGAGGCTGTGCAGCCGCGGTGCTTTGATGCCTGGCTCGAAAAAGCTAAATGGCCMCGGATTGCGAGCAGCCAATGGCGCGAGGGGGCTATTTTTGGAAAGCACGGCGCAGAGCCCTGGCACATGCGGCACATGTGAATCGGGAGAGCGCAGGCTATTCCGGGAGCCCCTTTGCATATGTGCTGAGTCAAGGTTTGCACGCAGAGCGGGGCTGTTACCCTCGCATCTCCCAGGTCTGCTCCGGCAAGGTGATCAGCTCCCGGGCAGCCTCCGGCTCCCGCAGAATCCTTCCTGCCTCGGGTTTCATTAGCATCGCGGCACTGCGGGGAGATTAATTAGAAAAGCCAAAAAAATTAAGTGCAGAAGGGAGCCACAAGAAAAGGGGGGGAGGCAATATAGAGTTGAAGGGGGATGGGTTCTGAAAAAGCAATAGCTGGGTAAGCACAGAAAGGCCTGAACAGCATAAAAAAATTATGGGAAGGGAGGAGGGGCTCRTAAAGAGGGTGGGAAATTTACACCTTGTTCTATCATTGCTAAAGGAAGCCTATATACAGGSAACAACCCCGAGGGAAAACAGGAATTAGGGAGAGAAACTGGGGCAGCGTGGTGTGAATTACAGCCAGCCCTGGATTCGGGGGCATGGAAGAACAGCCCCTAGGTTGCCTGGCAAAGGGATGCAGCTGAGGATAAAGCAGACTGACAGGCTGGGGGTGGTCTCAGCGGGTGGACTCTCTCCCCAGAGGACACAGCCTCTCACAGGCTGCCTTCCAGAGCAGTGCTGGCTGTCCTTAGACATGACGAAACTAAAGCAGAGCTCCCTCCATGGCCAGAGGGGTTGCCTTAGCAAGGGATCCTTCTTTATCAACTGTTTTGAGGGCGCAAAGGCCTCAGAGATAGGGGACAATCAGGCTGCTGTGGTCATTAGGGGGGACTTGAGGTTCAGCAAGGCCAGGTGCTGGGTCCTGCACTTTGGCCACAACAACTCCCTGAAGTGCTCCAGGCTGGGGTGGAGGGGCTAGAAAGGGAAAGGCCCTAGGGGTTGAGAGTGGTTCAACATGAGCCCAGCTGTGCCCAGGGGGGCAAGAGGCCAATGGCCCCTGGCCTGGATCAGCAATGGTGTGGGCAGCAGGACCAGGGCAGGGACTGTCCCCTGTACTGGGCACTGGKGAGGCCACACCTCCAATCCTGTGTCCAGTTCTGGGACCCTCACTGCAAGATGGACACTGAGGGGCTGGAGCGTGTCCAGGGAAGGGAACAGAGCTGRGAAGGGTTTAAAGCCCTTGCCCTGGTGAGGTTGGCTGCAGACCTTGGCCCCAGGGGGAAGAGAGCACAGGTTAGAGGGGAAAAGGGAGCAGCAGCCCCTGGATATAGATAAGCACCCCCCTTCTGCTGATAACACCATGCCATGCAGCAGCATCCAGTGAAGGGGTGGGATCCCTGCTGATCTCGCTAGGGGGGCACTGYTGACTCCATTTATTATTTCTGTTGCTGGAGACACAGATGTCAACACCAGAACTGACACACACCTATAAACAGGGTAGGACACAGCATGAGCACCCCAGGCACGCTGCCTCCTGTGTTTGCCCTCCTGGGGTCTTTGATCCTGGTAGAACTAGACCTKCCATGGTCCTTTCTGGGCCCTTATCTGCCTAGGTACATGTGCTTAGGAAGGGTCTTTTAAAATGACACCTATTCTCTTTTTCATGTTGTCATCAGAGAAAATAAAAAGTGAAATCCACTGCATCAAAGAAAAAAAAAAATAGGTTTGAAATAGACATGGGATCTCAAGCCCTTGTCTTGAAGGTGARCCTGAGAATGGCTTAAAACAAGACTAAAAGATGCAAATGTTGATGTAATTGCCTAATTTGGAAAGTGGATACCAGCCAAACAAATGCCAACATAACAATGCCCACAAAAAACCCCAAATCAGAATTCCCCTCCAGTTTCCAGTGTATTCTAACAAAAGCTTGAACACAGATCCAAAATCTGAGGAAAGGCAGAGGAAATTCATGCAGGACTCCAAACTACTTTTTTTTTTTTTTTTTTTTTTTTTTGCTTTGACACCATTTTATTCTTCATATAACCACAGAATAGAAGGCAGCACTTTTCCAGAGCTTAGTTTGGAGTGGTTTTCAGGTAAAACCATTTGGGTTCAGCACCTTCCTTTCTGCAACCATAGATGCTCAGCCCGAGAGCTGAGCTCGAGTCTAACCATGGCAATCTGAGTGGTCATTTCACTCAATACTCTGCTCCTGTCCTGGAGCTTTGGTGAACCCAACCTCAGCTTCSTGCTGGTAATCAAACCTCAGCAGAGATCAGCTTTGCCTGGGTTTTAGTTTCAAGTAAGAAGGTGCCCACCTCCCTACCTGTCTTCACCTTGCCCAGGCAGTGGGATGTCTGGCTATCTCCTTGCATATCATCCTTAGCTTTCCAGGATCTATGATCAGCCTCCTTGGGCTGAAATTTGTAACCCATGCTTTTATGCTTCATTGCTGTAAAATCGGCTCTTTCCGGTTCAGTGTTCCCAGCAGCTGACACGGCCACAGGATCAGGGAATATCCTGAGCTGAGAGGGACCCACAAGGATCATCCAGCCCAACCCCTGGCCYTGCACAGACACCCCAACAATCCCAGCCTGTGCATCCCTGGGAGTGTTGTCCAATTGCTYCTGGAGCTCTGACAGCCTTGGGGCCGGGACCATTCCCTGGGGAGCCTGTTCAGTGCCCACCACCCTCTGGGGGAAGAACCTTTCCCTGATCTCCAGCCTGACCCTCCCCTGGCACAGCTCCAGCCATTCCCTGGGTGCTGTCCCTGGTCACAGAGCAGCGATCAGTGCCTGCCCCTCCTCCTCCCCTCCTGAGSAAGCTGCAGAGCTGCTGTGAGCTCTGACCTCAGTCTCCTCCAGCTGAACAGACCAAGTGCCCTCAGCCCCTCCTCGTGTGGCCCCTCCAGGCCCTTCTCCATCCCCGTGTCCCTCCTTTGGACACTCTCCAGCAGCTTTAGCTCTCTCTGATATTGTGGTGCCCAAAGCTGCCTGCAGCACCTGAGGTGAGGCTGCCCCAGCCCAGAGCAGTGTGGGCTCCCTGGCTGATGCTGTTCCTGGTGCCCCCAGGCCAGGGATGTCCCTCCTGGCTCCAGGGCACTGCTGGCTCATGTCCAGCTGGCCATGGACCAGGGCCCCCCAGGTCCCTTTCCCTGGCACTGCTCTCCAGCCTCTCATTCCCAGTCACTCCGTGCATCCAGGCCTGCTCTGCTCAGGGAATGACTCTCTGCTCGGGGAATGCCTCTGCCCAGATGGTAGCGAGCCCGACAAGGACTCTCTTCAGAGCTGTGTGCAAACGATGCCCTCGTGGATGGCTCAGAGTCAACGGCACCATGACTGCAGACCCACGCAGCCACCCCTGCCCGGCAGCATTCCAGCACCGCGTGGAAAACAGGCTCCCTGCCTGACCCACGCACATCTGCYGTGCCAGCAAACCCAGCCAGCTGTAAACAGAACCAGGGATCGTACAGGAGCAGCTGAATTCACGCAGCATTTCTTGTTTGGASCTTCAGAGTGCCTGTTTTCCACTGGAGAAACTGAGCTGCAGCAAACCAAAATGCCTTGTAGAGGTCAGTCGTACACCCAGACACTGTTCCAGTGTCTTCTACATTGCTTTGCAAAAATCACGTGAAAAAATCATTTGTGTTTGCCTCCTCTCTACTTTTAGATGGTATTAACTGTCTGACCCCTTGTGCCTGCAGAAATGTGCCCCAGTCTCAGGGGATTCTACAGTGCTCACAAATAGGCAGCTGTCAATAAATTACTATTTGAAAACCTAGTTATGTTAGCCTGCATAGATCAGGTAAACTAATTGCAGTCTGCTGTGCTTCTGGATATCTGAATGTCTCAGACTCTGGGTGGTCTGGGAGAAATAGTCTCATCAATACCTTGGAAGTGGACTTCCTTTGGATATTTGGAATAACCGACTTTGAGTATACTGCTTCTTTCAACTRTCTGACTGCTAGACTTTCTTTTTTATAATAGATTACTTCATTCCAAGGTTTAAAACCAGAGCTTGACTAATAACTGTYGTAGGCCTTGGTACAGGATTTTTGGTTTCAAAGCAAACAGTGCTTCTGTCTCAATGTCAGTGGTAAATGCGTCCCACTGGGCCCCTCTTTCTTGAGAGGACAGAGTGAAACCCTCTGGTCCTTGACACCACCACGGTGTCATGCCCATGTTTTCATTGGTAAGGGATGGGAGAATGAACAGAAAGAGGAATGAGCTGCACTGGCAGTCTGAGGAGGATGTTTTGGAACATCACCACTGGGCATTCCTTGGAGAATGAAAACACCAGTGGGTGCTTTGGTCAGATGTGCACCTGGGATTTCACACACAGGATAAAGCCAGCTGTGCCAGACCCCTTCCAAGGGCAGGGCTAAAACAAACTCTGCATTGTGCATTTCTCTTGGCTGAACATGTGAATAATACACCAACAATAACTAAGCTCATTTTAACCTTCAGGAAGAGGCACAACTCCGTGATGCTGCTCTTAATATTTGGAGTGGGAGTAGCCCTCCTGAAGCTGATGAAAAGCCAGAACTATTTGAACCTGGTCCATAGCATGGCCTCATCTGCCTTTGGGTGACAGGAATGTCGAGCACTCCCCCTGTGTGGCACCTGGGCCATCAATATCTCCAAGGCTCAGGGCAGCGGAGTTGTTTTACGGACATGGATCCAGCACAGAGTGCTTGGGGCACTCAGGAGCATCTCTGGCTTCAGCAGGACTCCGTGCACGTTTAAGCAGCTGCTTGGGAGCCCTGTTGGATGGAGCTTCACGTGTCTGACAAAGAGCCCTGGAGGTCGAGGTTCGCCWCTGGGAGTAACTTTATTTGGAGTAAGCCACCCGCGACATTGAAGGATGCTGTTGGTGGGTAGGACAGGCGCTATTTTTATGGCTATGTGTAATGTTTTCCGCTGTCACCAAAGTGCCTTTCTGAGTGACAAATGTGCAGATTTCCTGCTTCCCCGGGCCCGGMGGAGCAGGGGAGGCTGGTGGGATGCGGCGCCTCTTCCCTGTTTGTACAAGCAGCGCTGCTGGAAGGGGGCAAGCGCCCGGGCTGTGACCTGGCGGTGCCCAGCCTGCGGATGCCCCTTGGCAGGAGGCACACCGGGCTGAGGCACAACAGGAACTGCTTGTTCACACAGCTCACCCTCTGCAGGGAATGGGCACCATCCTCCCATCTGTGATGCAAACGGGAATGCTGCACCTGCTTCACTCGTCGTAGCCTTCYGAGAAACCGAACTCTTCTCACTATTCTGACATCACCTTTCTCGTGCCTGGAAGAGCTGCTGTCATCTGGACCTGCGTGACACAGGGGTAACCACTCAGTGCTGGAAAGATCAAGRAAATGAGGCTATAAATGGAAATGGAAGAGTCATTCTGCATTGTAACCTGCTGAAGATTCGCTGTGAAAAGTTTCATAGAATCATAGAATATCCTAAATTGCAAATGACCCACAAGGATCATGGAGTCCAGCTCCTGGCCCTGCACAGACACCCCCACAATCCCAGCCTGTGCATCCCTGGGAGCGTTGTCCAAACGCTCCTGGAGCTCTGGCAGCCTTGGGGCTGGGACCRTTCCCTGGGGAGCCTGTTCAGTGCCCACCACCCTCTGGGGGAAGAACCTTGCCCTGATATCCAGCCTGACCCTGCCCTGACACAGCTCTCTAATATCTTTATATCTTTTTTATATTGTGGCACCCAAAACTGGTGAGTTTGGGACAATTCCCTCCCTGGCCCAGCTGCTGATGCTGGCCCTGATGTCCCCAGGACAGGGCTGTCCCCYCTGGCTGCCAGGGCACAGCCAGGTGAGACAAACTTCCCATATTTCCCTTACACCTGCATTTCCAGACCTGAAACACTGCCACAGCTCCAGCGTTCCCCAGTGTCCTTAAATGCAATGAAGATGTTTTCTTCTTGGACAGGTTCTACCCTTTCTGCTCYTGTCTGACAAACGAAGGTGTCTTTTCCAACGTGAAACAAGCGGTTCCTGTTCTTTGTTCCGGTGAGCRGGTTTGTATCAGGATTGCTCCCAGCGAGGACTGCCAAAACCTTCGGGAGAGTGGCCCCACTTTCTGTTTCTGGAGGCTTACAGCTCCTTTTAGCAGCAGTGATTTTGTGTCTTGCCCTTAGCTTGGCAGCTTGTTGGAGAGAGCAAGGCCCTGGCTCCAGGGAGTGCCTCCGTCAGCACCYGCCGTGCCAGGCAGGAGCCGCCTCTGCTTCCAGCAGCATCCACAAAGCAAGGGCTGCTTCTCTCCCGGGGCACTTCTGCTGCTGCACAGCTCTGAGGAGCTCAGGGAAATCACTCCCCAGCCCACAGGGAACACTGCAAACACCGTCAGCAGGAGGAAYGTGCAGGTATCCTGATTGAGGGAGGGGATCCTGCTGAGACCCCACCTGCAGAGCTGCCCCAGCCCTGGGCCCAGCACAGGAAGGACGTGGAGCTGCTGGAGCCAGGCCAGGGCAGGGACACCRAGGGGATCAGAGGGATGGAGCAGCTCTGCTGRGAGGAAAGGCTGGGAGAGCTGGGATTGTTCAGCCTGGAGAAGAGAAGGCTTTGGGGTGACCTCACTGTGGCCTTGCAGTGCCTGAAGGGAGCCCCCAGGAAAGATGGAGAGAGACCTCATTGACAAGGGCTGGAGTGACAGGACAAGGGGGAATGGCTGCACACTGACAGAGAGCAGGGTCAGATGGGATATTGGGAAGAAATTGTTCCCTGTGAGGGTGGKGAGGCYCTGGCACAGGTTGCCCAGAGCAGCTGTGGCTGCCCCTGGATCCCTGGAAGTGTCTAAGGCCAGGCTGGACGGGGCTTGCAGCACCCTGGGATAGTGGAAGGTGCAGGGGGTTGGAATGGGATGATCTTTAAGGTCCCTTGCAACCCAAGTCATTCTGTGATTCTATGATTCTATGTTTCTACAATTCTATGATTCTGTGATTCCCTGCAGGCAGACCAGAGGTGACRCAACAACCACAGGGTGCAGGTGCTGTTGCTGTGCCTGTTTTCACCCAGCCCTTTACCCCTCCTCAGCTCAGCATTGGCCTGAGCTGYTTATGTAGTAAAGCACCTTCTTGGAGTTTTGAGAAACCTTTTTTCCCTTGTTTTCTCCTCCAGCTGCAAGGCTGACAAACTTTCTTATGGCAACATCTTCTCTACCATTTTTTGGTGCATATATAGACGTGGATGCTCTGAGGTTTCTCTCAGGTCATTCCCTGTTCCAGTCCCCCCTGAGCACTAACATTCAGACAGACACACCCTGAAGAGCAGGAGGCAAACCAAAGTGCCTGGTGCTTGCACTGTGCCCAGGRGCTCCCAGTGTTCGAGTTGCTGAAAACATCCAGAGCTTTGAAGACTTTGGGTTTTGCTCAGTGGCAGGGGGTGTGTATTGTACCTTATTGCATGTTCCTGTTTTAAGTAAGATATGATTTCAAGTGATGAAAATTTTCAATGGAAAACTTGGATTAGAATCCCAGCTGTGCTCACCTGTTTAGCTGCCTTGCTCTAGGTGGTTGGGAATGAATTAAAGCAGCAATGGAATTTGGCGCACCCTATGGATATGCCATTGTACCCACCCAATCTCAGCAGATACCTAAGCGTGATCCTGTCTAATTCTCTGTTCAGATTTGCAGAGTCGAATGTGAAGGATGAGCCTGACCCACTGGAGAGCAAATACTGATAAAGAAAAGATGTTTCACTTTGCAGRGAGTAAAAGGGATATTTTGCGCTATACCTGTGAAAACCTACGGGAAGCCAGGGTAAGCCCTGTGAAAAGTGGGAGCAGGTCACAAATTCCTCCTGCTCACAGAGCTCAACGAGCCAGCACCACCTTTGCRCGCTTTTCCTCAGCTCGAGGAAACYTGTCTGGGGTTTCTTACACTGGCAGAGTTTTTTTTGCCCACAGTGGGAGTTTGTTTACCGTTGCACATTTGCGGAAGGTGTGAAGGAGCTTTTGTGGCAGAGACGCTGGCAGGGAGGTAATTCCAGGCGGAGCGGGAACGCGGCAGCCACGCCGCGGCTGCTGTCGGCCCTGGATCCGCGGCTGCACACCTCCACCGCAGCCTCCCGCCCCTCATCCTCCTCCTCCTCACCCTGGCACTGGCTCCTGAGCGTCTCCCGGCTTCCCAGGAGGAATCAGAAGCGGGAAGCACAGCCTGGGATTCCCCGTGCCCACCACGAGCCGGCTTTTTCCCTCCCAGCCTGCGAAAAAGGGCAGTCCCAGCCCCTGCTCTTGTCACGGCCCCCGGAGGCAGAGATGTGGGGTTCATTCGACTTTGGRGGGTGCCCCCTGCCCATCGTACTGCCTGCCACGTCTCGCAGTGGGACGTGAGAGATTTGGGGGCTGATAGAAGGGATAGCCCTGCCTGTACCTGTCAGACTGGGCTGAGGGATGCAGGGTTRGGAAAACATCCCTTTGTTTCCTCAGGAATGAATGAATGAATGTCAGTTCTTTATCTGTTTTATCACCACCAACTAACCTGTAACTCAGCTGGATTCAGCTGGTACCCCCTGAATTCTATGATTCAGGGGGTATCAGCTGAATCCAAGCAGCTTCTGGGACTGCAGATCCATCCCTCACTACCCTGCACGGACGTCCTCCTGTTGGAATCCCAAATTCCGGCCTTGGTCAGTGAAATTCAGTAACTCTAGATCATTTTCCTGCTTGGTTTTCTGAGTTTGTATGGAAATGGCATTGCTGATTGCCTAATATTCCCTGGAAATTTAGTAGTACTATAATTCTGCCCCCATAATATTAAATTAGCTCCTCTCCTGCTCTGTGGAGAATGATTTTGCCCAAGTCATATTCCAGTTCTGCCAAAATCCAGAAACTTCCTTTGAAAAAAATGCACAGCTCTCATTTCTAATTTGAATTAGGGGTAATACCATGGAGCGAGGGAAGTGCCAGTGGTTGAATTCATGGCTTTGTTTGGACAGGCATCATCCTGAAAGAAGGACCTTGTGGTGGAACTGAGTCCGCGCAGGTCTCGGGTGCCAGACATTGAGACCAAATCCAGSTCCTGGACAAAGTGCAAGGAACAAAGAACCAGCTCGAGGTGTTTTCCTCCCACCTGAGAGTCAGGACGATTCACACTCCTTTGGCAATCAGCCATCATCGTGTTTTGTCAGATTTTAAGAGGACGTGAAGCAAGCAGCACAGCTCCAGAGTGCTAGGATGGATTTTGCCAAAGATGCCAAAGGTTTGCCCTGCTGGACATTTTTCTGCTTGTGTTCCAGCAGCTGAAAGGTGAGTCTCCCCTTCCCTTTGGAATTACATTTATGCCACTCATCCCTAGGGCTTGTTCTGTCAAAAAATGAGCCCCATTTATCCTACTGAGAATGCACTGCCAGAAATTTAATGAATATGAGGATGGTCCACGGATTTATTTTTCTCCAGCAAGAAGAACCTTTGTGCTTTTTATTCTCAGCCATAGGGTCAAATTAATGTGTCCTTTTCTGCTTCACACTAAACTCTGCTTTCTAAACTTTGCCAAGGTGTTGTTTTTGCATCTTTCCACCCTGTTGTCCTGTGCCTGTTTKCTGTGACTCTGGTGTGTTTTGAGCAGCTCTTTGATGAGCCAGAACAGCAACTGCCATGGGATTCGTGTTTTTCCTTCTGCAGCACAAACCAGGAGTCAGAGGAGCAGCCCAAAGGGGAACCTTTGTGTTCAGTACAGGCACACAAAAACTCAACAAACAAATAGAGAAATAAGTGGCAGTACAATAATTTCTGCCAGCTTTCACTGTTCTCCAGGGTAGCTACAAATCAGCTGGAAAAATACAGCCAGACCCTGTCATCCCTGTGGGTGACAGATATGCTGAGCACTGGACAGGTCATTGCAAATCTCCCTTCATTTGTGCTACTTAGGGTGGGTTGCTGAATTGATTTTAGTTTCTTCTTATTGTTTTTTTTTTTCTCTTGAAATACCTACTGGCACTGATTCACAAATACCTTTAGACTCAGCCATCAGTAAGAGAAGGTCGTTTATCACTTTCCTAAGCCAGCACCACGCTTGGGCTGATGGCACCGAGGACTGCACGGAGCAGGAACAGCTTTCCTTAGTGCTGCTGACCAAGCTGGGGAGCACGGGCAAGCTTTGTGTCCCCTCGGCAGGCCGAGAGCTCTGCTCATTTTCGTGTTACTCCCGTGTAACACCGCTGCAAACCTGCAGAGATCAATACGGCTCCATTAGCATAAACCGAGGGAGCCCCAGCGGCAAATCAAGCCCTGAGCTGCTGTTGATGGGCTCTGGAGCAGGGTTTTATTTCCTGCAAAGGTCAGGGGGATGGATTGTGCAGCAAACTTTGCCTCCTGTGCTGCGTGTTTGTTGCCGAATGRCCTCTCGCGAGCAGCACAGCAGGGAAGTGTGGGTGCCGTTCCTGACTCCTGTCCTCTCCCTACCCCTGTCTGCCGAGTGTCCCTGATGGATATGCAGCACACCGAGGTAGTTGCAGAGGATTCCAGCCACTGGGAAGAAGAGGAAGCAGTGACATGGGTATATTGTGGTGATGGGGACAGGGAGATCTGCAGATGAAAGGAAAGGGGGTAAAAGCAGAGTTCAGGGAGAGAGCTACTGGCAAGGTGATGGATCAGAGATGAAAGTGAGCTCCAGGGTAGTTGAGGAAGCCCACAGTCTGCTTGCTCTAAGGAGGATTTTATGGTTTGAAGATATTTAGCTGGAGGAAGCTTTGGAGAAAACCAGTGTTTCCCTACAGCCAGAGACACCTGTAAGTGAGGGGAGGAGCAGCACAGCTGGGTCTGACAGGCTGAAATTCCACACTGAGGGCTGCAGCGGCCCTGGGAGGCCTGTGTGAACATAAGCAGGGATGAAGCTTTTGGATGTCACGCCGTRGGATACCAGAAGGGAAGGAGTTCTCTGAGCTGGTGTAAACAGCAAGCATAGAAAGGCGGTGACAAACTGCAGGAGAGTAAAGGAATGGGATGTAAGTCCAGAGAGAGCACGAAAGGTGAAATTCACCCCACCTGCCACAGGATGCCCACTCCTTGCCCTGCGTGTGGATCCTTGTGGAACACTGAGCCCCAGCTGCCGGACTCCAGGAGTRTCCTCCACTCCAGGAGTGCCTGGAGGTGATAAGCCCACCCCTCTGTGGTGAGGCCTGAGAGCACGGATTCATCTGCAGGGTGGGTATTTTATTTTTACAACCTCCTTTCCTGATCCTTGAGGACATTATGAGACACGGCTTGGGAGTGTTACTCGACGGAAATTGCTCCTGCCAGCCTGACCTCAAGCCTCATGGCTGTCCAAACCRAATATCAAACCCATTAATTTTTTTTTTAATTAGTTTTTTCTCAGCCACAGGAGTACTCAGGAGCCCAGACCAGTAAGCCCTGGAATTCAGGCTGAAAATGCAGCAAACTGTCAGACTGCTTCCTGGAGAGATCACAGGGAGGACAGAAATCTTTTAATTTGCATTTTAAACGCTTTTACAGTTTAAAAGAATATTGACGTTGAAAAAAACAGAGAACTGAGAAGTTGAAAAACGCCAGAACTGGAGTCATTTGTGCTACAAGAGGTTTTAAAACCCTTGCAGTGGGACAGGAACAAGCTCTGAAGATTCCCCCTGAAGTACCAGAGCAAGAGATCCAGCCGTGGCTGGGACAGCCACCAGGAATGTGGGAGACCCGGGGATGAGGTCTTGCCCTGCCTTCTCCAGCATCCCCTGTAAGTGCCCCCACCCAAAGGCATCACTGTCTCTCACTCCCCCCTGCTGCAGCTTGTCATACGCAGGGAAAACAGACTCTTTCACACTGCTTTTGCTCAGGGTTTTCCTCCTGGACGCAGGAATCTCTCTCCCCAGACCYTTCATTGAATGAAAACATTGCCATGAAAGGTTTCTTTTCAGTCATGGCCACATTTTCTAGCAGCAAATTTGCTGAAAACTCCTTACCAAACAACACAACTGCAGCCTGGCACTCAGGCCAGATGAGCTGCAAGCAGCACTCACGGACTCAGCATGTTCTGTGTAAGCTTTCTGCAGGGAACAGGAATTCCTCCTCTACTGGGAAAGGCACAGGGAGGGGATCCCAGGTTTTATCAGCTGGGTTTCATATCTGTGCTGGAAAGGAGAGAAGGGCTTCAGAGTTAGAGCTGTGGTTGCAGACAGAGCGACCAAACACAGACTGGGTGTATCCTGAGAACAAACCCAGGGAGGGGCAGCCCAGTCCTACCACAGACTGGGTTAAATTCCAGCCCTGCCTGGAATGACCTCGTTTGCAAAGCTGGATGCTGCCTCCCTGACCCCTTCAGAGAGCCCTGGAATGGTCTGGGTTGGAAGAACCTTAAAGATCATCTCATTCCAACCCCCTGCCATGGGCAGGGACACCTTCCACTATCCCAGGGTGCTCCAAGCACTGTCCAATCTGGCCTTGGACACTTCCAGGGATGAGGCAGCCACAGCTGCTCTGGGCAACCTGTGCCAGGGCGTCCCCACCCTCACAGGGAAGGATTCCTTCCCCATATCCCATCCAACCCTGCTYGCTGTCAGTGTGCAGCCATTCCCCCTTGTCCTGTCACTCCAGGCCCTTGCAGAGTTTCTCATCCTGAGCTGATTAAAGCTACTTAGGGGAAGAAACAAAAGTTGTTCACTTCTCTCTGAAGGCAACCTGTGTTTGATTTATGGCTTCTGTCTGAMTGTAGCTGTGTGTCTCTCAATCTCAGCTGAGATTCCTGGGCTCCTGCTTGGGCATTCCAAGCCTTCACAGGGCTGCTGGGCACAGCCTGATGTTTGAGATGGCCTGGGGGGCACCTGCTGGATACCAGACCAGGATGTTGGTGTGGGTAAGCTAAAAGGTYGTGGCAAAGGGGGATACAGGGTGTACAGAGAGGGAGGGAGGAAGGGATGCTAAGACTGCGAGCCAGTCTGATGGAAACAGAAAGGGGAAGCCAGGAGACAGTGAAAGAGGATCTGGGCCAGGGTGGGGTATGAGGAAGGCGAGTTTGGGTGGATAAAGACACTGGGAAGTGGAGGGGAAAGGCTGGGGTTGAGAGCAGGTTGGGAAACACGGGAGCAGACACRGGAGGGAGTGTGCAGAGCTGGGCTCTGTGTGGCTGAGCGGAGAGCTGGGACTCGGGGAAAGAGCCCCAAGGGAAACGCAGGGTGTGCCAGGGGAAGATGGCAGCGTTGGAGCACGGGGGGCAGGGGGGCTGCAGGGGAGGGGTGGGTGCTGCTGTGCCAGTCACAGGGCTTCTACCTCTGTGACAACGGGAAAAAACCAAGGGACAGGAGTTTTATCAGTTCTCTGCTACAGGGAATGCCTCTGAACCCTCCTGCTCGGCACATTCCCCACCCCAGGCACTGGTGCTGGGAGAGGAGCATCTTCAGGCTGCTGGTTCCCAGGGAGGGGTCCTGGGGGTGGGGCAGGAGGAGTGATTCAGCACCAGTCAATTAGATCCCCGCTTCCCTTTAACCCCTGGGGAACGTGCTGCCCTTCCTCGTGGGCAAACAGCATCCTAATATAACCCGGGGCCACGGCTGCCCCCTCCTGTGCCGTGACACGACCCATCCCCATCCCACGCTCCCCGGGGCATCTGCCCCAGCTGCCTCTTCGCCGTGGTCAGTCCCTGGATCGGCACTGCCTGCCTCGTGCAAACACGACATGCAAAGCAGGGACAGCAACAGAAGGCTTCCCAGCCCAGCCTAAATGTGAAGCTGCTGCTCCCGCTGGGGCCAGCCGTGACTTCCTTGCTGATTTTAGTGGGAGCACGCTCCTGGCTTTCCGAAAGGAACCTCCAGGGGCAGCATCTCCAGGGAACATTGTCCTCTTCCCCTCACCCACCAGGCTGCTGTTGTTCTTCGAGGACAAACACACGAAGCCAATAGGAAAAGTTCAGTCTCCAGGATGGGGAAAATGTGTTTGCCGCGAGTCCCAGGCCACAGGTCGCCTTCAGGGAGAGCTGCAGAAAGGCTGCTCGTCCATGAAATGTGTTTGAGCTCTCCTTGCAGGTTTTAGCTGCTCTGAGCTCCTGCTCTGAAATCCTCCTGCAGGTTCCAGGGACAAACCTGGAAGCCCAGCCAGGTGGAAGGCGCCTGGCTGAGGGTGCTCTGGGCCCTGCAGCCCTGCGGCTCCAGGTGGGAAGGACTCGTGGCAGGGGGTTCAAAGCCTCTTCTCCAAACAGGCTGCAAGGGGGCGAGAGGGGGGGCAGCACTTCGTTAATTCTGGAGCTTTCTGCACAGTTGTTTTTTTTTTTTTTTTTTTTTTAAATGCTGCTAATTATCTGTTAACATTTTAAAATTTCACCTCGGAGGTTTTTTAATCCTGTCAGGATCTACACCCACTTTTGACAAAAGAAAAATTCATTATAGCTTTTTCTGTTGAACTTGAGCCCTCAGAAATCAACACGCTCACTCCCCCTTCCCTCGGGAATGTTCTGCCTTTCAAAACCTAGATTTTCTGTGACCAGCATGGCCAAAAGCTGGACGGGTCAAAGGTTGGACAC
Source organism: Amblyornis subalaris (assembly GCA_018881555.1). Taxonomy (NCBI): domain Eukaryota; kingdom Metazoa; phylum Chordata; class Aves; order Passeriformes; family Ptilonorhynchidae; genus Amblyornis; species Amblyornis subalaris. Next base: position 1,915,091 of record JACAXG010000121.1, read on the forward strand.
GATGATCTTGGAGGTCTTTTCCAACCTCATTGATGCTGTGATTCTGTGGCTTGGAGTATTTTCTGTGTTTTCCAYGTCTAACAATCCCGTCTGATGGCAGAAATTGTGGATCCTTTGGCATTCAAAGCTGCTGCAGGGCAGATGGGCACTTCGTGTTCTTATGGAAGACTTGGCTCGTGCTTCTTCCTCATCCCTGGCTTTTCAGTTGGTTTTTTGGGACATGCAAACACACCTGTGGGGAACCGAGGCATTCAGGGCAGGAATGAGTTGATGGGAAGCATTTGCACGTGGCAGCCTGGCTACAGCAGAGATGCACCAAGTCCCACTAGAGCTTAATTCTTTATATTCCACGTTGCACTGGGGAGGAATGTGGGGAGGGAAAGGGGAATCACCATCCCCAGCCCCTGTGTCCCCACTGGAAATCCACCCCTGCGTGCCAGAGTTGGCTCTTTTCACGAGGCACTGCAGGAAAATAGGATATGATAGAACAAGATTTGTGGTGCAGGGGACAGAGCTGCCCCGAGGCAGTGCTAACTTGCCTTGCTGACATTTAAATGGCCTAAATCAAGATGACAGAGATGTTCGTGGCATTATGTGAGGAATTGTTCTGTAGGAATGCGTTGTTCTTTAGAACAATTTATATTCAGCACAGAGAATTAAGCATAAGTGGGTTTAACATGAGGCTCACATGTCATCATTTTCCAGCTCTTATTATCTGTGGTGTGACTAATGCAGGATTACTCCTCATCTGTGCTCATGACTAACTTATCCCTGTCCTGTATCCCAGCACGGAGCCTTGTTCCAAATTGCCACTTAGAACCTCGATTGCTGCTCCATCTCCCAGGATGCACTCCCAGGAGCGTGTCCAGTGTCTCCTTTCTCATCCCAGGACAGCCTTTGGGCATTTCCCAGCGAGGGAGGTGCTACAGATTCCCTTACTGGGGAAAACCAGCTCAGGAGGAGCACAGTCTGCTCTTCTCTGCCATTCCCTGCCCTGGGAGGGGGGGATTGTGCCCCTCTGCCCCCTCTGCTGAGACCCCACCTGCAGAGCTGCCCCAGCCCTGGGCCCAGCACAGSAAGGAYGTGGAGCTGCTGGAGCCAGGCCAAGGCAGGGACACCAAGGGGATCAGAGGGATGGAGCAGCTCTGCTGGGAGGAAAGGCTGGGAGAGCTGGGATTGTTCAGCCTGGAGAAGAGAAGGCTTTGGGGTGACCTCATTGTGGCCTTGCACTGCCTGAAGGGAGCCCCCAGGAAAGATGGAGAGAGACTCTTGGCAAGGGCTGGAGTGACAGGACAAGGGGGAATGGCTGCACACYGACAGAGAGCAGGGTTAGATGGGATATTGGGAAGAAATTGTTCCCTGTGAGGGTGAGGAAACCCTGGCACAGGYTGCCCAGAGAAGCTGTGGCTGCCCCTGGATCCCTGGCAGTGTCCAAGGCCAGGTTGGACAGGGCTYKSAGCACCCTGGGATAGTGGAAGGTGTCCCTGCCCATGGCAGGGGTGGCACTGGATGATCTTTAAGGTCCCTTCCAACCCAGACCATTCTGTGATTCCATGACCATTGTTTGAAAGCTTCACAATTCCTCAGAGGAGAGCTGAGGATGGGCACACTGGCTCCTGCATTTTGTGCTGGATGAGGAAAGAGCTGATGAGGCTGCAGTGAATCTCCAGAGCTGGAATGATTGACTCAGTTGATTTTTTCCTGCTGCTGTGGGTGTCAGCAGCCCAAAAGATGCTGCAGAGGCTGTTATTAGATGGATAGCAAATATGTTATTAAGTATGGTTCTTCTCTGCTGCAGGACAGAAGCAGTGAATGAGTGCTGGACCATTTCCACACTGAATTTCATGAGAAAAGGATATTTGTGCATTAAAAATGATCTTCAGTATCATGAGAACAGACTTAAAGTAAAGCTGGGGAAAATGGATTCTAAAGAAAGGATAAAATTTTTGCTTCCACTTAGTTTTGGAGAACTGCTGGCCARCTCAGGGCATTTTACAGGTTGAAAAGCACTAACAACTTTTATTCCAACACAAAAATTTTGCAAAAAAGCCTGAATAAATTCCTGGGGAAAAGTGGGGGGAAAATGAGAAACAGTTCTTCTGAGAACTAGATTTAGATTTGAAGCTGTAATTTACTCAAATGCTTATTATGGAATTTTTTAACCCAAACCATTTGAGCAGATACCACATAAATTAATTGAACTGCTCCACTGAAATTCAGGTATGTTCTAAATCCTCCTGGCTGTCAGGATCCCGAGTCAGCCACTGTTAAACAAGTCCCTGTGGTTAGCCAAATCCACCCAACTTCAGAACATTTTTCTGCAGAACAATTTGTTATCACTGTCACGTTCAGTGCAAAGGTTTCATGAGAGAGGGTAATGTATTGAGTGTTGTTTAATCCCATTATGTCTTGATTAAAGTAAAAGTGGAGTCTTTAAAATTTTATCTGAAACATTGGAAAGTATTTTCTTTTTCTTTTTTCTTTCTCCCACATGCACTATAAAAGAGAAGCTTAAATTTGACCTGACAAATCCAAATTGAAAGGGAGGAAGGGGAGCCATTGCTCACATCCCCATCACCTTCTGGTTTCGAAGTAAAATGGCAAATAAACGAAKGAATAAATAATTAACAACATGATTGCAGGCAAACCTGAGTGGGAGTTCCCTCTTTCTGTTTGGCAATTAGATTAATTAGCCCCTTCTGTTGCAGAGCTGAACTGTGTGCCTGAGTCATGTGAGGCTGGAGGCTCATGGGGAAGGGTAAATCCTCTTCTCCRGGCTCGCAGGGCTGGGCTCTGTGGGGCAGAAAGGGAGCAGACACAYGGGCAGGGCCCAGTGAAATATTCAGAGCAGGAGGGTGAGAAAAGGGGTGAAAATGCACATACTGACAGGGACTGGGGAGGAGGTGGGTGGGCTCAGCCCCCGAGGGAGCATGCCTTGGGGAGGAGAATTCCTTTGTTTGTCTGGCACGGTGCCTGGGGGAGACAGCAAAGGTACAAACCAAAGCTGTGCTTTGGCCAATCTCTGTGAAAAGCAGATGTTCCCGAGGCTCAGAGGATCCAGAGGATAAAAGGAGAGCTGCAGGTACCAGCAAAGTCATATTTGGTTAAAAAATTGCATCCCATGAATCTCCTGTGTCTCTCTAGTTAGTCCCCAGACTATAATGAGTATTTTTTATGTATTTTTTTTTCAATTTGGGAAGTTATTTTAAAGGAGCTGCAGGATTCTAGTGTTGGCTCTTCTTTTTCCACGTGTGCAAGGAGACCTGGATCAAATCCCACTTTGGCCAGAAATATTGTGAGCTGGTAGCCCAGACAGAGCCAGGCYGGTGTGCCCAGCATTGAGGTGTGATTAATACACGTCTCATTTTCCCATAAAACATCCTCTCCACCCACCTGGATTGTGGGCTGGGACTCATCTGGGCTGCCTGCTGGGTACCAGAAAACAATATATTAACATTTCACTACCTTACAGCAATATTGGGAATCAACAGATAAATGATCTGTATCCTTATGGAAAGGCATAAATATTCTAGGCTGTGAAAGTCAAAGCTGCATGTGATGAGATGTAGGTATAAATCACAGTTTTTGTGAGAAAAAAAGGTAATTATTTCAAAGAGAACTCAAAAGAAAAAAAAAAAAATATGACCTTCAAAAAGTAAAGATGTGATTCAGAGTGGGAGGAACCCAGGGAAGAACAATAAGAAAGCTATCAAACAGCAATTACATCCTCACGTGTTCCCTGAGGACTCCTCAGACTTCTGGAGAAATTTTCAGGTGATGAATTCCTGCTGTGATCCAAATCCTATTGCATGGTTTTTTGTCCCAGCAGCACGGAATTGTCYRGGTTGGAAGGGGCCTGTGGAGACCACCCAGTCCGAGGCAGGGTCACCTGGAGTGCCATCCCAGGGCTGCCATCCCTCCCCCAAACACACACACTTGCATGCAAATACTGGTTTTCCTGGCTGAAAATTTATATGGAACGACTTTAAGTCTGCAACTCCTATGGGTGCCTCCTAGAAATTTGGGATTCTTCAGCTCTGTCAGGCGAAAAGGCTCCTGGATAAAAATAAATGACACTGTTCTCTGCATTTCCTGACACGCTGCTTCCTCCTGTTTAACCTTCTGCCTTGCCTTCAGCATCCTCCCTGCTCTGCTCACAGTCCCTGCTTTTACAGGCAGATTGCTGATGCCTTAAATTCACTTTGGAGCTCCTCACAGAAGAGGTGATGGAGCACTACATTCTGTGTTCAGTTGGTTGATTAAAAAACTTCTAAGGTAAAAAAAAAAAAAAATATATATATATATATATATATATATATCTACTCAGGCTTCACAATTGATTTAAAATGACTAGAAAAAAACAAAGAAAAGAGACAGTGCTCCGATCTGAAACAAAATGTTTCATGACAGCACCAAGAAATGGCAGTGGTTTAATCAGAGTTACTCACTGAAGTGGTTCACGATGAAAATTTTGAACTCAGGTTGGATCAATATAGGAAAATTTACTCCATCTGATTTGCCTTAGAGGGGATTTGAAAAGTCAAGTTAAAAAACTCATTTTGATGAGGAAGTGTTTAGCTTTGGGCTTAAAAGATAACTTGAAAGCAAATTTCTTTGTGAGACTCATATTCCCATCTGTAGAGGTGTACTCTGCTTTGAAACATTGGAATTCAAGCTGATAATTAAAATTTCTGTGTGCACAGACCTGAGACGTTTTCAGACCTGGTCTACAACAGAACAGCCACTCTTTGGGTTGGTGGAGTCCCTGCTTGGAAACTCAAGTAATTCTCCTTTATCCAGCTGAAGAGAGTTGCTTTGGCCATTGGAATGGGTGAGTACTGGTTTTGTTTCAAATGCTCATTTCAAAGGCATATTTTAAAGTTATTTTCTATTCTGTGTTATGACAAACTGAGGTCTTTGGTTGCTTTCTTGTCTCCTCAGGACTTCTTTAGTCTGTTTGGGTGACAATAATTTACAACCACAGTATCGTGGGATAAAGTCCATTCAGATCCCGGTCAGCAAATTATTTCAAAGTCCTCTATAAAAGGCTCAGAATCTTACTAAAAACCCAGTGTTCAGAGCCTTTTGTCTCTCTGCAGTGCAACACACTCTGTCCTTTTCTCCTTCACCTTCTCCGTCCCTTTCCCATTCCCCTTCCCCTTTCCCTGGATGCTGCTGGAACTCCTCCCCCCGAGGAGGAGCTGCAGGCTGTGTCGGAGGCTCCGCGCACACGCTCTGCGCTGCGGCAGATGCATCAGCATCTCCCAGCCCTTACACCCGGCAAATCCGAGAGCTCCGCTGGCCTATAAACACTGGAAATTAATGACATGACAGCCTCAGGAAATTGTGCTTCAGATATGCAAGTGCCCCAGGGGAGGAACTCATCGCTGGAGTTACAGTAAATTGCCACTGAGTGAATGCTGGAGGAGCTTCCCACACTTCATGAGCTCGATCCTGTCTGATTTCAGGGGCTAAGTGAATTTTGGCAGGATTAACTGCTGGGAGCTGTGGCCGTCTGAGAACGCTTGGACTTCCAGGCCTGTTCCACGCGCTGGTGGTGATAGCAGGGCACAGAGTGCGCTGCAGCAGCTCTCCCCAGGTTTTGGTTGTTTATTTGTTTCAAATAAAAGCCCAGCCACTGAGCTGGGCACGTGTATGCTGGTGCAGACTCTGCTGCTGAGATTCGAGGCTGGTTTTGTGGATAGGTGAGCTGCTGGGAGTTTGGGGGACTGAGGGTGCAGAAAGGCAGATTCCAGATAYTTGATTTTTTGGCCCCTTGCAGACTCGGTGCATTTGACCAGATATAGCAAGAAGTCCAGCTGGAACTGCTGCTTGCTTTGCTGTGTAAGACTTATATTTTGATTTTTACAAGTTGTTTTTTCCTGTCTGGATGTTAACTGATAGAACACCAAAGTTAAGTGTCCTGACAAGTTCTGCTCGTGTTTATAAAGATGAGAGGTGTCCATCTGTGGTCTCACACTGCTCGCCTGCCTGTTGTTAAAGTTGTTTGTAACAGAGAAATGAACTGTAAACAAGGCAAATGCTGCCTTAGTAAGACTTCAAGTGCTGTAGGGAAAACAGTGGAAACCGTTAAACAGAACATTTCCCAGCCCAGAGTGTGATGGGCTGACATCAAAGTGATGTTCAACTATTGCTAAATTGGCAAAACACTGACCTGCACCTTTCCTAGTCCCTGTTCTGCCTTTCAATGGGAGCTGTTATGGATGACCCCAGGCTGGGTAACCCCAGCAATGCTGTGTCCTTGAAATATCTTATTTTCCTGCTCTATTTGCCATCCAGACAACACTTTTAGCCTGCACTGCCATATTTCAAATGCCTTTAAACCAGAGCCCTGCAGGAAATGCTACATTTTGGCTCAGCATCCTAATGCCTGGTGCTTTAGCTCAGCAGAGGGAAGGAGGGGACAGATATGGGGGGAGGGCAAAATCTTACCCAGCTGCAGCTCTGGGTGAGAGCTTTTGTGTGCATTCCTARCACTGAGAACCTCTCTGCAGAACACTGGGCACTTCAGAGGAACTGCTGGCAGCACGGGCAGGCAGGGGCTCTGATCCCACTGCCTTCATTTGGCTGCAACATTCGATTCCTGTTCTTAGGAATCAGACAAATGTCACTTTTTCCCACTCACCTTTCCAGCAGAGCTGTTCAGGTGTGTCTGTGGCACCAGAGGAACAAGGCACAGCTGAACAAACACGGCTGGCTGCTGGGCTCGTGCTGCAAGAGTCCAGGGTTCCTGGTACAGGACAAGGGCAGAAGGATGACAGATGTTGGGGGAAGGCTGTTCCCAGCAGGATTGTGTGTTCTGTGCACTTGAATGGCCTCTCTGACGTAACAAATGCTGGTCCTGAGTGCGTGAAGGAGCAAAGCTCCAAGTTTCTTGTTGGAAATGATCCATTCCTGGAGAAGCTCACACATTGTTTGTGTGTTGGGGCCGTTCCATGGTCCAGAGGCAAATGTGGTCACTGCCAGGGTTCAGCCTGCCCAGCAAGCACACCCCAGGGGCAGGGCCTGGCTGGTGACTGCTGCTGCCTTCAGCAAGGTTCATGGCATTAGAAGAGATTGCAGGTTTTGGTCTTCCCCTACAAGTTGATTTGTCCACTCRTTACTCCTGGGATGTGGGACACTGCCAGGCAGACACGCAGGAAGGGAATATTTTGAGGTCATCTTTAGGCAGAATCAGTGGCCTTGTCAAGATGCCAGCAGCAGGGTAGATGCACACTCAGGAGGTTCACCCTGGCTGCAGTGAATGGCGTTTCTTGATTTGGGGACAACAAGAAGATCTGATTAAAAACACGAACAGAACTACACCCACTCCRACCCAACATCTGCTCTCCTCCTAATCCGCTCGTTGCCAGCAATCCCTTTGGAGTCAGATAAGATCTATTTCTGTTCCACAGTGAAAAGCCCGAGCAGAAACACAGCTAATTGTTGGGAGGAAATTAAGGCACACTTCTCTGTTAGGAAAGGGCAAGCAATTAGAAAGAGCATTGGTTGCTCAGGGTAGGCAAGGTAGTGAACTGAAATGAGTCTGTGAATGGAAATGGGAGAGACTTCCCTACTTCCACAAACTGTTTGTTTTGTTTCACTTTATTTTGATAAGTTGGTTTTGCTGGGGAGAAAAGGTTTTCAGTTGAACAGTTCTTCCCCAGAATTTTTCTGGAAGGTAACCCTGGTGAATCTGGTCAGACAAAAATCTTTTATTGTTCTTTCCCTCTCATGTCCAGAGATGGATTCTCCCATGCTGGAGTCCCATCATGGGGCTAGAGCAAGTCTGCAAGTCCACACTAACAGAGACCCCACCTGCAGAGCTGCCCCAGCCSTGGGCCCAGCACAGGAAGGACGTGGAGCTGCTGGAGCCAGGCCAGGGCAGGGACACCAAGGGGATCAGAGGGATGGAGCAGCTCTGCTGGGAGGAAAGGCTGGGAGAGCTGGGATTGTTCAGCCTGGAGAAGAGAAGGCTTTGGGGTGACCTCACTGTGGCCTTGCAGTGCCTGAAGGGAGCCCCCAGGAAAGATGGAGAGAGACTCTTGGCAAGGGCTGGAGTGACAGGACAAGGGGGAATGGCTGCACACTGACAGAGAGCAGGGTTAGGTGGGATATTGGGAAGAAATCCTTCCCTGTGAGGGTGGGGAGGCCCTGGCACAGGTTGCCCAGAGMAGCTGTGGCTGCTCCATCCCTGGAAGTGTCCAAGGCCAGGCTGGATGGGGCTCTGAGCAACCTGGGATAGTGGAAGGTGTCCCTGCCCATGGCAGGGGGTGGCACTGGGTGATCTTTGAGCTCCCTTCCAACCCAAACCATTCCATGACTCTGTGATTCTGTGATCTCATATCCTCTGTGGCTCAGGCTTCAGCACCTTGGATGCAGCTTTGTGCCAGTTCCTTGTGGTTCAGGCAGTGCAGGTCTCAGCTCACATGGATTCTCTGCTTAATGCCACATCTAATGAAATGGGGACAGCAGCAGCACCTTGCCTCGGAAGGTGCCGGCAGTGGATTAGTTGGAGATGTGTGAATCCCTGTTCGAGCAGTTCATCCGCTTGTGGCAAGCACAAAAGGCAATGGAATCAGCCCACGTCCATGTTCATGGTGCTGGAGAGCGTGGTGGATGAAGCAGCTCCGTTTCTCTCAGCTGGGCTGACACGGGGCCCTGTGAAGAGYGTGAGTGGACACCGAGGTGTTGACAGCTCTGCCTTCCCCGTGACACACACTGATCTCCCGATCACCTCTGCTCTCCGGGGGATCACTTACACCTTTCTCAAGTGTTGTGGCACCATTAACCTTAGCTTACCGCTCAAGTTCAGCGTGGGTAATTATAGCCTAAGCACCCGGGCTTTCATCCTCCCGTGGCAATCGGATACGGGAATCTGCAGCCCTGCGTCCCCTGGGGTGGTGCACGGGAGTGCTGTGTGCTGCTGAACGGCTGCCCCGTTCTGCCCCGGGAGTTTGTCGCGGAGGGACACCCTGGGATTCATAAAGACAGCTCTTTCTGAGGGTGTTCAGCGTCAGTGGGAGGGAGCAGGGACATAAGCAACAAATCAACAGGGGCTGAAAGGTGTATCACATTTCAAAGCACTGGAAACATAAACATTCTTTCTGTAGATCAGTCAGCAGGAATATAAAATAGCCTCATTACCAAAATCTACCTTTTTTTTTTCTTCCTCAGGGATGGAGCCTTGGAGTTGCATTTGCTGAAGAAGGTAAGACTGGCCCTTCCAGCTGATTTCCTCTGCAGCTGATGCTGCAATTTCTTTGGCCTCTTTCATTTTGACCCTCTCATATGCATTTGCAGTCACCTGATGTTGCCATCTCCTAGCCAGGAGGTGAATTAAGCTGCCCTTTATTCCTGACTGCCACACCCTTTCCTAGGTGCCATTTTCCACACCTCCCCTGCAGGTTCAGAAAGCCCTGCCCTATACACTGCTCCTACAGACTGTCCTGCACACYAGAAGCTGTGTCTTGGTGCAAAACGACCTGGGCATTCCACGGGCCTTGATTGTGGCCAGGAGCGTGGCATCCCTTYGTGGGCATCTGGGCAAACTCCAGTGGAAAATAAGGAGGAAAAGTCATTGGGAAGTCGCTGCACCGCTGTGACACGGAGAGCACACGGAGGGCACACGGGCTGCCCCGGCCTTGGCGTGTTCCCACTCCTCCTGCCACTGCTGGGCCTTGCTCATGCTTTGTGAATCTCTGTTTGCTGCACACAGAACTCCCCAGCACCTACAGCAACCAACAGGCAGTGAATCACTTGGTTCTGAGGTAGTTGTTGGTATCCAGGTTCCGTAGGAGTCACTTCTTGGATCCAGGAGAAGGATCTGATGAACCTTGCTTCACTCTGCTCACTCCCAGTCCTCTAAAGGTTCTACAGCCCCTGCACTGCTGCTGRTCCCCTGCAGCCCTTTTCCCCCCAGAGCATGCTGCTCTCACTTGCAGCTGTATCAACCCTTCCTGGATTTTTAACTTTTCCCCATGTGCCAGGATCCCTCCCTCACCCTTCAGCCTTCTGGGYTGCCAAACATTCGCTCATCCTGTGTGTTCCCCTCCTCTTCTCATGCTGGTCCTGCTTTSCTGCTGCAGAACAGAAAGATCTTAAAGCAGCAAAACTAAAGGGTGCCTTTTGTGAGATGTGCTGGAAAGAGGGACTCTGAGTAAGTCCTGAATCACGAGAAACTTGAGATACAGAAGGCATTTTCCTCGGGGGCCCAGGGGCTGGGGAAATGTTTGAGCTCTGAGAGTTTTGTGTTTGCTAAACTTCATGGTGAACTGTGCTGGAGAACAAACCTGGAGGGAGCTGCACCGTTTTCCTGGCCCAGGTGGGATGGAGGGATGGGGCAGGTGGGACTGATGKCAGACTGAGGCAGGTGGGACTGATGTCAGACTGAGGCAGTGCCTGGCCAACATGCAGGTGGAGGGTGGGAGGTTCTGCAGCCCTGGTTTTGTTTCCACTGCCCCCAACCCCGGCTGTGATTTCCCAAGCCTTGGGCACTTCCACTGGCAATCCAATTCAGGCCCAACCACGGTGTGAGCAGGCATCACTGTCACTGCTGTGTCTGAAGGAACAGCAGAGCCTAACAACAGGCACCTCCACAGGTTTATCCTGCCAGTGTTCTGAAAGGCAAAAGTTGAACACATAACCTGTGAATCTCTTTCCAGCCTGAAGTATCCTCGTTTTTGACAGTATTTCCTCCSTCCCCCCAAGTCTAACCAAAGGGTAAACCTCCAAAAGTGCTGAGATGCAACATAGTCTAATCATCATCAGTAGTGTGTTAAAAAGTCGATGGCATGGAAGCCCCTGAGTAGCCAGCTTGGTGGTATTTATTGGGATTTAAGAGCTTACTATAATTATCATGTCCAGTAAGTGCCTGGATTGCTGCGTGAGGGGAGGAAGGAAGGAAGCTGGAAGCGTGTCTTGCCAGGGTGTGTACAGGATCAGTGAGTGGGTGGAGGGACACACAGGGGTGGATGAATGTTTATTCTTTCAGGCAATTTCGTGTTTTCCCTGCCAGCTGTCCCTGCTCTTCTGACATGTCTTGCAACAGATCTGACAAAGGTTGGGCCTGTCTGGATTGGGATCATGAGCTGATGTGATTTTGGCCAGACTTCATGACCATCATTTTTCAGTGCCTGCATATTTCCATAAACCCAAGTTTTCCATGAGATTGTCTTTTTTTTTAACTAAGAAAGTGCTGCCTTAGCGGGTGATTTCCTGGCACATGGATCAAAATCACTGGAGAAAGCACATTTTACATGGCTCTGGAAGCTTGGAGCCAGAGAAGAGTTAGAGCAGATTCCCACCTTTCTCTTTTGAAGGTTCATAGCCTTGCCAGGGTCTCTTCCCATCTATCCCAGTGGTCTGCGTCCATCCTTTTGGCCCTTGCTATGGTACAAGTTTCCTTCTTCGTCTCTGTTGAAAACCACAGGAAAATCTGAAATGTCCCAGGGTTTTGCGTCTTCATCACAATCTAAAGCAAAATTCCTGTTTTATCTTTCTATTATTTCCAGCCAGGTGATTTGTTTTTCTCGTTTTCCCTAGAGAAAGAAAATAAAAAGAAAGCCTTGTTTTAATCAATCTTTTCATAAGGCAACTCTGCTGCCCTGAGGTCCAGGATAAAGTAATTTTCAGGATGACAGAGTCACATTATTTGGTGAACTCACCACTAATAACAGAGCACTTCTGAGGTGTAAAATGGCTTTTAAACTGATGAGAAGTCCAGTAATAAATGTCCCATGTAGGTTCATGCCCACACCGGATTCTCCTGATACAGATCTCCCTTCCCTCAGTCTATGAAAGAGCAGAAATGGGATTTTGATATTTTTAAGTGCAAAGAGGCCTGAGACCAGACACGATTTTTTTTTTTTTTTTTTAATCTGGGATTTTCATTCAGCTCTCGAATGTTTATTTCATATTCTTAATGACTGATGCAGGGCTTCCCCATCTGCCTTTCCCTTGGTCCCCGGGATCCTCCCCACAGCCTGTCCCGGGGGAGCCTGGCTGCCACAGCAGCCTCTGATGAGATTAGTCCCAATAATGCTGCAGAGTTAAGCTCCTTACACTGCAGCCTGGGAGAGCTGGTAAATTCATCCAGAGAGCAAAAGGCTGCAGCAGTGTTGGGCCCGAGTTGTTTTATTCAGATTATAGCTTGAGGTGGAGGTAGGCAGTTGTAGTTTTACCCACTGGAACCACCTTCCTGGAATAATGGAATGGTTTGAACGAAAAGCCATGGGCAGGGACACCTTCCACTATCCCAGGGTGCTCAGAGCCCTGTCCAACCTGGCCTTGGACACTTCCAGGGATGGGGCAGCCACAGCTTCTCTGGGCAACCTGTGCCAGGGCCTGCCCACCCTCACAGGGAAGGATTTCTTCCCAMTATCCCATCTAACCCTGCTCTCTGTCAGTGTGCAGCCATTCCCCCTTGTCCTGTCACTCCAGCCCTTGTCAAGGGTCTCTCTTTGTTTCCTTTTTCCTTTTAAGAGAGGAGATCAGAAAGTTTCAGTCCCCCTACAAAGAAACTCTCAGAGCTCATGGCCCCAGCAARTGGTGGGAGTGTGGGTGTGTGTTTATTTGCTTTCATTGAAAGATTCTTATGCATCAAAGTGGCTCAGGCACAGAGAGAAATAAAAGCCAGAGCATAAATTCACCTTTTTAAGCTTACACAAGATCTTCAGGAGTGTCATTTGCCAGAACTACGGATCCGGACAATCTCCTTTCCCTGCRCGCCGCAGAACGGAGCTGTGATGGGCGCGGGAGCCGCTGCCAAAGGGCCTGCACGAAAACATGCAGGAGCCACAGCCACAGRTCACCACAGCGAGCCACAGACCAGAAACCCAGGCAAAACAGAGTCACACACAGCATGCCAAAGGAATCTGAAACCATCCTGCGCAGTTTGGGTGTTCCCTCCGAAAGCACCAACATTTAGGCACCGTCGGGATGATTTCAGCCCATTTTCCAACCGGAAACTCCATCCTTTCCCTTTTTTTGGTTATTTATTTTAGAAAAYGGGAAGTTTGTCATGCTGGCTCGGATCAATAACCTGTCAGGAGAGACTTCCTGCCTTTCCTCCTGGCTCGTGGTGAAGCAGAGCTCCTCCCGGACTGCCTTTCCCGGGCAGACACGGAACGATGCCGGTAAGGCACATACATTCCCCCCGGAGCCCCGGGGGGAATCAGGGCACACGTGAGTTGGGATTATCAGGATGTGAGATGTTAAAGCACCTCCTGAGCACAGCAGCAGAGTTTTCCGTGGCTCTAYTGTCCCTGCGGTGGGTAACAATCATTCTTGTGTAGAGAACACGAACAGGGGTTATGAATCACTTGAACGTCCTTTAAATCCTCAAAGCAGGGATTAAGTAGGACTTAAGAGGGACATATGACTTGTGCTTGTCCTCAATACAGTGGTGACTTTCCTATGGGAAGAAACAGCTCCTGTGATTGTTCTRTGTTTACTCGGTGCTAATGTCACTGGGGGCCTTTGTTGTGTCCCTGGCTCGAGTGAAAGAGCAGCCTGGTCTGCTCCCACAGCTCTCCCACAGAGCAGGATTCCACAGCACACGGAGCCTCCAGCCCCCGCCGTGCTAACTCCCCACGGAAATTCCGATTAATCCRGTGCTCCATTCACAGCTCCTTCGTGCTGCCGGTCGGGCGGAGTTCTTTGCCTCAGCATCTTTGCACAAGTGACTTTGATTTGGGTACTGCTTCCTCCTCAATGAGGATTCTCTGTTATGTCCTGCAGTTGGTTGTTTCCTCTGATTCTGCAGCACGCAGGTCAGGGTTCTGCTCCACATCTGATTTTCCAGCACACAGGTCAGGATTCAGCTCCCCACGCTGAYTTTCCAGCACACAGGTCAGGGTTCAGCTCCCCACGCTGGTTTTCCAGCTGGCAGCAATGCAGTGTGACATGCACAGTCACAAAGGCCTGTGTGTTAGAAGGGAGACCATTCTTTCACAAAGGTAACTCTAAAAATTTACAGCTGTGCATAACCTGAARCTACTCATGATTTGTGATGAATTTAATAAATTGCAGAGACCAGTTGAAGAAGGATTTGGTTTACGTTGAAATACATTATTTTTACACGTTTTCTTTTGTCTCCTATACCATTTACCCTCTTCAGTTGCTGTATTTAATGCAGTTGCAATCTCTGCTTTTTTCCCCACAATATGATACCCAAACACAAACATAGTGTTGCTGATAAATCATCTAATATCACATCTTAATGATTATATTTCTATTTCTTTGTATCAGTCGAACAAAATGACATAATTACTTTTCTACTGCTTTGCTGTTGTGGGAAAAYGGCCCCATGGAACCCCACACAGTGACCTCATACAGGTCCAGGTGAAATTTTCATGAGGAAACCTGAAATCTGTCCATAGGGACCTAAGTGGGAGKTTGTGAACTCTGCAAAATTACAAACAAACGGGTAAACAAATCCATATTCCTTCACAGCAGAAAAGAGGTGGATTTGCCATGCCAGGACACAGGAGGCCTGGATGGGGGGCATTACCTGTCCTCCCTGGGACTGGTTGGATGCCTTTCACTTCACCCAGCTCATGGAAGTTTCCACAAGCAAAATGTTGGCTCATGAGGACTAAGACCAGCACAACACTTTTGTTTTCAAGCTGTACCAATAAGCACAAGGGAAATGAAAGATTATGACGGTGACAGGCTCTGAATCCTAAGTAGCAGCCATGGATCACCTTCAGGATTCAGGCAGACACAGAGCGTCCCTCTCCGGGTGGGTGTGCTGGCTCCTGCCACGGGAGCCGAGACCTTTGCCAGGGCTCGTGTTGCTCAGTCCCACGCCGGGGAACTGCCTTCGGGCAGCACAGGGCCTGTTCCAAAGCACATCCCGGAGCGCAGGAACAGCAGGCACTCAGTGAGACTGGGGGAGAACAGTGCTCTGCTATTCCGGCTCAGGTTTGGAGCATCCCCGTGTGTGCATCCGCCTTTTGTATCCCACTGGCATCAGCAGAGCATTCTGAAGGAGCTGCTGGCAGGTCCTTTTGCCCTATGCTGTGATGTTTGCCCTCCAACATCCATCTTGCCATGCTCACTGCTCCCTGTGYGTTGCTGAAAGGCTCTTCCTGGCACGTCCCACATTACCCGTGTATTTCTCTGCTGCATGGTACAATGGGATCRTTATCCTGGGATCAGCCCTTAGGCACCATTACAGTCAGAAAACACTGCTCTAAGTGTCGAACATTAACTCCCTGACTCTTGCTTGGAGGCAATTGGACACAGACAGGAGGTAACGCAGCTGAACGTCCTTTCTCTTCTTCTACATCATGCACAAGGATTTGAAATGTGGGATAGGATGAGGAAAAAGCTTTAGAAATTCAAAAGGGAGGCAATTTGTAAATAAATCAGCAAGTTGCCACGCAGGGAGGCAGAGATTTGTCTGAAGTGTAATGGCCCTGCTGCAATGTGCTCACTAAGCACTCGGCRGCATTTTAAACACCATGAGACTTGATTTTGAGACCTCAAGTGAAAATAAATCGCGAAAAGAGGTGCTCAGAACTCAAGAGCTAAGATCTAGCAAAGCACTTAAGAAACACAAGCCACAGGAAGCAGACCATCCCCTTCTGSCAGCGCCGGCACGGAAGAGGCTCCAGTCCTCCAGAGAGGGAACAGGTCACAAACTTCTCGAGCCCAGAACAGACCCTGGCCCGGATGYAAAGGTAGGACAGGACACAAAAAAGCAAGACTGAGAAGCAAGAACAACATCAGTGCCCAAGGCACAGAAAAGACTGGACATTGCTGGCCTGATGGTGTCCGGGGGTGCCTAGCTGCCTTCATTTGGGGTGAGACTTGGAATTCTTTTGAAGCACTTACCACGGCCTGAGGAAAAGGCTCCCCAGCATCTGGGCCTTTCCCTTTAGCGCGCAGTAGCCGCCGGTGTTTCTGTTCACTCAAGCTCCTGCTTTTTCTGTAAATAATTGCTTCTGCTTCACTTCAGCTRCCTCTCCAGCACACAGCGAGCACTCCGGGCAGGCGGGCCGGCAGGCACCCTATTCCTGCAACGGGAATGCTGAATTTGGGCTAGAAGGTAAGCACACGTTTGAAACACACCCTGGTAAGCACTCCTGCCTCTCCTGCGTGCTGAAAACAGCGCAGGAGGGAGCCCTGCTGCCAAAGCAGCTCTGCAAACACCCTGCTCTGGGAATTTTCATCACGGAAGGACAACAGCAGCAGGGAGCGTCTCCAATCCTCTGCCACAGACACTTGAACTACCTGCTCAGCATTTTCTGCCCTGGTGCGCTTCTTTCAGGATTTCTTTTCCTTTTTTTTTTTATTGTGAGTGGCTTGTTTAGCGTAATTCTTATAGAGCCTGGCTGCTGGACTGCAACCCACCCCCTCCACACCTTTTCTTCAGCGGATGCATTCGTCACTCCCCGTTTGGTCTCAGGGAAGCAGCTTTGCYGCGGCCCGGCTTTGGCAGGCAAGGATCTCTTTCCCGACCGCCTTGTTTTGACTATCAGTCCCTGCACTGTTTATGCTGCTAACTTTGTTTGCTCTCGCTCCTCTTCGTCTTTGATACCCACGGCAAGACATCTGGCTCCCCAATCTGGCCTGCTAAGTGCTGAGTGGCACAGACTGTGCCGCAGAGTGCCACGAGCCGTGTCAGAGCAGGGCGCGCGGGGCCTGTCATGCCGGGGGAAGGAGGGCTCTGCTCCACTCCTCAGCAGCTCCTGCTTCCTCCAGAGCCACCTCTCAGCAAGCAGACCGTCCAGCTCCTGTCCTTCAAGACGACCCTTTGCAGGAGTGGCGGGAAGATCCCAGCTGAGCGGCGTGCCCTGCACATCCTCGGTCTGCAGGGCACGCTGGTGCCTGGCCAGGGGAATGGTCTGGCTCAAAGCAAGCACCCTCCATCCCTGGGTGTGAAGTTATTCATTTCCTGACGGCAGCTCTCGCATCTGCAGGGATTACTGCTTGTCCTGCTTTGCATAAAACCCCATCTTGCACACACACACAGACACTCAATCCTCTGCCCGGTCACGAGATGGGCAATGCCTGTGGTCCTTCCTYCTCCCACACTCTGTTCACAAACTGGTTTAACGCCTTTCTCATGGCACCCAGGCAGCCTCAGGAGCTCCCAGTGCTCCCTCAGCGTGCTCCCTTTGTGCTGGAGCTCAYGGTCCGTCTCCATGCCGTGCCCCAAAGCGGCACACCGGGATTGTCCCAGCCCCGAGCCGGAGCAGTGGCTCCTGGTTTATCTGACTCCCTCAGGTCGTGTCAGGGCTCCACCAGGAACGGCTCCAGGTGCTGACTTTGCAGCAAGGTCCAAGCTTTCTGTGGCTCTGGCTGTTCCAGGGGTTTATAGCAATTTGGGACTGGTTCCCTGCTTTGGAATGCCTTTACCCCGTCACATGGGGCCCTGACTGCAGCCAAGTTTTGTCTCTGTGTGATAACTGCTCTGATGATTCTTGTGTCCTGAGAGGCAGGAGGACAAACAGGAAGAACCTTGTCATTTATTTTCTCTATGAACCTACAGGAAAGGTGGAGAGAGACTCTTTATGCGGGCCTGGAGTTACAGGACAAGGGGGAGTGGCTTCACACTGACAGAGTGTAGGGTTAGATGGGATATCAGGAAGAAATTGTGAGGGTGGGGAGGCCCTGGCACAAGTTGCCCAGAGAAGATGTGGCTGCCCCATCCCTGGCAGTGCCCAAGGCCATGTTGGACAGGGCTTGGAGCAATCTGGGATAGTGGAAAGTGTCCCTGCCCATGGCAGGGGGTTGGAATGAGATGGTCTTTAAGGTCCCTTCTAACCCAGACCTTGCTGTCATCGTGTGAGTCTATGATCAATCACCACTCTGCCTTCAGCCTCAAGCTTGGGGTGCCATAACCAGACTTGTTGTTTCAAAAGGACCACCACCCTCTGATTCACCCCTGGGCAGCTCAAGCAGAACCCCCAGAGGAGGCTGCGCTTTGTTTAGCTATGTGTCAGCATCTTTTTTTATAAGCTGGAATCATCCTGCGAATGAGCTCACACAGGAGAGACTCCAGAGTTCCCAAAGCTGACTTCTAGGTTGTGCATCACCAGGATCCACTGCAAGAGCTGCTTTTTGGTGTTACAGGACTGTACTGGCTCGGGTGGTGCTCTGTCCTCCCTGGGTGTTCCCCTCTCCAACAGCAGTGCTTCGTGTGATGCTCACCCCCAGTAACATGGCAAAGGTCACTCTCTGCTCCCTGCACTGCCTGGCCAGCAGCATTCCTGAAAAAAGTCCTTGCTCTGGTGCTTTTATAAGGCCTCGTGCTAAGCCATCCAATTATGGGAAGCCAAAAGTTGGCCCTGTAAAGCAAAAAGCCCCCTGTATTAAAAACCCGAATATGCTCAGGTAATCGCAGAAAGAAGCAGCTGGTGCTAATTAATCCAGGACTTCTCCAAATGTYGTTCTGGTGTGGGAAGTGGGAAGCAGAAATTGTTTTTCCGTGACTTGGTGCACAGGTCTCTTCCTTTCGGAGCCAGAGCAGCCTGCTGAGCAGGGAGCTCTCTCCATGGGAAGCAGCCAGCTGGACAAACCTCCGCAAAAGGAAATCTAGGAGCGGGAAAGGAGGGCAAGGAAGGATGAAGTGACATTAAACCCATGGCAATGCTGTTGCTGAGTGTTTTTAATTACATCTCATGCACAGTTGTGTTCCTCCTGTGGGTACATGTCCACCAGAGTTTGGTATTTTCTGTGGGGCAGCTTGGGCCCTGTGGGGTGGAGGAGCACTTTGCTTCCCACTCCTGATTTCACAGCTGCCTTTGGGGAGGACATAAGAAGGGACATCCTTCCTCTCCAGGCTGGTCCTAATGGCATAAGCTGCCATAGGAGTGAGGGCAGTTTCTGCTTCCTTCTTCACAGGGATGGCTCCCAAGCTCTCCTCTTCCCCCTGCGTAGCAACAGGACTGGGTCTGCTCCTTGCCTGTTTTGATCACGGAGGGCCCACACGTAAGGCTTTAAAAAGGAGCACAACAATGAAATTATATGACAGGAGGGAACAGAAGTCATTGTCATCTCCCATCAGCTATCAGTATGCTTTGAAGCATGAGATTTGATTATCCCAGTCACAAAAATGCCTAATAATACTGAAGGATATTAGCAAGGCTCCCAAATCAGTATTAAAAGATTAAAACCTTTTAAAGGATCCTTTGTTCCCCTCAAGGAATAAACCCCAACTGTCAACACCACAAGCTCACCTGTGGTTCCATCTGTTGACTCTTTCCATGTCATGAACCAGGACGACTGACAGAGGCTCTGCAAGGCAAATTTAGGCCAAAACATCTCACTTTATCCTCTGCCCCCAAGGCCATTAAACGAGCTGTGTGGGGACACCTTCACCGCTCATTTGTGGGTTGAGGCAGCTCTCAATGGAGCTGTAATGTTTCCAGGCTGGTTTCCAGGCTGAGGTGGATTGGGATTACAGTGACTGTGAGGATCCATAGTGTTCAAACCACCAGGACATCCTTTGCCACTGTGGATTTTGCAATGGTAGGGGCACTCCAGACACCTCCATGAGTGATGTCATGCTCAGAAATCCACTGTGCTTCTGCATCCCTCGATCCAGTCAGGAGTTTCCAGGTTCCCTGGTGACTGTGTAAAGCCTGTTTCACTGTGTAAAGACAATGCTTATTTTTTTAATCCAGTTTCAGATTTACATTCATGCAATACAATTTTTTTTTCTGTAATCCTTACAACACACAAGGACTTTTAATCAACAACTCGATTCTTTCTGTCTTGGAAAAAAAAGAAATAAATTCTGCTCTTTCTCATCAGGGGAAACCTTTTGTTTACCAGACTGAACCAGGGGAAACTGCAGCTTTCTTCACAGGGCAAGACTTTGAACTTTGAGCCTGCAGAAGCAGCTCTGCTTCTGCTGCTGGCCATTCTCTGCAATACAGAAGGTAGGAAACAGCAGCAGCCTCACTTCAAATTTGGCAGCAAGCTGGATTCTCCTTCCATTCCTCAACATTTAATTGAAGCTACTTAGCACTGTAATGTGTAACATACGACCTCCTTGCAAGCCCCAGCTACGCTGCTCATTAGTCTGTGCACTTTAACAAGATTTTATTGACCCTCCGGCTAATAGCCCACTTAGCAAGATCCCTACCTGCCGGCGTGACTGCTTGTCAGTAATGTTAGTCAGAGTGCAAAGAGAAATCCCAGAGTTCAAAGCCATTCAAACGAGCAGGGTGATAGCCACATCCCGGTTTGTCCTTGTGCTGTGATGTAAAAACAAAGGCCACTATCACTACTCTTTTTTTGGTTCTGCCTGGTGTACACATAGGATTTGGGTTGTGCTGTGCTAAGGCAGCTCTCAGAAAGCAGCAGCCCAAGGAGCTGTGACAGGCAAAGGAAGCACTTTAGTCGAGTTTTCCAGATGCAGAGCAGAACGTGTAGACCTGCCTGCAATCCTGCAGGAATCCGAGGGCAGGGCAGCTCCGTGGTCTCAGGCCTCTGCTCGTCAGAGCTGTGTCTTCATCACACGAGTTTGTCTTTGGGCTGGGACGGGGGGACACAGCTCGGCACCAGAGGCGAGGGAGCGCTCGCCCACAAAGTCCCGAACACTCTGCAGCCAGCCCTGTCAGCCAGGCACGGAATTCACTGCCATAAGAAGATGTCGAGTCGAGGCTGTAGCTCAGTGTCTCAAAGGGCTGCAAAACAGCCTGGTTAGTTTAGGTGATGGGACTGCCTTTCTTTTTTTGGGGGGGATCAGTTGGTACAGGGACCAGGGCTGCAGGGCCCACGGCTGGGTGCTGATGCTGAGACCCTGAACTGCCCCACAGAAAATCAGTGACTGAGCTTTATCTCTCACTAGAACAAGACTCTCTCTTTTCACGTAGTGTTTTGATTGTTTTGCCCGGGAGTGGCAAGAAAGAGACTTCTCTTGCTCAGACTTTCACCAGAAGTTTCTCACAGTACTTTCAGCATATGTGAACTCACTGAAAAAAAAGAAAAACCAAGACAACCCATCCTAAACCAGGCTACACAGGAAATCTGTTTGTTTCTTTGCACTTGTATTTCCACAGGGCTGGTGAATGCAGCATCAAACGAGCTGTGATTGCAGCACTGCCAGGCGTAGAGGATTTCAGAATGGTTTTTACTCTAGAAAAAAAATTAAAACGAACCACCACATAATTAAAAAAACCTCATCCCAAACCAACAAAACACAGGGATAAGTAAGGGGAAGGGAAGAAGAGACAGAAACCATCCGTGAGGTCAGGTGGTTAAGTATTTTAGGATTGCCAAGGTGCTGATCTTAAGCGAAGATAATGCATTATGCAGTGGCAAGCTAATGAGACCAGGTCTGTTAAACATGGGCTTGGTGTTACTCAGCTCTGGAGCGCTTCAGATTACACAGGCACAGGTTGGATTTGCTCACAGCTCTGACAGAGCCAGCAGCAGCCTTTTCTGTAATGTAAGTGATCATATACTGTGGGGAACGGTCCTGCACCGGCAGGGAGGGAAGCCAATGACATAATGGGTCTTTTCCATCTCGAAGTTATGTGATTCATCAATTAAACGGATTCAATGGGATAAAGCAGCATGGAAGGGCAATTTGCCTGTAATATGCTGCCTGACGACTAACCCTCCCAATTCCAGCCACTCCGCTCGGGATGCAGCCTCCGGCAGCAGTGTCCAGGAGGCTCCGGATGCGCAGCCCCGTTCAGTACCGAGGCGGGCCGGGACCGGGGCAGCTCCGGGCACTGCGGGCGCAGCCGTCGCCCTCCGGGGCTGCAGCCCCGCTCCGGGCGGGATGTCGGGATGTGCGGCCCCGCTCCGGGCGGGATGTGCGGCCCTGCCCGCCGCAGGTGTTGCGGGGGGACCTGCGGGCAACCGCGGAGCGGGGGCTCGGCCGGGCTCGGCGCTGTCCCTCCGCGCACCTGCCCGGCTGCCGAGCCCGCCGTGGCGCTGCCCGTCCCGCAGCCCGTCCCGGGGCCGCCCGCATTGCGTCGGGGGCGCGGCGCGCAGCGTGCGGGGGCGGCCGGCCCGGGGGCAGCGCGCATCCCTCCCTCCCTCCTCCCTCCCTCCCTCCTCCGCCGGCCCCGGCCCCCGGCGCCCCCGCCCTCCCGCTCCCCGAGCTGCACCAAGCAGCTCTCAGGTTTCTGCTGATACTGCGGCGTCAAGAAATGGCTCGAGTTTGCTCCTCGCTCTTATGCGCTCAGCAGCCCTCCCGCTCCTGCCACACGCGCCCCGCTCCTGCCTCCTCCTGCCTCCGCCGCTGCTGCTGCCGGGACGAGCCGAGAGCGACTCCGGGGATGCGGCTGCAGGGCTGCGGCGCCCTGACATCTCCCCAGCCGCCGCTGCCCGGCGCCCGGCTGCCCGCCCAGCTGTCCTAAGGGAACAGAGCTGGAGAGCCCGCAGCTATCTAGGACTCCTCGATTTTATTTACGAACTCGAGCCTTTTGGAAAAGGTACTTTGCGCTCTTTTCCACGCGCACCCCCCACCCCCCACTGCGGTTCTCGGCAGAAACTAATTAAACCCACTCGCCCTTGGTGCAGCCCAAGACAGTGTATGAATATTTCAGTGTCTCGCAGGCAGCCCTGTAAAGCGATCGCTGTGTTATAAAGAGGGGCGCAAGAGGAGCAGGAGGAGGGTTAAGTTTGCCGCTGCGGTTTTTGTTTTGGTTTGGTTTTTTTGGATGCTGCTGCAAGGCGACTTGACGCATTCCGGCACTGGCTCCTACTCCTGACCAGCGCATCTCCCCCGGAGCAGGTAAGGAAAAGCCCCTTCTCCCCGCCGCTCTTACGCTCTGTTTTGGACGGTTTGGGTCTGGGATGTCGATCTCCCTCCCCTTGTCTCTCTCTCTCTCTCTCAGTTACGTTTAGCTGCTGCCAAGCAGGAGAGGGGATGCTTTGCTCCCCTGTCCTAATCCCCCCCCGTTGGTGCGATGGAGTTGGCAGTGCTCGGCTAAGTCTGCACAGCGGGCAGCGCGGTGCTCAGGAGACTCCTTGCAGGAGCTGGCCCCGCTGAAGTTGCCCGGGCAGCCCTCCCGATGAGTTCGGGGCACCTTCCTGCCCTGGAGGCCTCGGTGCATGTCCGGGGACGTGCAGGAGCGCGTAGAACTCCGCATGTGCTGCCGTAGTGGGCAGAACGGGATGTTCGTGCTGGTGTGAAAGCCAATCCATTGCGCCTGAGAGTGTGCGTCTGTGTGTGAGTGTGGAGGGGCTTGGGGGCTGGTTTATTCTGTTTCTCTCCTCCCTGGCAGCCTCCATCCTGCGAGCGAGCTTTCTGCCTTCAAAGTAGAGTGTTTCCATCCCTCCCTCCCTCCCCAGCGCAGGAGAGGAGAGGAGCAGGGCGGTGGGGGGGGGGGTGAAAGAGGCAGGTGATGGAAATTTGCTGAGTTGGCATTGCAAGGACTCGCCTCCCAGCCGGCCCGTGATTTATATATTTATTTATATATTTATTTATTTATTTTATGTGTATGTGCGTGTGTGTGTGTGTGGTGTGTGGTAGCTCCGTGACAGCAGCTGCGGCGATGGTCGAGCCGGCGAGAAAAGTGGACGGATCGAGTTAAAGGCTAAAGGAGACGGCTGGGGAGGGGAACCCCGGCCTGGGGGTGCACTCCATAGACCTTCAGCCTCCCGCTTTGGGGGACAGGACCCCTCACCTTACCTGCCCTCTGTCCCCCCTAAAGGTACTTCTTCCCTCTTTCTTCACCCTCCCATCCTCCCCGATGCCTCTCCCTTCATCCCGCCTCTCTTTTCCCCCTTTGGGTGTTYCCATCCTTTAGGCTCCTCATCCACCTCTTCCTCCAGCTCCCCATCCCGCCTCATCACCCCTCCCTGCAGACTCTGAGCCTCCCCACCGCAACCCCCCGCCCCCGCACCGCCCTGGGTCTCTCTGCGCTCCTCCATCCTCCTCCTCCTCCTCCCTTTCCCTCACTTCTCCCCTGCCCCTCGGTCCCCTTTCCCGCGTGCCACCATGACCGTGATGGCCGGAGAGAACATGGACGAGACCTCCGCGCTCCCTGGCCACCCCCAGGATAGCTACCAGCCCGCTGCCCACGATGACCACGAGTGCTGTGAGCGCGTGGTGATCAACATCGCGGGGCTGCGCTTCGAGACGCAGCTGAAGACGCTGGCCCAGTTCCCCAACACGCTGCTGGGCAACCCCAAGAAGCGCATGCGCTACTTCGACCCGCTCCGCAACGAGTACTTCTTCGACCGCAACCGGCCCAGCTTCGACGCCATCCTCTACTACTACCAGTCCGGGGGGCGGCTGCGCCGGCCCGTCAACGTCCCCCTGGACATGTTCTCGGAGGAGATCAAGTTCTACGAGCTGGGCGAGGAGGCCATGGAGAAGTTCCGGGAAGACGAGGGGTTCATCAAAGACGAGGAGAGGCCCTTGCCCGAGGGGGAGTACCAGCGCCAAGTGTGGCTCCTCTTCGAGTACCCCGAGAGCTCCGGGCCGGCGAGGGTTATCGCGATAGTGTCCGTCATGGTGATCCTCATCTCCATCGTCATCTTCTGCCTGGAGACGCTGCCCGAGCTGAAGGAGGACAAGGAGTACACGGTGCACCGCACCGACAACACCACCCAGGTCTACAAATCCAACATCTTCACAGACCCCTTCTTTGTCGTGGAGACGCTGTGCATCATCTGGTTCTCCTTCGAGCTGGTGGTGCGCTTCTTCGCTTGCCCTAGCAAGACTGATTTCTTCAAGAACATCATGAACTTCATCGACATTGTGGCCATCATCCCGTACTTCATCACCCTGGGCACCGAGATGGCCGAGCGGGAGGGGACTCAGAAGGGCGAGCAGGCCACCTCCTTGGCCATCCTCAGAGTCATCAGACTGGTAAGAGTCTTTCGAATCTTCAAACTCTCCCGGCACTCTAAGGGCCTCCAGATTTTGGGACAGACCCTCAAAGCAAGTATGAGAGAGCTAGGGTTACTAATCTTCTTCCTCTTCATTGGGGTGATTTTGTTCTCTAGTGCGGTTTATTTTGCTGAGGCTGAAGAACCTGAGTCTCATTTCACGAGTATCCCTGATGCTTTCTGGTGGGCGGTGGTATCCATGACCACTGTGGGCTATGGTGACATGTACCCTGTGACAATTGGAGGCAAAATCGTGGGCTCCTTGTGTGCCATCGCTGGTGTGCTGACAATTGCCCTGCCTGTACCTGTCATCGTGTCCAACTTCAACTACTTCTACCACCGAGAAACAGAAGGGGAAGAACAGGCTCAGTTGCTTCACGTTAGCTCCCCTAATTTAGCATCTGACAGTGATCTCAGTCGCCGCAGCTCCTCCACAATCAGCAAATCTGAGTACATGGAAATCGAAGAGGATATGAATAATAGCATAGACAATTTTAGAGAGGCTAATCTCAGAACTGGCAACTGCACTGTAGCCAACCAAAACTGCGTTAATAAAAGCAAGCTGCTGACTGATGTGTAAACAAAACAAAAACTAAACAAAATCCCCACTCACAGCTTGAAGACTTTAGTGACAYAGTCACACTTTGTAGATGCTTTACTGATAGTCTCTGAATGCTTTATTTACCTCGTAAATGCATTGTTGCATTGCGAATCTTTGCTCTGCGATAAAGAAGCTTCCAGGATCCATGAAAGATAAAGTTCTGTTTATTTTCAAAAAGCATTTTCCACCTGGTAAATGATAACCATTTCAACTAGTTTAGTTTGAAGCCGTATGATGCTAGACCTAAACTTTTCCGCTCCCATCTCCTCTTTTATTTTTTTTTTWAWTTTTTTTTTTTTTTGGATAAATTTAACTTACACTAAGCAAGACAGTTTTTAGAGCTATAAAGCATATGCATGGATTCCAGTAAAAATATTCTGCAAAACTGCACAGTTGCAAGAAAGTGCATCAGATAATAATAGTCAAAAAGGATTAGCCCAAAGCTGCGGCAAGCCCTTGCCGTGGTTTTTACGGAGGAGTGCAAATTCTCCTTCCGCCCCCTCTGTGAAAGATTACATGCTTCCAGCCTCCAGATCCACACAGCACCTTATTAAAAACCTCCTTAAGCCCGGTCTCTTTTGCTGTCCGTAGAAGAAATAGCCTAAAAGGAAAATAACAAACACGACTGAGGACAAACCATCTGCAATGCTGCTAAGTTCTCTCACATGCAGATGATAGAAACACACTCTCCCCCCCTCCCGTTCGGAACTGGATACGAAACTTTAAGCCCCTCTGTTGCAAGATAGCACAATGGAGTTTAATATAAGCATGTTTGAATTTGATACTGTTTATTTTATGATCGCATGCTTGAAACGTTACCTCAGACAATAGCGGATAAGCTTTCGTTTGAACTGAATCTTCTAAAAATAGGTCCTTTCTCTCTCTTTTTTAGTTTCTTTTCTTTTTCGTTTTTGATTTGCATTCACCAGAAGTGCACTCCTTAATTTACTAAATCGTTGACTAGTAATTTAAAGTACTGTATTTAAGTGCGTATGTTAGTCAAATGGGAACAATAACTTTTGGAGATCAAAGCATGTTCAAATATTCAGCATTATGGCCTATTTGATTAAAGTGTAACTTGAACTAAGTAATGCATGAATTCAGTAATAATAATAACGATGATAATAATAATAACAAYGATAACGATAACAATAAAAATAAAAAAAAAAATTGCGCTTGATAGACTGAGGGCCTGAATGAACTGATTAGAGAAACCTGATTGTTTTCCTGCATTGCTCAGGGAAATGAGTTGGCTTTTGTCCAGGCGTTGTCAGAAAGGAACTTATCCCATCCCTTAAAGGGAAAGCTATAYGGAAAATTAAGAAGTCGAGTTATATATAGCAACACCTAAAACCTAGTATCCTTTATAGACGAGAGGTGCAGATGCATGCTTTTTGGTGCATTCTCAGAATGTAAATGAAACTTATCTACTATATGCATCCAAATTGCAGCAGCTGGTTTCTTTTGCAGTCATCGGTTGAGACTTTTTCGTATTCCCCCAAAAGTCACCGGAGAGACTCAGCAGGCTGACTCAGAGAGCTGCGCAGTGCCTTTATCTCACACCCCCAAACTGCTGAAAGTGCCTCCAGGAACAGGGAGCGTCAGGGACACCGGAGGGCAGGGCGAGCAGCCAGGCCACTGCCGGGGTGCTCCGTGCTGTCCCCTGGCACGGCACGGGAGGGGTAGAGGCAGAAGGGCCAAGTGTGAGTGAGAGGGAGGCAGAAGAGGCGGGCAGAGAGCACCAGTGCCCGCGGGAGACCTTCCTTCCCCAGCCCTCCGATGCTGCAGGGCTCAGCACTTGCTTCTGCCAGGTAGCTCACAGTTGTGTTCATGCAAGGCTTCGGGTTTCCTTAGGTTGTTCGTAGAGACATCGCTGCCATCATTGTTTCTGCCCTTGCTTGCCCTGAGGTGGCTTTTTGGCAGCCTGTGCCTGCAGGGCAGGGCGCGGGAGGGACTGGGGACAGGCATCGCCCTGTCGGGCAGCCAGGCTGGAGGGCTGTGCTCTTCTTTCCCTGAGATTCCCCAGCAGGCAGGTGGGARAGGCTTTCCAGTGCCCTCCCACCCCTGTGTCCTCCATCCCCTTTCAGCAGAGTGTCAGATCTTAAATCCCATCACAGCCTTTGAGCCATACTCTTCTTTCTGGTCCCGGATCTTGYTCTTCCATCCTCCTCTGGGGAAGGAAGCAATGCTCGGAGAAGGTATCTTCTGCGACATGCCAGCCTTGACTGCTAGGCCCTGGACGATAAGAACCTTTGATCTAGGCTGATGTAGGCACTAATCTTTCTTTATTAAATGGACAAAGTTGAGGATCTTCATTCTGCACTTAGCATGTGGCCAACTGCTGTTGAACACTTCTCCTTCCACACTGTACAGATCCTTTCTTCCCCGACCTTTCTGAGACGTGTATATATGTGTATAAATACATATATATGTCTGTCTGCTCCTGTGTCCCCCACAGGTCTGCAGACACATGTATATATAAAATCAAGGCACTTAGAGAGAGAAACCAACCCCAACTCTGCAGTTACGCACAAGCTTSACCTGCCAGGTTTCCAGCAAGACTTGACTTTATTTCTCACTGTGTGACTTCTGTGAATCTGAGCGAGGAGAAGGCGATCAAGGACTGAGGGAGCTCTAACCCCTGCAGGAAGTGCAAAGCATCAAATAAAACAGGGCATTACATCCTCTTGTAAAGCTTCTTTCCTGCCCCCTGCTCACGGCCCTGCCCACTGTACACCTCTCTCCCCGTTAAACTCCAGTGGTCCCGATCTTCCCAAACTCTTGAATCCTAGGATATGACTTCTGATGTCAAAATGGACTYGAATGCTGCACTCAGCTTGTAAAACAACCATCTGACCACACCAAACAGCAATAATCAATTCAGTGCTATGGGACTGATGATCAGGAAGATGCACCTGGGAGATGAGGCCTCCCTTTGGCAGCTCCTGCCCCAGCTGGGTGTGCACAGCTCAGGTCAGTGTGCAGGGTGATGCTCACTCTGCTTATGCTCAGAGGAAAGTGCTGCATGCAGCGATTCTTGGTCAGGGGACCGGGAGGGATCGTTAGGACTCGTGTTTTGGGGAGCCTGAACGTTGCTTTGTCCATTTATAGCTCACTGCAAAGGATCTCAATCCATATGGAGTACAGGAGTCAACCTCATGTAGCATAGGCATGCGTTTTCGACAAGTTTGACACACAAAAAAGAACAACAGAAACCAGGCTCTTACTCCCTTTACACAGGAGTGCTGAAATGTCTTTGTGGGCCTGAAGGTGCACTTAACAAACTGCCTGTTCCTATCAGCAAGCATCCTTTTCCTTATTTCTTTATTTCTTTTCTTTTCTTTTCCTATCTCCTTTTTTTTTTTTTTTTTTTCCCTTTTGGCCCTTATGTTTCTTCTTTTCTGGACATGAACTCTGAGGGGTTTTTCATGTGATGGGAAGAGGACTGGAAATGAACTGATGGCCAATTTAGTGCATCTCTGAAAGAGTCAAGAKAATTCTTTTGGTAGGGGCCTCCTGGGAGCGATGCCCAGTTATGCTGGCCAGGGAGACCAGTGGCTGTGGGCTGGGCTGTGGTTTGGTGAGGGGAGGGCAGCTATTCCAGCAGAAGGAGTCACCCCCCGAGCCTCCTTTACCAGCCACTCCTCTGTGCCTCTCTGTGCTTCTTCGCTGGTCCTGTGCAGCTTTTCCTTCATCCGGGGAAGGGAGWGAGGGAACTCACCTGGCAAGGGCAAGGCAGCAGTGCACTGCAGTGCAGAGGCAGGGATGGAGCGAGAGGCAGTGGGCAGGAATCCCATAGGCTGGAATCCTTGCCAAAATTCCCCATCTGCTCCTACCATTCTTAGCTCTACAGCACTCGGGAAAGGCAGAGGAGCAAGGGGAGGGTGACAATGAAAGACTATGTGCCCTGTTCCTTCCCAGAACCGGGGGGCTGCTGCCAGACTGCCAAGAGCTCAAACCCTGTGCGTGGCAGCTGCAGCACAGACCATGAGCTGGATTCACTGTCCTTCATGGGGGAGTTGGTGTGCAGTAAGCCAGGCTGTGAGCTCCCAGCATCCCAGCAAACCCGTGCAGATTCCCTGCATGGAGTCTCCCAAGCCTTATCTCCACTGGGGACCTCAGGAAAGCTAATCCGAATTAATGAAAGGTGTGCATTTAAAGTAGATTTGTTAAACTGCTTTAAAGCCCAGCATGGACATTCTGTTGCAGTATTAAAGCAACCTTAATCTGATTTTGGAGTCATTCTTTTTGAAAGGAAAGTAACCTGAATTGCATTAAGGCTGCTTTAATTCCGAACACAATGGGGCTTAATGCAGTTTACCTCATCTGCCTCACAAGTTCATTCAGACAGATAAGCCTTCGGTAATCATTGGATGGACTGGAAGTGACCCTGCTGGGCAGGGGCGGCTGGGCAGAGCGTGCCCACGTGCCGCGAGCGCTGCGGGCTCACGGCCTGGCTCACTCGGGGGACAGCACTCCGGCCYGGGAGCAGCCCTGCTCCGTCCCTTCCTCTGCTCCTGCTCCACACGTTCGTGGGGACAGCCAGTCCCGCTGCCTTCTGGGAAGCTGACCACGGTCGCGGCCCCGGGAAAGGAATTTTCCACTCGCCAAACTGCACTCGTGCTCAGCCAGGTGTGGGCAAGCACTGGGAAGGCAGCACTGGACACAGGAGGACAAAAYTCAGCAAAAGTCCTCTTGTTTGGAGCAGTGATTCCTGCCCAAGCAGAGGATTCAGAGGTCAGACCCTTCTCAGCAAATCAGCCGTGTGTCATTCCCTACAGGCTGCAGTGGCCCAAATCAACAGCTGGAGCAGTGGCAACCTTTGTTGACAGGTTTTTTACCAAGGGACAATTGTTTCCATGAGGCAGAAGTACAGAAGGTTGGTTTCTGTTAGGAGAGAGCTGAAGCCCAAAGTGGAACATAAACACCTGCTGATTTTCAGGAACTGAGGGCGAGTTTCACTCTGCCATAGCTCCCACTTGAACAGTGCAGTTTCTTACACCCGCACTTATGAAACAAAACACAACCAACACTAGGCCAGGAACAACCAGAATTGATTAGAAAAAGGTGGAAAGTTGTATTTCAGAGCAAAATCTTCTGCATACATGTGCAATACATGGAGAGAATGTATTCCTTCCCAAATATTAGCTTGGTAAGTGTTACTGGAGGGGTGCCATTCTGGATTAATCTTTCCCCCTAACATGAAGAAGAGGRAGGTACTGCAGCTTTTCCAGGGATGGTCTGATCCTGTAGGCTTCCAGCAGCCTCATGCCAGCGATCCCCACGTTAATGTCAGACTCCCAGGGGTGCAGAATGGGCTCCAAGGTGGGATTTCCCTCCGGAGCTGGGAGGCTGTCCTTGCAGCTGCACAGCAGGGCAGGTTTGTTCCAGCCCTGCCCACCGCAGGTCTGGAACAGGCTCCTTGTCCGACAGGCTTTAACCAGGGACCTGCCCTTCCATTTCGGTTGGACTTAATTCAGGCTGAGTTTCTTTCTCTGTTTTCTGTTYTTCTGGCTTTACTTAATCAGGTGTAGGGAATTTATTTTTCCTGAAATGCTTGTCGAGTATTCTTAAAGGTGTCAGTATTTGTATCTGCAAAAAAAAAAAAAAAAAATGAAACTTCAGGGTGTTCTACAGTTTCACTCAGTCCAGGTGAACTTGCCACCGGTGAGGTCAACAATTTATGCTGTCAAGGCRCAGCATGCTTTGATATTTTCAAAGGAAATCAAACGAAACTGAGGTCTTAACTGAAATTTGTCTCAAGGTTTCTGTTAATATCGATGTAATTCTGTATATTTCACCTGTTCACAGGCTCTAGCAAATGTCACTACAAGTTATATATATAWAAAAAARTCATCTTCCATTTCTAGTTTCTATAATAAAATGAAGAGGCTGCATTCAGTTCCTTTAGGTGCATCAGTCTTTGATCCATGTTATTGTTTCARTGACATTTCTACAATGTAATTGGGATCAAATGTATATTTTACTTTTGTACAAAAGTAAAAATGATATTTTTATGACTAAATTCAGCAAACCCTTACCTATAACCTGCTAAGATGAAATCTTTTTTTTTTCCTTTCCTTTCCGTGTAAAACATTGGTTTTTGCAGTATGTCGGTTTGAAATGAATAAATAACAGCTGTCACTAGAACTGTAAATGGCCTCTCAGACATACCTCTGACTCTAAAGATCAGATCTTGCCGATGTGAAACCTATAAACTGAACAGTCTGCGTGGGAAAGTGCACCATCAGGGCAACAAACCATTTGAGCTGACACAGCTGTACTTATCTCCACCCCTTACCAGCCGCTTATACTTTGGGTCAAGTATGTACCTCATTGTCACATTACAGCTCATTTTACTCCCAGTAGTGAAATTGTTTGACTTAACCATTTTTAGAACATCTGATGTTATGAGTTCTGGAACTATTTGAAATGCATAGTTTTCATCTATGCGGTTTTACCTGCTTCTGTACTCGTTCATCTGTTCATACTTGGCATCAATTAAAGATAATTTTTAAGGATCTTACCCAGGTTTATTCTGTCTGGTTATTTCCTGGAGTCTGGTTTCTGTGCTGTCGCTGTTGGCCGCTTGTGCCTGAAATGGATGGTCGGTTTATTGATGGTTTTCCTCCTGCATGGTATAAAACACGGCAGTGCAGCGAGTGGGAGATGTGGCTGTGGGCTTGGAGAGGCTTGTCAATGTCAGCTCGAGCTTTACAGCGCAATCAGMCCAAAGGTTTGGCTTCCACAGGCTTTGGCTCTAGCCCTGAGTGAGTAATGACGTGGGGCAAACTCTGCTGCCTTCACTGCTGAGCCATCGCTCAGAGCCGCCAAACCAGCAGGAGTGAGGTGAAACCTGCTGACCACGAACACTGATTCCATCCTCCAAAGGCTCCTGGCTATTAATGAGTGTTACCCTCTGAGTGCAGGCTTGAAACCAGGTCTCAAACCACCGTGTGAGTGACCGTGGGTTTGGGTTGGGCTGGATGGCAGCAAATCCAACTGACTTGGTGTCGTTTCCTTTGGAAAATTGTTGTTTCAAGGTGTGTTTCGTGCAGAGTGCTCCGATACTCGGTGTGCCAGTGTTGTGTTGGACACAAAGAAGGCAATGGCAGAAATGCTAATTATTTTGTGCCAAAGCATTGTGGGTTGGGAGCCCATCTGCAGGTGGGGATGGGTGCAGTTTCTAGCAGTGGGATGCACACAGAGTGCTGATCACAGATTGGTGAAATGAGGTGAAAATACCCTGACCTTACATGAGACAGAACATTTTGTGTGGCCTGTCCTGTGGTTGTATTCCCTTGCTTGTTTTGCTTTCTTGGTGGAGAAAAGCTTTTGTCCACGAAATCCTCGTCCATCRATAGCTCCAAGTATTTAGTCAGTTGGTCGAATGTTACCTACAAGCGGTCAAAAATTGTTTTGTTGAGCTGTCAGTCAGGATTTGCAGTCTCAGACGGGTCTAGTCCACGTCATGTGTGTGCTGGCTGCTTTGTGGTGGTGCTCTTGATTCAACGAGGTGCTCGTGTCCCTGCCTCCCTTCAGCGGGGTGGTCACTGTGGTTGAGTTTGGCTGGCTCTGGGTGTGGCTGAAGTCTCATTGCTTCTTCCTTTTCTCTTTCTTGTGTTAAAAAAAAAAAAAAGAAAAAGAAAAAAAGCTTGTTTATGGTCTCTCCAGTAGCAATCTTCCCCCATTTGTTCTGAGCTAAGCTCCTGTTGGACTGTTTAGATGAAATTGTGATGTTGCTGTGTAACCAGTTTTCCTGAGTCTTGCTCTGTAACCTGTTCCTGCATTCCTCTGCTGCTTTCCTCCCATCTTGGCCACACTTCCTCCTGTGAAATACCAGACCATGCTCCTTCTCAGTCTGCTGAGAAAAGAAGATGAGAAGCACTGTGTGCTCCAGGCTTCTCCCAGGTACTGCGAGAGCTGCACTGTGTCCCGTGGCTGGCCTTGCTCTAAAAATGCTCACTCCRCCGAGTGTTGGATGAGGCGTTCACAAATCAAAGAAGCTTTAATTAGCACAACAATGCTTCAATCCACTCAGCTCCTCTAAGAGCTTCCTAAAATACCTCACATTTTATTCCAACCAGAAGACAATTACGACTCCTGAATAGAAACCTTTCAGAGCTAGCAGATGCGAATGTAATTGTAGCTGGTATATTTGGTGGCCTCCTCTCACTAGGTGGGAGCAGGAGCACGTGTGGCTCTGGAGCAGGGCAGCCTGCGGTTGGCACTGGCTGTGAACAGAGAGAGCTGCTGGGAAAATGCAGGTGGATCCCTAGGAGGAGGACAGGTCAAGGGCAGGTGCATTCCATGGGTCACCGCTGTCACCCTCCCTCAGCTGTGTGCAGTTCCCGTAGGGATTGAGCTGGGTGGAACCCTTGCAGGTGCAGTGGAATTGGCATTTAGGGCCCCACACCACCGAGGCTGACACCCAGCTGCAYTCTCAGAGCACCATGTAGGGAACACAACATAGACTTCAACTCTTTTTTCAAGTTGGAGGAAAAAAAAGAAGTCTTTAATGTATTGAATGTTTAGCTCACTGCTGTTTGGCCRTTCTGAACACAAATSTGCRTGCAAAGTTCTGCACTGAGYTCTGAAGGAAGGCTCTGCTGGGTTCTCGTGACACATCCTGCTTGCTGCTGGGAGCTGAGACTGCCAGCAGGGTCCTGCCTCCACGTGGAATCCCTCAGGCCATGGTAGGTGCTTAAAAGTATCTTTGCCTGCTTCTTTGGGTCTTCTGTTCTGTTTTCAGTGTGTTTCAGTATTCACCTTCAGCYCAGAAAGGCCAGTTCCAGCTTACAGGGGGGCAGCTTTCCTCTGGTCCTTTTCCAGGTAGYCAAACGCTGTTATGAACCTGATTTGCTGGACTTTGGTGGTTGCTGTGGCTTTTGCTGCCAATAAATCACTTGCAAGTGTTCCTGAAATACTCGTGGATGTGCTTATGTCCCTCTACCCTGATACCCTGCAGCTTCAATTAGTGCCACTAAGTTTGGTTGTTTCAGTAGCAAACTTTTTTTTYGGACAAAATTTGAAAAGATGAAAGGGGAAATAAGTATTTCCCAATTTGTGCCTTGAATGGGGGAATTTTTAAAACTGTCTTTTTCTTTTTTTTTCTTAAATTGAGTTATCATGGCATTACTTATTTTGGAAATAATTTAAAAAAATGGAAAAAGATCTCTGTTACTTGGGGTACACACYTTTGTTATGATTATTTAGGTGATAAAAATGGCTGTGTTCCAAGAGAAGAGCATTTACTGCTGATGGGGCTTCGATGTAAACTCTTGTGCTATTTAATATTTAAACCCYGAAGAGGGTGAGCTGAGCAGTGGCAGGGGGGTGCTCGGGGGGGCTGAGCAGTTCTGGAGTCGCACCCACAGCTGCTCACTGCAGTGCAGGGCTGCAGCTGGGGCTGGGGCTGGCCCACCGCGCTGAGACCCCAAAGCCACCCTGGGCTGTTGCTTCAGCAAGGCAATGGTTCAACTCAAGAATGGAGGAACTTCAAGGCTTCAGACAGCAAGTGAGAGGAAAACACTGATCTGGTACAAACTTGCTCGTCCTGCGCAAATTTGTGCAGTAAATGGTGGTGGGCTGATGCCTTCCTGTGGGCTTTGTGCTATGTTGGCTCCTGGCATTTTGGCTCTTAACATTTTGCACCTTGTTTCTTTCTGCTTTTGTTTGTCCTCTTGTGTTTGGGGCATGGGAGTGGCACGAGCCAGAACCCTGCCACGTTCTGTGCTGGGGCTRGTCTGCCCAGAACACACACGGTGTGCAGTGTTTGCTGGATGCCCCAGCACGTCTGTGTGCGTGGTGTGCAGGCTTCGAAGCCACTGACCCAGTGCTCTTGGGGTGATGCTGGATCGATCTCCAGCCTGGCATCTTGGGATGAGAAATGCAGTAAGATCCTGGTGCCATTACCAGCTGTGATGCCTCCCTGGTGTCTGGGCAGGCCTGGAGTTCTGCTCTGGTCTGCCTTGGCCGTGTGTCTGTTGGCCCTGTGAATATTTCATGTGCTGTTCTCGTCACTCGGTAGCACTCCRGCGTGTGCTGTTGGAGGGCAGCCGTGCTCTGTCCCAGGAGCAGCTGCCTTTCAGACACGGGCAGGGAGCTCTTGTGTCAGCCCCTTAAGTCAGCAGAGGGTTTGGGGCTGCCCCAAACTGTGCTGTGTTCACACAGGCTATCAGCCTTATTTATCAGAGGGCACCGAACAGCAGTCGGAAACTCTGGCAGTCAATAGCTTCAATTATTAATGACAGGCACAAGCCGAGGCTGCTATCCCAGCAGGGGACACAGCCTCTCTTGCTGATGCACGTTCAGGGCCTGCACTCTGTCTGACAGGGCTGGGATGGCCTGTCCTGCTCTGCGCATGGCTGTGAGCTCACCCGTTTGGGACACTCCAGAGAGCAGCACCGAGCAAGGTGTCCCCACAGCCCCACTCCTAGCTGGAATATTCGTGACTGGCACGCAGGCTGCAGAATGGAGGGATGCTGGTCTTTTGATTCCTGAGTCTCTTTTGGGTAGTGCTCATTCAGTTCCTGCTCCTGTGACTTGGGTACCAAAATGGACGTGAAGGACGTGGGAGCAGAGGCTTCACTGGCTGCCTTTGTGCAGCTCACTGGTCCTGTGGAGGATGAAAAACGCCCTGGTGCAGGTCAATATAACTCATTTCTTATTYACGTCTGATAAAGTTTTACATAAATAAGAGCTTTAGTTTGGCCAATAGGGAAGCATCTTGCCTATCAGGTTCCACTGTGGTACAATAAATAGGAAAAAAACACCTTTATTTTAAAGGAGTGATGTGTTAAAGTGACCCAAAATATATTTTCATTTATTGGTGTTTTGTGGCTCTGGACAGTGTTCTGTGATCACACAGAGTGTGTGCTTTAAGATACTAAAAGCTGGAGGCAGTGAAATACAGGCACGAGCATCCTTTATTTTGCCCATAGGCCCCACAACCATGATGCTGTTTTAGTGCAGGCTTAAATTCTTCTCTTTCACTGTGCATAGATTTGAACTGAATATGGAACAGTTTATGGAAACCATGAGTGAAGGCTGGAGAATCAATTTTATATGATCTAAGATACATGGAAAATGTCAGCTCTCATGGAGACAGCTACAGAGCAAGCAAACTTGTTAATTCCTACTCTTCTCCAGAATTTTTTAACACTCCTGTGATGACGCTACTGTAGCAGTATCAAAAAGAATGATTTACTGTAGTGGAAGTTCATATGCTCCAGGCTTTATTTGCTTTTACAAGAGAACCTAAAACCTCCTGCAGATAAATGTTATCTGGAAGTGTAGTGGAAGGAAGTAACTCTTTGTCTCACAGTAAATCTCTGCTGTGATACCTTAAATCCGGTTGTGTCTCTTACTTTGAGCAGAGCAYTGTTAAAAGCACGTACCAGCACTTTTTTTTTTTCCCCTACAAACATAACCTACGTGCACTTTGGTGGTGAATCTTCTCAAATTCAGTCTGAATTGTACTAAAACTTACACCCAGCTTCAGGACTTCTCACACTCCGTGGTGAGAAGCTGATGAGCAATGATGGTGACAGAGCCATTCAAATGGCTGGGTCTTTGCAGAGCATCCTGGCTGGTGGGACGTGACTGATGCCTCCACATCACACAGAAAGTTATGGGATACATCCCAGGGGATTTTTTGGTTTGTTTTAGGGTGGGGGAGGATCAGAGAACCATAGAATGACCTGGTTTGGAAGGGATCTTAAAGATGATCTATTCCCACCCCCCTGCCATGGGCAGGGACACCTTCCACTATCCCAGGCTGCTCCAAGCCCGTCCAACCTGGCCTTGGACACTGCTAGGGATGGGGCAGCCACAGCTTCTCTGGGCAACCTGTGCCAGGGCCTCACCACCCTCACAGGGAACAATTCCTTCCCCATATCCCATCTAACCCTGCTTTCTGTCAGTGTGCAGCCATTCCCCTTGTCTGTCACTCCAGGCCCTCCCAGGATGGTGCCGAGGGAGGGGGTGAAGCTCCTGTCCCTGCTCAGGGAGGCAGACCAGGGACCACTTGGATGCTCAGCTGGTTTGAATGGGTTGGGTTCCGGGGAAGGCAGTGGCCCTGGGAGAGATTACCAGAGCGAAGTGAATGAGCTGGAATCAGCCATGGAATTGTAGTACAAAAGCAGCTTAGGGCCGTGGGGAGCAATTGAGGGCATTTGTCTGTGAACACCCGTGTGCTTCCGAGCTGATCTTTCCAAGTGCCCTAAATTCCCRTGGAGTTCAGCACCTCCTGATATGTCACTGAGCAGGAATTACACTCACAATGACATGTGGAGAGGCAGTAGACGCTGCTGTTTGAATGGTGTTCTCTGGTTAGYCCAGGTGAAATTCCCGTGCCCGTCCCCCACTCAAGACAGGAACTGTGGGTGGGAAGCACCAGGTAGAATGGAGCCCTGGATCCCASAGTGTGACTACACTAAAAATATGAGCTAAAACAAGGATTTTTATTTTTTTTAATATAATCTTGGTGATTAGTGTTTAAAATAAAGCCCTCTCTGATTATTTGTATTCAGTAACATCTGGAGTGAGGCAGGTGTTTTATGGATAAATGGGAGAAAAGCTCTCTGACTCATTTCATTTGCAACCKGTGTGAGCAGCATCTCTGAGCAAGCTGAGCTTGTGGCTGATGGAGAAACTGAGATAGAAAAAGGTCTTGCTATTTCTCAATTGTTCAAACTCTCCTGGGTAATACTTTGGACTGATTTATTCTTTGCTGCACTGTTTCCTTCAGGGTTTCTGTTGAGTAACATGGAGTAAAGCTCAGTAGGAGCAGCAAGGTTCTGGTCATTTTATGGGTCTGCTAGGGAATGGATTTGGCAAATGTCTCTCTGCTCATAAATATTGTGAAGAGACATTATAACCTATTGATGATGTGACCGAGTTACAGCCTGCAAGCCATGGTTTGAGCCTTCCCAGGCTTTAGGGTAAATAGCTACATTAAACAGCCACATCTACAAATTCAGTGGTCAACACACATGACAGTTTGCTCTGAGAAAATGTGGGTGCCATCACTGCCTGACTCTGCAGAGCCCTTGCCCATGGAGGTAGAGAGAATTCCTGGTGTGCTGGGCTCCGGGGCACACAGGAGCTCCTTGTGGTCACCTGAACTTCAGCCTCTGGAACAGGATCACCACCAGGGGTGAGATGGAAACCTCTCCCAGGGCATCCTGGTCCCCTTGGCCCGCCTCCCCACCGTTCCCCTTGTCATTCCTTGTGTTCCCAGTTTCCCAATGGATGGTGTCTGCAAACACTTCCATAGCCTGTGGCACTCCCCCTTTCCCAGAGGGCACAGTGTGCTTTTGGCAGCTGCAGGCTAATCCTGGCCACATCTTCCTTCTGTGGTTTACATGCCTTAGAGCTGCTTTCCAAGCTGGAGGGGAGGGAATCCTGGCTCTGGAGCGATGCAGCTCAGCAGCATGGCGGGAAGCAGGGGAGGGAAGGATAATGCAGGGAGGACAAAGCTGGTTCACTTGTTTCTGCTTCCTCACGTTGGCTTTCCGAGGACATGGTCATCTGTACGTGAAGGCTGAAGATAGAGGGGGAATTAATGTACTGACTGACCAAGGGGCGTTCTCGGGTCTGGACCTTTGGTAGGCCACTGGTCAGACCAAGCCTGCTGGGGKTGTGAGTCCCTTGGGTGCATAAAAGGTCTTGGCAATGGGAACTGCTGCAGGTCCCCTGATTTCCTCTAAGCCCTGCCGGCTTACAGCAGGTGCAGATCGCTCTGGTGGCTTCAGCAGCAAAAATAATGTGGAGAGAAGAGAGGGGAGGTGGGTGTGGAGGTTTTTCAGCAGGCATTCCCACCCATTCAGTGTGCTCACACACACAGACACGCTGAGTGTTCCTGGGAATTTGAGAGGAGGACACTTGAATGCGTGAGCATGCTTATTTAGTACCCCTCTAATTGCAGCAGGAGGAAACACTGCACATTAACCAAAATAATGGYGGTACAGACAACACTCCTGCCCATGGCAGTGTGAGGCACACATCCCAGAGAAAACTCTGCCTGCATGCCATGGAAATATCTTAATTATTTGTGTTTGCTGCTTTTGATAATTGCTGATTAGTGCTGTGTGGGATTCAGGCAAACAGTGGAAAATTACATTCATCATAGCCTGAGGAGAGAGTGGAAACATCACTGTGGTTTGACGGCAGTGTGGAACAGATGCCGCCACTGTAACAATCCAGGCACAAAGGACAAGCTCTGCATGGAATTCGCTGTCACAAATCACTCGTGTCTTCCTTCAGGTCAGTCACTGCCTGTGAAAAGGAACATGGACAGAGCTGCAGGCTGGGAGCCTCGTGCTCACCTGGGACCAGCAGTCTCTGCAGGATCGGGGAAAGATGCTTAGATTCTTCTGGTGTAGGGAATCTGCTGCCCTGCAACCTGATTTCCAGAGGAGTAGGAGGAGGGGTGTTGGGCTTTGTCCAGTTTTGATGTGAGTGTTAAGAGTCAGAGAAGGTAAAGGGGTCTGGAGTCACACACAGAGCAGAGCTCGCTGCCCTGGGGTCAGATGGAAGGGACTTTGGCCTAAAGGGTGTTGCATCAGTGTTCTGGAAATATTGATGTGTTCACAGACCTGCGGCTGAAGTAGGAGGGAGAGGAACTTCCACGTTCCTCAGCTGAATTACTTTCAACAACATAAAAATCTCAGCTAGAGAAAACTAGCAGAAAAGAGTTTTGAACTAGGCAAAAACATGATTTGAAGCAGAAGCTTTCTCTTTCCTCCAGAATTTTTCAGCAACATACCCAAGAGTTCTCTTGTTGGCAGAAGAAAACATTTTGCTGTCCAAAAAGACTAAAAAAAATCCCCAATCAAAAAACTGTTTTGCCTTCTAGTCTTATGGACAAATACATTTTTCCTTTGAGGGTGAAAGGGAACTGA
Source organism: Amblyornis subalaris (assembly GCA_018881555.1). Classification (NCBI taxonomy): domain Eukaryota; kingdom Metazoa; phylum Chordata; class Aves; order Passeriformes; family Ptilonorhynchidae; genus Amblyornis; species Amblyornis subalaris. The sequence continues at coordinate 1,955,411 of JACAXG010000121.1, forward strand.
AAGAAATGTTCACACATTTAGCAGATTTCGTTACAGTGAGCTCCCTGATCTGTTGCAGTCAGTACCTGTGAGCTGAGTGTTTCCCTGCCAAAAAGGGGATTGTGTGGAGCTGCTGCAGCGCAGGCTCAGCTTTTCCAGAGGGTACCACCTCCCACAGCTCCAGTCCAGCTACACCTTCCTCTGCCTGCTGTGGGGAGAGAGCAGAACTCGTCATGTAGAGAGAACAGAACTTACTGGGGGGGTCAACAGAARTCCCAAAGGCTTTGGAGACTCTCTGATCACCAATGTTTTATAGACAAGATAACTCAACTTTTATCCCACTTTTTGGCTGAAAAAGGCTTTGATGGATAATTTTCAATCAGAAGAAATGATTAATATTTTGATCTTTTTCAGGGTTTACATGGCTTGGAGCCATGAGTTTCTAGTAATGGGACTCCCATCAGCAGAGTGATTAGGCCTAAAGACATTCCCTGTTCAATGAACTCCTGCTTGCCCCTTCTGGGGAGCATTTTAATCTCATCTAAGAGTACCCCTTGATTAATACATCTAAAAGATAMAAGTCCAGCCCTTTCAGCATGGGACCTTTGAGTGCCCAGTTGTTCTGATTTCATAGGAGAGGCAAAAAAGCTCAGCAATCTTCGCTGCCATTCCAACATCTTCAATCACTGGAAAGTGTGACRTCCTACATTTTCTCTTCTCCAGTGCCTTTTTACTGTGACTGTTYCCCGTGGTGACAGTTAATACCCCACTTTCCCCTTTGGTCCCTGCACGTTCATGGCAGATGTCTGTCACTTCCCTCAGCCCTTTTACCTCGACTTGATGTAACATTTCGTATGGGAGAGGCTGGGCAGATCTCTGAAAGCAAAAAGGGGAATAAAATTAGAGCAGAAATAATTTCTGGAAGTCTTTTTTTTGTCACACTTGAATGGAATTGTTCCAGGTTCCTTCTACGCTTGCCATAGGGACGATCCCAGGAATCGAGGCAATAATGTGAGGCACAGTCTCTGTCTGTCTGTGCAGTTTGTGTGCGTGGGGCCAGCTGGAGGATCCATACCGTGTGCTATTTAAGGCACCACGGAGACATGGACCTTATGGCTGCAGAGAAGCTGTGTCTTAAATTAGCCCATTGACTTCTGGGCACTGCGTTTGTGCCGGGGCTGTGAAGCTGTTTGTTTCCGGGGCTGTGAAGCTGTTTCTGTGGCTGCCTGGTTATTGGGGCTCCCTGCCCTCTCACTCACACCCTGCAGAGGATATGGGCAGCTTGGCCATGTCAGGTGACAGGGCTCATCCAGTTTTTCATTGCCTAAATGTGCCAAATTGTTCTGCAAACCGTGGCTCTCCTTTAGCACTGATTTCTGGTCAGTGAAGAATCACATTCTGGGCTTGCTCTGTGGGTTTTTGGAGTTGGATTTCGTAGCTCTGCCTACCATCCTGATTTCCCTTCCTGTCCAGCCTCAGTTGCTTCCCTCCTTGGAAATCCGGGTGTTACACTGATGGGATGAAGAAGCTCTGATCACCTCCATGGTGGCAGAGCTCTCTGATACAATCCAACCCATTGCTACCGTTCATTTGTGCAATTCCATCTGGGTTTCCATCCTTTTATTATATCCAAAACATTACGTTTCCAGTCTGCTTCCCGAAGCTCTGCGCTGAGGATCGCCCACGCTGCCTCTGCTGCCTCCTCATGCCCATTCACTTTGTTCTTCTGTCAGAAGGCACAACCAGGTCTGTCTAACAGGGATTTGGAGCTCTGGGGCTTTTTTCCCCCTCTAGTTYTAAGAAGCACTGCGCCGTGTCCGAGGCGTGTCCTGCTGGCTCCAAAGGGAGCAGCTCAGCGTGACCCAGGGCAGCGAGAGCCTCACGGCTCGCAGCTTGCCTTTCATGTTTGGCTGCCGTGGAGAACGGAGAGGCAGGGCTCGCCCAGCTTGCTCCTTTCATGTTTGGAGGGGCTGGCGTTGCTCTTGAATGCTCCTGGTGCTCAGATSTCTTGACCTTTTGCAGGGTCCCTCCGTGATGCTTTTAAAATGATGCTGGAGGTGTCTGGCAGCTCCGTGGGCGCTCTGGGATGCAGGCAGGCCTGAAATAGAGCCACACATTTGTGTTGGTGTGAGACAGCCAAGTGGTCCTCAGTGACTTTTGGGACCCTGGAAACCAGTGACCCCCTGTAAACACCCTCTCCTGGAGTGCCTCCCTGGGAATGCTGCACTTGAATGCTGTTTCATAAAATCACACGGCTGCACAGCCACAAACCCGTGAAATTCCCATCCCTGAACAGGTCCTGGTAGTGCTAAACTTGGAACTCAATTAGGTCATATTTAACTGGAGCTTCACAGCTGAATGTCCTACATAAACCTCTGAGAATGGAAGGGCAAGGCAGAGTGTGGGAGCGTGGATGGGACTCACCTGCAAGGGGAAAGGCACTGAGATGGAGAGAAGTCCCTGTGTGAGGTCTCCAGGGAGATTACTGAGCTTCAAGATGGACATTGGAAGAAAAATAAAAGTCACCATGTGGGTAGTTTGGCAGTGGAATGAGTCATCCAGAGAGGTGTTGGAAACCCTAGCCTTTGAAATTCCCTGGATTTGGCTGGGTGAAGCAAGAACTGAAACATCCCAGTGTTATCCACGGTTTCCTGCACAAATCCAAAACGTAGCCCCATACTGGCTACTGTGAAGGAAATGAACTGTACCCCAGCCCAAACTCCCTCGGTTCCAGCCAGCACTTCCGTGTGGAGGATAGATCCTGCAGGGGTAAAAAGCGCCAGGGAGAGCAAGACAGCACAGGGTGTCCTGAGAGCTGCAGGCTGTGGCTCAGACATCACCTCGCCCATCCTTGCCATGCCAGGAGTGAGGCAGGAGGTCCCTGTGGGATGTGCCAGGGGTGGGGGACACCGAGGGCTCAGTGCTGGGCAGCATCACCCATGCTGGGGAGGGAGGCTGTGCCTTGGTTTGTGTCCCACGGCTGCTCCGATGGGCTCAGCGTGAGGCAGGAACTGTGCCCCCCTGTCCTCTGTGTCTTTCTTTACCACTTRCAGCTGCCCTCCTGCGCTTGGGGTCAGGATCCTGAGGGCACTAATAGGGCTTAATTACCCTGATCCCCTGAGGCTTCCCCAGCACTGCTGGGATGCACCGGGAGCTCCCTGGCAGCTCTGGCTGGAGGCACGGAGGATCTGACTGGGGCTGTGGGTATGTTTGTACCAMTTCTTATCTTTGGCTGCTCTGGGTGGGTTTGGGGTGTGTGCTGTGAGTACTGTGGCTGTTCTGAGCACAGGAGTACTCCCAGAAATGGAGTGTGAATATCTTAGTGCTTGTTAACTGAGATGAAAATGCAGAAGGGGCACTTGTAATAAAATAAGAGATGTAACTCTCGTGTTTAGAGGTACAATGTCCTCCCTGTTTCATTCAGCAAAGTTGTTCTTCATGTTTAAGGAACTGGTAGGCAAGGGAGGGTTTTCTGGTTGAGAGGTTTTTAGCCAGCTCTCTGTTTTGGCAGAAAGGTGTTCAACCCTTTGGGCTCTACTCTAGTGCTCACTGAAGTCACCACAACTTAATCAGGGGAAATGAAATACAGAGTCAGAGGAGACAGCTCAGGTTTGTTAGCAGTCAGCAGGACTGCATAAGCAGCGTGAGAAGTTTGGGCTGCACTTTAATTCACCAAACAATTTGTATTGCTCCATGAGCAGTGCCTGGACAGGAGAGCCCCAGGTGAAACTGGGAAGGGGGAGAGGTCGTGGTGTTGGTAGCTCTGTTCCACCAGGTGCTCTGTGGCTGCAGCTGGGCTGCAGTGGTGCCAGAAAACAGTSTAATAGTTGTGTTATCAGTGTGGTTTTGAGTTAAAAAAAAAGATGGTTTTGGCTCCTTGTGGTTAACACACCTCCCAAGGCAGAGTAGCTGGCTGAGCCCAGTGTGGCCATCTACATTCCCTTATTTAAATGTGCCTTCCCTCCTCCCTGATGCTGTTTTCTCAGGGGCATGTTCCACTTTCATATTTAAAGTATTTTTTCCCCCAGTAGCTCACCTGAGCAGCTGCCTGCTTACCCTGTGGGCACCTGGGTTTCTGGGGTGGGTGAAATGGCAGCTCCTTGCAGCGCAGGAAGTGCTGTGAGTTCCCTCCAGGCGAAAAGCTCTCCAGAGACAGCAGCTTTGTGGCTGCTGGGTGTCCTTCAGCCTGCAGAGGGTCTCTGTTCCTTGATTTCCCTGTCCCTTGGGACRTGGGAGCCCTGTGCCTTTGGGGCAGGGGAACAGGAAGGTTCTGCTGCCCATGTTGGCCCCTGGAGAAGAGGCCAGTTTTCCTCTGCTGAGCAGGATGAGGATCATCTGCTCTTGGCCTGCAGGACTACAAAATGCCACAGTCCCGTGCCAGGCTGAGCTGGCGCTGGCTCCAGGGTGCTGCTGTCCAGCAGGGAGCTCCCGTGGCACCCTGGCCRTGGAGTGTCCGTGCTGGGAGCCCCAGCTCAGCTGTGCTGCTTTGGAGCAGAGCATCCTCATCCTCCCGTGGGGGAAGGGTTTGGACAGCCTTGGAAATGGTGCTTGTAATCCCCACATAACACCCTCAGGAGATGCTGTCCCCTCCCTTCCCTGCTAGGCATTGGAGGGCTTGTGCTGAGGTGTCACCAGCCTTAGGAATACTTCAACATAAAAGATGTTTTTGGTTTACCTTGCTATATTTAGGCCTCCCGTACAATGGGAGTACTAAACTTGGACTGTTTGGAGCATTCGGGGGTGTTGGGATCTTATATTTAGCTCGATCTGTCAGTTACACAAGCATCTGTCACAGACAGAGCAGATGGCAGAAAGCCCTAATAGGGTTCAGAGGGAAAAGAACCAAGATCTTGGTTATTGGGGACAGGGTATGCTTAGGAGTGAGAAACGCTCCTAGAACATATGTCTGCTTTCCGCAGGGAAGCAAGAGCCGGGCTCTGATGTGGCATGACCAGAATAGTGATGATGATAATTCGATGTTTGAAAGCTGAGAGGGCTCAGGAATGTCACTTGAGCTGGGCTGCCTTTTGGTTCTGGGGGCTGTACAGAGAGAAATGAACACGTGGTCCTCAGGCCAGGGAGCCTTGGGATGTTGGCTCCGTGGGTGTTGCTCTGTGGCTGCAGCTGAGGCAGAAGAGGTGTTTGAGTGAGAAGGTGGCTGCAGAGCCAGCTCAGCCCGAAGTGTGTATGCTGTGCTGCCAGCAGGAGCAGCTCCTCTGCTCCCAACGAGCCCATATCCACTTGGGTGTTCTGGAAGCTGCGCTGTGACTCACAGCAGCTCCCCCAGCCTGGCTGGAAACGCACCCCCAGCTTCGCCAGCCTGCGGATCCAGGCACTGTGGAGCTGGAGGGTGAGTGGTGCTGGTGGGAAATGGGGGAGTGGGAGAAGAACGAGGCACCCAAAGCCATGGGCAGGGCAAAAAGCGAGGAGTGTTCCTTTCAGTGGTAGCAGACTCACACGCGGGTCTCCCACAGCTCTCCCGGGGGTGCTGGGGGACAGCAGCTGTGCCCAGGGGGGCAAGAGGCCAATGGCCCCTGGCCTGGATCAGCAATGGGGTGGGCAGCAGGACCAGGGCAGGGACTGTCCCCTGTACTGGGCACTGGGGAGGCCACACCTCCAATCCTGTGTCCAGTTCTGGGCCCCTCACTGCAAGATGGACATTGAGGGGCTGGAGTGAGTCCAGGGAAGGGGCTGGAGCACCAGGAGCAGCTGAGGGAGCTGGGAAAGGGGTTCAGCCTGGAGAAAAGGAGGCTCAGGGGGGACCTTCTGGCTCTCCACAACTCCTGACAGGAGGGGGCAGCCGGGGGGGTCAGGCTCTGCTCCCAGGGAACAGGGACAGGACAAGGGGAAACGGCCTCAAGCTGTGCCAGGGGAGGCTCGGGTTGGACATCAGGAGGAATTTCTTCACTGGAAGGGTGGTCAGGCATTGGCAGGGGCTGCCCAGGGAGGYTTGGATTCCCCATCCCTGGAGGTGTCCAAGGAATGACCAGACGTGGCACTCAGTGCTCTGCTTGACCCGGTGGGAACTGGAATGTTTCAAGTCCCCTCCGAGCCAGGCCATTCCGTGTTCCTGTGCACAGCTCACACTTGTCCACACTCTGCTGGGAGGAGATCACTGGGGYGTGTGCAGGGGCAGAAGGATGTGCCATTTGCAAGCTGCTGGGAGAAGCTCAAGAACTGGGGGAGGTGGGGAGGAAGCAGGGAGGAGGGGAGAGGATGAAGAAGCCCTCCAGCTTTCTGTGTACCTGTTTACTTTACACGTGTGGTGGGAATGAAACACTTTGAAACAAACAACTTTGCGGCCCGTAGAAATGAATCAGTGACTGTAATTTTCATAGAAGTGCTTCATTTTCTGTCTGGCTTGTCTCCAGGACTTAATCAAGGCTTTCTTGGAAACGTTGGGTGTGCAGTCATCTCGGAGGCAGTTCCTGGTTTGCTGCACGCTCCCTGTGCAGTGGCAGCTGCAGGGATCTGTTGGAGTGAGTGGGATGCTCCCTGTTCTGTTGACGGCACGTGGCTTTTCCATGCATAAATCAGTGGGAACCTGCTGAATCCCAGGAGTAGTATCGGCCCCTCAGAGGTAAATGAGCTTTTGTGCCAGTCCCAGCTACGGGTTTTGAGAGTAACTTCTCTCCTGAAGAGGTGAAGGAAGCTTTAGGTGCTCACCAGTAAGGGCAGCAATCGTTGTGGCGTGCAGGAGATATCCTCAGCGAGTTGTGCGAGAGGTAAAGCTTGGTACTGGTGGAGGTTCTTCCCTGAAGGAGCAAGGTTTTCCACCGATGTGCTTGGAAGGGCCTAATGCAATGCCCTTCCACGTTTTAAGGAGCTTTGGAATCAAAATGATTCATCAGGCGTTCTTGYCGCCAGTCAGGTGATGGTCGCAGTCAGATAGTGCTGAGTGGTGCAGACAGGAAACAGGGCAGCGCCTCACTTGGTGCACGAAGCTGCCATCCCTGGTAATCAATAATGCTGCAGAAGGAGCTGTGCCATTGGCCAGGGCTGCACCTTGCAAAGGAGGAGGATTTGCCCAGCAGCAGCTGATCGTGTGCGCGTTCCCAAGGGGACTGGCAGAAATGCATCTGTTTAAACTGATCCCATCTGCTAATTCAGGTACCTGAGAAAAATATTCAAAGCAATTTTTGGTGTGGGCTTATGAGTAAAAAAAAAAAAACAACACCCCAACAACAAACAATGAAAAACACCCCCCAAAAAGCCCCCAAGCTGTCACATTCTGTAATTCTGGCTTGTTAATAGCAGCAATTAAAACATCCAGCTGATAATCATTGGATTTTTTGTTTTCACGGGGTTTGCCTCCTCAACGCTTGTTTCTTCCAGAATATCTTCTTACTGAAGAAAACATTTTTAGCTGACCCCAAACAGTTCAGCCCAAGGAATGTTGATAAAAGAAGTTATTAATAATTCTTGCACTGAATAGACTTTAACTTCAACGGGAACACTATTTCAAGATGCAGCAGCTCAGCCTAAGGACAACAAGACATGTTTATTTTGTAGCTGATTCAACTGTTGGAGTTCAGTTACATCCAAATGCTTGGAGGAAGATTAATCAAGTACTGGGGGATGGAGGCAGTCAGGGGGAAGTCTGATTTTATYTCAAACCCCAGACCATCTGCTTTCAAAAAAGGCATCACTCTTAGATGGAAGATACCTTTTCTTCATGATTTAACTTCCTATATATATGTTTTGTCTGTATGTTGCCCTGCCCTACTGTGCTCTCATTGCCGTGTAAAGTTCCTTTTCTTTTCCTGAGGGCTGCTGTGTGCCTTTGTCAGACATTTTTATTCTTGTGGAGGGAAAAAGAGTCACTTTTGGGGAAGCTCAAGCTGAAAGACATTATTTACATGGCATTGAAGTCCTCAGATTACCAATGGAATGTCGTTGGGGACTCTCTGCATGGCTGGGTCTAACATTCCCTCCTTTGGAACACGGGGTAGATGCCAGACACTCGTCAGCTTTSTTTTCTTGAAAAGAGTGTCCTGGGTTAAATAAGAACACTGAGAACTGGCCGAAGGTGGTGGTCCCCATTTTATAAATAACAACATAACCTCTATCCCGGTATTAGACRTCTCTTCAAACCTCCTTTCTTCCTTTTGAGAAAAGACTAATTTGTAGACTGCTTTKTGTATTATTTCACACCTCTCAAGAGGCTGTTTCCCAGATCTTACCATTGGGACATTTTTGTCGAYGCTTGTGTCATTTTCCTTTTGTACTTAAATCTGTCAGTTTTAGCTGCAGACTCCTGTTTTAATTCTCCCTCCTGTGTCTGCCCTATGAGAATCCCAAACCCACAACTCGCCTGTGTAATGCTGCAAGGTGTGGACCGTGGTGGATACASTTGGTATCTTTCTGGTGCTTTCAATTTGCAGAATTGATGAGGTTGTTGTGCCCTCCTGTGCAGCCAGTTTGATGACACAGCCACCCAATAGGTCTTCCAGGCAGGTTGTGTTCCCCTTTTTGGCTTTTAGTGCTGTTCTCCAGCAGCACCACCCTCCACTTCTCCTTCCCGCTGCGTAKCTACCTTTTTAAGCCTTAAATCTACCCGAATCCAGCTCGTTAAAATAATTCATGGAGGCATTTGGTGACATTCGCTGCATTCTGGCTCCTTGAAGTGTGCCAAAAAACAAGAAAAAAGAGAGAAGTCAGAGTTCCAGAAGCAGTCAGAGCTGCAATGTGGGAAGTTATTTGCATCCAGCGTGTGGCCGATAAACAATGCTTGAGGATCTGAGCTGGCCAGGGCAGCAGAGTCGTGGTGATGCTGTTGYTGGGAGAAGAAATGGCAGAGAAGGCATTAGTCTCATTAATCTTGCTGGTGTTTCTCTAATGTGGTGTCTGAAGGCACCTTTGTATCACTGCACTGTACTGCTTGGGGTTTGGGGGCTCCATTTTTGTGTGCCCTGGGGATCCCATCTGCTCATTATCATCAATAATAATGGGGGGCCAGACTACAAATCAGTGCTGAACTAATTATGGTCAATTAATGCTACTTAATCATAGAATCACAGAATGGTTTGGGTTGGAAGGGACCTTAAAGATCATCTCATTCCAGCCCCCTGCCATGGGCAGGGACACTTCCCACTGTCCCAGGGTGCTCAGAGCAAGGGAAGATCGCCATTTATTTATTTATTTATTTATTTATTTTTAGTCTCTCTGTAAATATCAGGGTCCTGCTTGGCTCCTCGTTGGTAACTGAAATAGAGACACGAATGCACTGCTCCGTGGAGCGCCGTGAGGATGGACCCACCCAGGGACAGCCACGGGAGCGCTGGGTTCCTGCTTTCCCCGGGGCCACGGAAGGCCCTGGGAGGGAGCGGGTGGGGACACGCAGAGGGTGACATCGCTGCCTCCGTTCTCTGCCTGCCTTCTCTCGAATGGTGCTGACGCTGGCTCTCACGTTGTGCGTGAGTCAGGAGGGTGCCGCGCTGGCAAACACGGGATTCTCGGCAGGCACAAGCGCAACAGGAGAGAGGAGGGAAGGGAAAGGTGGGGGGGAAAAAAAGCGCTGTAGACTCAAGTGGGGATGGCAGAAGGGAGGAGTTTGATGGTTCTGTTCTCTGACCTCCCAGAGAGATCTCCATGGAAATGAGTCTACCAAGCTGAAAAATAGGTAGGCTGGGCTTTGTCAAAAATACACCAGGTTGAGGTGGAAGAGAGCACTTCTTAAAAAAAAAARAGGAGTATTTTTGTCAAAGACAGGCAGGTGGGAGGAAAGTCCACTAAAAGCTTTGCAGCTTAGTAGTAACAAGCACCCACGGGAGCAAAATCCATGTGTGTGTGCCACCGTGCAGGAGGAGGGCTGGGGGTGTGAGCGAGGGGTGGGCCAGCTCCCGTGCGGGATGGAGGGCTGGGTCCGAGCTCTGCCTGGGGAAGGGCTTGTCCTGCTGCCTGCCCATGAGCACTTTGGCTTCCTAACCCTCTCGGGGCTGTTTTTTCTCCTGCCGTTTGGGGCACGATGCTGGACAATCCCCAGGTCCCGCCGGTGGCTCCAGCGTGGGAGGTGGCCTCACGCTGAGGCAGGCATTAGGATAATTGCTTGCACTAATCTCATAACAAAGGATTGGGGTAGCATGAAAAAAACGTGTTTAAAGTGTAGTCCATATGCACCATCACAGCCACCGAGGTTAGTCTGAAACGCTTTAGTGTAAGGGCTGGATGTGATCACCCGCCAGAGAGACACCCCCTGTGCGTGACAAACGAACCTGCTGGGATTGCTGCTTGTGTGCAATGCGTGCCCAGCAAACAGATTTAGGGTCAGCCCCTCTCTGCTAAAGCATTTGCACCACAGGAATGCAGGCACCCCCTTCCCAATGCCCCTAGAGAAAATCAGTATTTTTTTGACGTTCACAGAACCACAGAATGGTTTGGGTTGGAAGGGACTTTAAAGGCCATCCCATTCCAACCCCTTGCCATGGGTAGGGACACCTTCCACTATCCCACATTGCTCAGAGGCCCATCCAGCCTGGCCTTGGACACTTCCAGGGATGGGGCAGCCACAGCTTCTCTGGGCAGCCTGTGCCAGGGCCTCCCCACCCTCACAGGGAAGGATTTCTTCCCAATATCCCATCTAACCCTGCTCTCTGTCAGTGTGCAGCCATTCCCCCTTGTCTGTCACTGCAGCCCTTGCCAAGAGTCTCTCTCCATCTTTCCTGGGGGCTCCCTTCAGGCACTGCAAGGCCACAGTGAGGTCACCCCAAAGCCTTCTCTTCTCCAGGCTGAACAATCCCAGCTCTCCCAGCCTTTCCTCCCAGCAGAGCTGCTCCAYCCCTCTGATCCCCTTGGTGTCCCTGSCCTGGCCTTGCTCCAGCAGCTCCACGTCCTTCCTGCYCTGGGACACAGCTGGGCTGTTTTATCTGAGAAAGAGCCCAAGACTCTCTCTCTGTTAAGTTTTCCCCATCTCTGCATCCCTGTGAAGCCTTAGCATGAGTGCTTAAGCACCTTAATGCTTACATTTGAAGTCCAAGAGTGCTTTTTATAGACATTTACACTTGCTTTTGCCTGAAGATGTAAACAGCACGGTGCTGAACTCCTCTGTGCTGACAGAGAGCCCATCCCAGTCAATATTGATCCGAAGGGAAGGCTTTGGGTGCTGCTGCACAGCAATATATGGATATCAGCTTCTCTCCTGTCTCTTTGCTGGTGGGAGAAATGCATGCAGAATATTCCTCCTTGCTGTCTTTGCAACAGATGGCAAGCACAGCAACAGAAAAGCCTCATTTCTAGATCTGTAGGGGGGGGTGGGAAAGTAATAACTTGGAGCCACAGCCATTGCCACTCCAGGAGTTTACTGTTATTAATTGGGAGCTTCTGTCCCTTATTTTTCCCTAATAAAGACTCCAGAAGGCTTTTCCACTTAGTGAACAACCTGTTCTGCACAACAGGGAGTAAGGAAGATGAATTCATCTCTATCTCAGATTTGGATGAGGAAAGAGTGGAACATTTGGTCTGTGGTGAGGGGACACAAGCTGCCTCTTCAAAAACGATCTTCTGCAAACTCCACTTAAGGGCTGTGCTGGGTTTTCTGAAGTGATCCCAGAGCTGGAAGTGTGTGTGGGCATTGTTTTGTTTGAAAGCTGCGAGGTTCATGCCCAAAAGTTCACAGTCTTAAAAGCAGCACTTAAAAAGTGTGAAACGCTGTTTGAGACGTGGTCTTTGTTCGAGCCTCTCTTGTTCTGGCCATCTGGGCTGTGTCTTTTGACCCTGCTTGAGCAGGGAGGTGGGACCAGATGAACCCCTGTGGTCCCTTCAGGCCTGAGCCATCCTGTGATTCTGTGATACTTCTGTGTGTTGGTGACATCTGTTTGCRTAATTTTTTCATGGGTAACCTTAAAAAAATGTGCTGCTAACAGTCATACCTCTCATTTATCTTTAAATACAAATTTCCTTCTCTGCTAGTACTTTTTCTGTCAATCCATTCGCATCCCCTCCTTGGCTTGTGCCCCTTTGAAGAAAGCTGTGCTCGTGGGGCAGATTCAGCYACTCCAACAATCCACTAATATTGCTGCTTCCTAAGCATGGCTCGGTCTTTCTGGGCTCTGTAGTGCTGTGTCTTCGTGAACAGAGGGTTTTTTTTCCAAAAGCATCAGCTGTGTGTCCTGGGATATCAAATTAGCCATAATTCACTTAGGGAAAGCATCATGAGTTACAAAGCAGGATTGTGTCTAATTGTGCTGGCCTTCTTCCCCCTGGGATTTCACAGCTTATGATCCTTGTTTGATCAAAGCTTCCCTCTGGAGGGGGAAGGGCTGGAAAATGGTGAGGGGGAGGACTCCATATAATTCTCAACATCCTGAACTGAAGCACCCTGGTGGTGTCAGCCCTGTATTCTGAACTTTTGGGAGTCATGCCATAATTCATGTACCCTTCTTCCTTAAAGGCTATGGACCCCTACACTTCCAAAGCAGTGGAATCTTTCCTAAGAAACTCTAAAAGCATTGCTAAAAGTAGAGGTAGAAATGCCCAGGAATCCAATTCTTGTCCAGCCAATCGTATTGCTATAAACAAAATATATCTAGTAATCATCAGGATATTCCTGTCGTAAGCTTTAGAGATCTCCTGAATTAGCTGTTTAAAGAAAAAACCCCAAAGGAAAAACTGTGGTCCCTCCTAACCTGAGCCATTGTGTGAGCTGGGTTTGTTTTCAGTTCTTCCCAGATTTGGGGAGGAGGGCAGGTGAGCTGAGGTGAGCTGGCCTCGCCTGCCCTGCCCCCCCTGGCACCTGCAGGGCCTGGGCCAGCTGACACTGCAGTGCAGGACGCTGAGACCAAACCCAGGGATGAGCAATCCCTGGCTCCAGCCTTGGCTTGTGCTCAGCCTGCCCAACACTGACATCACCTCCTGGAGGAGGAGCTGAGAGCAGCTTTAGTCCAGGAAGCTTGGACAGTTCAGCATGGCTTTGTTGGGTGGGGTCTCCTGCCCTTTGAGAGGGGCTGAGATCAAGCTCTTTTACATATTTAATACCTTTTGCATACATGGACCCAGCAAAAATCATGTTTAGAGTCAGTTGTTGAAATGTGAGCWTTGGCTTCTTCAGTTCTCTCTTAGTTCTACACAACTCTCTCCTCTGTTCCGCGTTTTCCAGCGTGGAGATGGAGGAGCTCAGTCTCTGGCAGCGAGTGTTGTGTTGTCTCCAGGCAAGGTGGGCTGGAGGAGTGCTGGGGAGAGTTGGTGGGACTGGGAGCTGCTGTGAAATACGAGAATGCTTGAGGGATGTGGATGTGGAAGGACTCAGAGCTGCGTGTGTGCTGGTGGGGCAGGAATTTTTGAGAGATCCCACTAAAAATGTAACCCAGAATGGGAATGCTGCTAGTACCAGGCTGGAAGGCACGGTGGAGTGAAGAAATTAAGTTTTACTGCACATTGCAGAGTTGAGATGGGCTCTAAGGTCTTGTGGGACAGAAAGCTTTGTTTTGAAACGAGCAGAGCATGGTCTGTTCTAAAAGCAATCCAGATTCGTGCTACAGATTCCAGCAGGATGGAAGAATTCCAAACGGAGTGAGTTACGCTGGGAGGAAGAAAAGTAGGACGAGAGCCTGTAACAAACATACAGGAGGGCTGTGTGACAAATGTCTGCATCGTGTGTCTCTTTGTTTTAAGTTGYGTCGTTACTGTATTGTCTCCTGAATACCAGCACTAGGAGAAAGAGTTCTGGTGTAAGTTCTTGGGGTGGGTGGGTAATCCTGTATCGAGAAGCTCCACGGGGAAATTTTGTCTTTATTGTTTGCATTACCATTTTACCAAAACGCCCTGGGGAATCAAAAGATTGTTTTTCAGGCCCCGTGTGGAAGAAGTCTCTCCACTATGAGCAATAACTATATTAAAAAAAAAAAAAAAAAAGTGCAGTGGTAGGAGAGATAAGAACTGGAAGCAACACCAGGAAAATCTGCTATGCATATTAATATTGCAGRGAAGTCTTGGTAGGAGGTGAAATTGGATTTGAGAGTATTTACTTCTGAAATAAAAAATGCTGTGCGGAATCTGTGGAGATAGTTTSAGGGAATTCAGCTTTCTGATCTCTCATTTTTCTTTAATGCAGGAAATAATGTGCTGCTAGTGCAGTTCCTAGGCTCCTTAGACTAGTGCATGCCAGAGAATGCTGATGGCACCATAGAGAAACCCCCTCGTTTCCCTGGAGGAAGTGGGAATTGTGGGATATGCTGCTGAACAGGTAAAGAACAAAAATAGGCTGGGGAAAGGTYAGTGACTTCCATAAGGCTGCTGGCATCTGTATAGGTCAGATCCCAATAGGATTCCTCAGCCATGGGTAACAATTTGTCCCTGGGAAGGGAGGGAATTGTCTTTCCTGATGATTTAGTTGCACACCCACAGGTCTTTGATTCCTTTCTTTAGAGGGAGGGCAGGACAGTGCCTGTAAATTCAAGCAGTTGTCATATAAAAATCATGAGGGAGCACAAGCAGGTCTGCATGGCCTGCCCTGAGTGGAACCTGATCAGTGTTTATTGACTGACACGTTGGAAGAGGTTTTGTTTCCTGCCGTGGCTGCTGATGGACGCTGGCATTGGTGCATGATGGCCTGGGAAGGGTTCCTGGCTCCACGGGATCCATGAACAGAAAATGATGGCAACAAACTTTTAGATAAGCAAAGGGCTTGGCCTTATTTAGTTCCATAAAAAACTTCCTCCATGAGATGAGGCTGGGGTAGAGTTAGGTGGTGATGAGAAAATCTGGCAGACTCTGTTTGTTAGGAACTTCTGGAGCTGTGTTTGTGGCCAGGGTTACACAATGCCAGAGAGAACTGGGGAATCTATTGAAGTCTCTGTGTTTAAACCCTTCCTGGGCTTTGCTTCCTTATCTGCTCCCCGTGTGAAATCAAGACTTTTGCTGTGCTGGAGATCATGCCTCGATAAAGCCATATCTGAGGATACATAATATTTTTCTCTTCCAAAGATATTCAGATCAGGAATGTCTCAGCAGAGACCCAGGGGTAGGTGACTTCCATCTGTGTGTCTGCAGCTGAACCGCTTACCTTTGCTTTATATTATTATCAGTTCCTGGGGTTTGTTTTGTTTTGTTGTTGGTTTTTGGTTTTTTGATGCTACCTTATTGTGTGCATACTTATATCTATAACATATATCCAGTCCATCTTATGGAGACCAACACTTACTGGCCAGGGTTAACCCAGAAGATCATCCATTCTCTCCTTAAATACTGTCCCTACAACTCGAAATGTTTTGTATTTAAGCATCTAAATTCGTTGAGAGTTGCCTCAGCAACTGTCACACGAGGACATTTGGAAAACAAAATTTTCGAGGGGATATTTGCCAAAAGAGTATTTGAGTTTTTGTCTGGGGAAAAAATCAGTACAGAGATTGCACAGAAAGGCAGTACAGGGCTTTAAAAGGCCTAAAGAGGCCTTTTTAAAAAGGCTTTAATAAAGAAYAAGAATATATAAGAATACAGGACGGACTGTAGTGACTGGGTGCAGGCTCCCTCAGACAAACACCCTGACCAGGGAGGGGCTCCATTGCGCTGGCCCCTCTTTAGACCCTTTTCTGTCCCATTTTCTTCTCTCCCCTTGTTTTGCCTTGACCCAATAAACGTTCCCTAAGTTCAGTCCCTCAGGCCCACTTCAAACATCCTGGATTGTCCTGTTCCTCCCGTTTCCTGCTTGTTACCAGTTACAAATCCCAGGCTGCTCCTCTCCAGAGCTGTGCCTGCAGATCCCTGGTGGCTCATCAATGGGTGACTGCAGGCTTCTGCTCTCTCCCAGTGCCTCTCTCTCCTCTGCACCTGCCTCTGCACGTTCTTGTTTATTAATTCCTCCTTTATTTAATATTCCCTTGGAAGTGAGAGGGTCCTCGAGTGGATAACCTTAGCGAGGCAGAGGCCCTCACCTTCCATACACCCTCAGAGTAGTGGCTGTGTCTGTCCTGGAGGCTCAGCTCTGGGTTTAGCACTGGAGTGCCTCACGGGAGCTGAATGGGGAGGCAGAACTCCTGTTTCTGCCATTTTCCCTGAATTACRGCTGACTGAACATACACTCACTGTGGCATTCTCGGCACCACACGGAACGGGCAGGACTTCGGTGTGCTGTTTGCTTAGCTATCACAAACCTGTCATCATCACTGAAAGAGGGTTCATTTCTGAAGCTCTGGGCGGTGGTTCTGGTGCTCCCTCCCTGAGAACAGCCGCCAAAGCCTAATGGCAGCAGCGGAGCAGGAACTCCCTTCAAAAGAGAGTCCAGCAGCACCAGGAACTCGCCTGTTTTGTGCGGTTACAATCTTATTATTTGACCTGCATGGAGAGAGTCAAGTCCTTATTTCCTGCCCCATTTACACGTTATTGTTTGCAGTAAAAAGCCCCCAAGGCTGCAGGGCGTGGCTGGGAGTGGCGCCGCACAGATCCTGCAGAGGCTTTGTCACCAGCACAGGCAGAGCTCAGGCTGGTGGGGAAGGGGAGGATGGGGATGTTCCTCTTCCACGCAGAGAAAGCACCACCGGGGCAGATCCCAAGRTCCAAACTGTCCTTTGCCAGCCCTGGCTGCCCGGGGCAGAAGGCAGTGTGCTTTCCGTGCGGGAAGAGAGGCAGAGCTGTGCCGCCAGGCTGTGACAGGAGAGGGGCTGTGACGAGCCCGACAGAAGTTGGGAGGGTATTGCTTCCACAAGCGGCCACAATCCGTAACTGATAAGGGAACAAAGCAGCGCTTGTGTCCTCGCCCTGCTTCGGGGCCAGCGAATCTCTTCCCCCCCGCGGCACCTGCAGGAGCTCTCATCCCCTCTGCCGGGGTGTGACCCCTGTCCCGCTGCGTTTTGCATCGCCTCTCCGCGGGCAGGTCGCGCTGCCCTTCGCTCTGCGGATGAACCCATCACACCCACGAAGGACAGGCCAGCTGGAAGGGCAGGAATCARGGAGACAAATAGCATAGGTGTGACTTGTCCTGTGTGCGGGACCGACACATCCAGCGCTCAGGGAACTCTGCCTTCGCTTCGGAAAACGTCTTGATTTAGCAGGAAGAGGCAGGATTTGACAGGCAGCTTTCAAAGCCACATTGCCCTCAGAAGACGRGGTCAGTCTTCTTTCCCTTCCAAGGCGTCAATGCCATCAGTAAGATTGGTCTTCAAAAGCGTTTCAAGCCTCCKAGAGCCTGAAATCCGGTCAAAGGCAAAGTGGTTTAGATTTCAAACTGTCCAAGTGCTGTGTGAAGATTCCAAAAGTCCCTGAGGTGTTTCAAGCCTGTGACAATTGCTAAAAGATTTCTTGGGGCTGATTGATTGAGAGTTCGGTGCCTCTGAGAGCCTAAAAGTACCCTGACCTTACTTAAAACCGTATATTCTGAGCTGACACTTGCCTGTGAAGCACTTTGGTCTTCACTGGATGGAATTCAAACAGAAAATAATACACCAAAGGTGCCACATGCCTTAGTAAAAGTAAGGATGTCTTCAAAGGCAGTTTATTTGTTGTTCATTTTCCTATAAATTATATAAAAAACTGATTTACCAGTTCAGCTACTATTTTTTAATATATTACTGTCTAATCAGAAGTTATCCGAAGMAGCAACAGTTCATCTGGGAAAAATCTGTTTCACTTTCAAGAGGAGCTGGGCAAAGAATTGCTCTGCTTTTGAAACCTTCCCCTTTTGTTACTGAAGGGTTTATTTATATGCTAAACCTTGCTGAAATTATTTGATGTTTATATATGTTGGGGTTTTTTATAGGGACATACCTGCACGTCTTGCAGCACATTTGGGTGTAGTCATTAAAAAAATGAGCTTTAATCCAAGGGRGAGAATCAAATCTGCACTGTGGTTTTTATTAGGATAGAACTGCATCTCTGGCATCACCTTCTCAGAGATAAAAATCTTTTAAGCCTTTGTCTCATTGTGTAGAGAAGTTTTCATCTGATTTTGGTCTTGGTTGAGAGAAAAAGAGCTTGTCGGTGCTTCAGTAAACAAGGAYGTCTCTTCTCGTTTCTAGCCGTGTTTTCTTTATCAAAATTAGATACAATCAGACACAGGCTCTGGGGTGAAGAAGGGAAACAGATTTGCGAGGCATCATYGTCTGCTGTGCTTTGTCACGCCACGAGGGAGGCAGGAAGAACGAGCGAGAAGAGATTCATGTCTTGTACATTATTACTCATCTCAAGGCTTCAATTATTAGTGCTATGCTAATGAAGTCTCCTTGGATTGTCTGACAGATCTCACGATAAACTCCTTAACCCAACAATGAGAGTGGGAGGGTGTCAATTGGCTGATTAGCTGATAATCAATACCCAGCAGCTGTGACGAGATGGCAGGCAGATAGCAGGCTCTGCTCGGGGCTGGGGGCTCGGTTGGTTCGAGTTGCAGGGAAGACTCTGCCAAAACGATAATAATTGTGTTGGATGACAAGTGCTGGGATAAAGGAATAGCAGCCTAATAATGACACTAATCTAGACTGAATATGGAGAAATATTTTCTCCTACACAAATCGTTATGAAGTGGTTGATCCTGGCAATCTGAATTTTTTCTCGGCATGGGCATTAGACAGGGAACRTAAGAAATGCCCTGGGTAGGACCTTAAATTCCTRAATCTCCAAGGAGCCAAGGGGTATCAGCCYACATTACATTAAATATTTGATTATAACTCCATGGATACAAAGCTGRTTGCACCACTCCTTTACAACCTCMGGGGCAGCCACAGCTTCTCTGGGCACCCTGTGCCAGGGCCTCACCACCCTCATAGGGAAGGATTTCTTCCCCATATCCCATCTAACCCTGCTCTCTGTCAGCGTGAGGCCATTCCCCCTTGTCCTGTCACTCCAGCCCCTGTAAAAAGTCCCTCTCCATCTTTTTTGTGGACTGTCCCTTGCTCTCACCACCAATCCATCCTCCTGAAGATTCCCTGTATGATTTTCCACTGTGCTCCCTTGCCCTGGGTTGGTGAGAACCACACAGCATCGTGGACAGGATATTTCCTCTGAAAACTAAGGCTGAGCCCTATTCTTGATTTAACCACCTAAAAATGAGATTTTGTTGTTGGACAAAATTCCTGAACGTCACAGAATTCAAACCAGGAAAGGGTGACCGCCGCCTTCACAGAMCCTTCCAGGGGCTGAGAGACCCTGCCTTGAGATTTAGCACCCAAATAGGAAATAAGGGTTGGGGGAAATGAAGAAAAAGCCAAGTAAATGGCACCACAGCAGAAGCAGTTGCCACAGCTTACTGCCTATTGAAGCAGGTTAGTGTTCCAGGGCTGTGCTGCTGGGAGGCTTTGACAGGTTTACGCTGAAAGACGCCACTTAGAAGTGTTAACTTCTCCTAGCTTAGCCTTATGGAGCCTTTTCAGCGCAGAGTACAAAGCTGGCTACAGCCTTCATAATTCATTCTTAAAATGCTAGGTTAATGTGGAGCCACATTGGGTATTAAGGGAAACAGATGGAGCAAGGAACGCGGTGAATCACAGGGAATCTGTTCAAGAAATTTTCTCACTAAGAGATTTTTTCCTTACTGAGCCTGCCTTAAATACCAGAGAAAGCTCAAATCACCAGATAAATGCCAGTTCCACTGCGCCCTGGCTGGGATTGGAAGTTTCCAGCTCAGTGCTGGGTTGGTCTGTGCGGGTTGGGATTTACCAAGGAGAAGCAACAAGCTCTTTCTGATTGAATTCAAGCTAGATCTTTGCTTCTTTGCTCCTGGTCTCTCTGGCAAGTCCCAGGCTTGGGTTTCTCTGGTGCCTCTCTGCAGTACTGTGCTGTGCAAACCTTACAGTTCAGCCATTCCGTGCAGGTCTGCTTATCTCAGCCACAAGACACTTCCTATTGCTAACAGAAGTCGTACCTCACATCTAAATTTACTGTAATTCCAGGCTAGCTGTCAGCTTTGTGGCCAGCTGCCCCAGGGCAGGGGGTGGCTGTGGGGTTACACGAACAGGGTTGTTGGAGCACCAGGGGAGGTCAGGCTGGCGCGATTCCCACAGTCAGAAGGGCCAGGCAGGATTTCCAGAGCTCTTCAGTCAGGTGGGATGGAGGAGGAATGTCTCTGCTGAGCTCCACTGCAGCTGGGAGTGGCTGTCCTTCCAGAGCTGGGTAAATAATATATTGATGCCCTAGGGTTTGCCATTTGTGGCTAGCAGAACAGAAAATTAGGGCCTGGTGTGGATCCAGTGCTCATCCCCTGGAGGAAAGGATCAAGGGAAGCATGAGCACCTCTGGATGTTTTCAGAACTGGATGGCTCTCAGGAAGGGGARGCTTTAGCTCAGTCTCTCTCACTGTGCTTAACGAAGGAGTGAATGGGTGAAGTTGATGTCTGTGGGACACAAGGAGATGAGACCAAGGGATCAAATGCTTCCTTTGCGCTTACATTTTGCAGAAAATATTTTGCCTGTGTTTTCTGTTGAGGGTTTTGAGGGAAACATTTCTAATCAGCCTTTGAACTGGTCAAGAGAAGAAAAGTAATTTTTTTTCTGCCGTTACCCACTCTGAGAAGAACGTTTTGGCTTGATTTGTTGTCAGCTGGGTTCTTCCCCCCCCCCCNTGGCTTGATTTGTTGTCAGCTGGGTTCTTCCCCCTCCCCCCCCCCCCCCCCCCGCCCTCCCCCATGGCTCGTATTGCAGTAATCTGTGCTTTTGGAACAAGATGATCAGAGCTTAGTATCTGCCTTTGCTGCAGTAATCCTCTTGGCCAGGATGCGTGGCAAAGTGGCTGCTCGGGAGTCTCGGGTGGCTTTGGACCTGCGGGGAGGAGCTGTGCTGGTTTGTGTGGAGTGAGAGCAAACAATTCCCTGCCGTTCCCCCTGCAGGAGGGAGGGACTTTGCAGCATGCCTTCAGCTGGAACAGCCTGCTCCTCTGGGCTCAGCTCCACGCGCGCTGGGCAGAGGGAGTGTGTCCTTGGGGCTGTCTTCCCGTCCATCCCAATCCCTGCTTCGTCTTTGGAGCGTGAGGTACACTCCACCAATTTTAGGCCAGGAAACAAACATCTAAAGCCTTTTTCCTTCCTCTGTAGCAAGGAGAGGAAGCTCAGCTTCTATTAAGAGGGACAGAAGTCTGTGTTGGTGTCAGGGCTCCCATTCAGCAGACACAGCTGGTTCACTCTTCCAAGAAGCTCCATCTGGGCTCACACTTGGCTTCTCCCAAGGCAGGAAAAGGCAGAGTTWACACATTTGCAAAGTCAGAGCTGGAATCTTGTCCCTGTCCAGCACAAGGCCACAGGTTTGCAGGATCAGGGTCAGGAACAGACTGGAGGGGGTGCAGGAAACCTTCCCTTCTTTGCGAGGGGCTGGAATCCTGTCAGCTCTTGGTGGTGGCACAGTGGGACACTGCAGGCAATCCCCTGTCTGTCCTGCAGCAGGCTGTGTGTCTGTCTCTGCCTGTCTGGGGCCCTGGTTCTCCCAGCCGTAGGATCCCCTGAGCTGGAGCTGGGAGCTGGGAGGCGTTGGTCCCCGTGTCAGCGCAGGGACAGCGAGGCGGCGTTCCCTGGAAAGGGTGGCAGCACTGGTGGGTCTGGCATCTCTGACATCCCCCACTCACATCCCCCTGGGATGGGCTGGATGCAGAGAAGGTGCCCTGGTCGCCAGTCTGATCTTGAACCCGGCTGAAYGTTGGCCTTCAGAGGAAATTGAAGGCACGAGGCAGTGGAACAGCCTGGCTGGGAGACAGGGAGCAGGGATCCTGGTGTTTGCCATCCTTGGGCCATTCAATACGTACAAGTGACACTTCCTGCCCTCTGCTGTGAGCTGAAATGAGTTCTGGGAATAAAAATCATGCTCCAGGTACTAAGTGTTATCAGTGCTCCTTGATGCTCTGGTTCCCCGGTGCATTTCTTAGGTGGCTTCACTGGGAAAGGAACTTCCATCAAGCTGTCTGCTCCGCCAGTGCTTCCTTCGTAAGAGAGTTTGACTCCTAAACCCACCTACCYGTCCATGGGGTGAAAGCCGGAGCTGGAGTGGGGCGTGTGTGTGGGTAGGGGCAGCAACAGCAGGTTCTCTAAGGCGTTACTCCAGCCTAGCTCTGGAATCCAGCGCAGTTACACCAAGGCAGAGCTGAAAGCAGCCCGCTGCCGCATGGATAAATCCCRTTCGCTTGCCTCTGCGCACTGGGGGCGGCGCTGGGGCCAGCAGCGTGCCCCGGTGTGTGCCAGGGCGTGCGCAGGGAGGGGCTGTGCTGCCTGCGGCGCTCGCAGCACATGGTGGAGCCCACCCGTGCCCGGGGGAGCCCACGGGGAGGAGGATCTCTGCGGCGCCGCGCTGCTGGCAGGCAACGCCGCGGCGATATTCCCACGTTCCAGAGAGCTGCCTGCTCCCAGGGCTGGTGTTCTGCCAGTGCTCTCTGCTGGCAGCTCGTCCTGCCCCACAGCCGCCCCACAGCCGGCGGAGGCTGGGTACTGCTCTGGCGGGGCCAGCTCTGCCCTCGAGCGCGAGAGTTGGACTTCAGGGAAGAAAGCCAAATCATCTCAGCTGCCGGGGTGCTCTTGGGGGAGGAGAGCCAGGGGARTGATGTTGTTATCCCCTCTAAAATTCCAGCAAACCCTCTGTGTGGGCACGGTACGGGCAGAGCTGCTCTTGGCTGCGAGCTGGGCGCGGATGGGCACAGGCAGATGGGATTAATGGAGGTGTCTTCTCCACCCTAAACGGATAGAATCGATTGAACTGTACAAGTGGGACTCGTGGCAAGAGAATGCAGCCCTGTGAGGTTCTGCAGAGGCCACCAGGAATGCTGGGGACATGCAGAAACRCTCAGTTCCCCACCAGTTTCCCACAGCTGACAGCGCGTCCGTGTTGACCTTGGCGGCGGCAGCAGCCTCGCAAATGAAAAGGGCACGCATCACTAAGAGGAGAACTGAATTTGCAATGAATGCCTCGTATTTCATTTTCCGTTCCTGTCATCTTTATCTGTCCYGGCTAATCCCCGTGTCCCTAGAAAGCCTGCCCTAGTGTTCCATTTCCTGCGGCAGGAGCGATGTCTGTGCTCACAGCAGGGGTGGCTTTCTCCAGCTCCGCTGTCCAACGCTGTCCTGGACCCCCCGAGCTCCCTGTTCCTTTGCCGGCTGAGGGGAGTGTGCAGGTTGCTGGTGTGGAGCCTTGTGTCTCCTCTCAGACCAAGGAATCAACTCTGGCTTGACTGGGGACTGTAAGGCAGCATTGCTCCAGTGGGAGCCTTGTTCCCAGTTCAGCAGACAGGGACTCTGGGTTGGAATGAGGGGAAGAGTAATCCCTGCTGTTGCAGCTSTCCCTTCAGGGACTTCCATCCCTCTCTCTTGTGTAAGCATGGGAGCATCATAGACACAAGGTGCGGGGGTCACAGGTGTGTGAAATGGCTTCATCCAGCGGGACAAGACATCCCTTTCAGCCTAGGTTGGGTTGGAGGAGGTGTGGGATTCAAGAACTTACCCTCTTTTTGCTTTTTAACAAATGTACAGGCTTGGCATAATTACCAGTGCRGTGGTGACACTGTGGGTGCATTCAGATGTGATTAGTGTCTTCTCCTTCTCCTTCCCTTCTTTTTTTTGGTTAAAATATCACTGCAGCTCATTTTTCAGGATTGTGTGCTCATTATTTTATAGTGATCTGGCTCTGCTCAGAAGTTTCTACCTGGAATATTCTAGAAGGTGAAGTTGTTTCTTACAAACCAAGGAACGCTCACCTAAAAGAACTGTTCTAGGAGTCTGAGCAACCTGGAGCTGTTGGCTCCAGCTGCAGAGGCTCTGAGCTGTGGGGAAGGGAAATGATTGGATACYAGGCTGGAGCCCTTGGCTTCTGGAGCTGGGCCAAGTCCACTTCCTACAATTAAACCACAGTGGTCAGGGGCACGAGGGCAGCTGGAAGTGGCCAGGTGCTCCAGTAGCCTCTGCTGTCCTTCTCCAGAGCTGGGAGGAAGAGGGAGCAGAGCAGGAGGGGGATTTTGGATGGATCCTGCGGCGGGTGCCCCGTGCTGTGCCCCACTCCAGGAGCGCCTGGCTTCCGTCCCCTCGAGGTCCTGCAGAGGCTGCTCCCGGTGCCTGTTCCTGGCAGCAGGAATGCGCAGTGCCCCTGGAGTGTGCTGCAGCCAAGCCTGGATGACTCTGCAGATGCTGGGATGGCCCGAGCCGAGCCGCGGTGCAGCTCTGGTGCAGGACTGGAGTGCTGTGCCAGGCTCTGGGGTTCAGAGCAGAGTTCCTCAGAAAGGGTTTCCTCCTCAAAAGGCTCGGGATTGATGCAGCTGGCTGAAGCAAGGATGCATTTGTGTTGCACAGTCAGTGGGAATGTTCTTTTGCTCTCTGTCAGAAACAAAGGAGCCAGCGGGGCTTGGGAACCATGAGGGAAATGCTGCCAGGAGCTCTGTGGGTAGGAGAGATTTTGTAGYGGCAGCTCCCTGTGTGTCTCCCCAAGCAGACCGAAGTCAGGGAAAGCTGAGCACAGCACAGCCTTTTTGGCAGTAGCCAGCAGCGTTTCCTCTCYGGGGGAGTCCACATCTCTGGTTCTGTGCAGACAAAATGCCAGGGCTTCGCCTGCCTCCCGGCAGCTGAGGAGCCAGCAGGCACCTCTGCAGTGAGGGATTAATGTGCCACCAGATCCCTGCTCCTGGTGCCATCCCCGCACCCAAGCACGGTCGCTCCCAAGGCACGTGAAACGCTCCCTGAACGCATCCAGGTCGGGTTTCAGGCTGCTGGCTTAGCTGTAGCCCTGGCTCCTTGAAGCTGGACCGTGGCTTGGTTAGCCACAGCAAGGCTGTGCTGCAGCTCCAACAAGCAGCACCGCAAAGGCTTTGCTCCTGAGCTCCCTGAGCTGGCTGGCACCCTTTGGGTCGCAGTCAGGATCCACACACAATCATCATAGAATCACAGAATGGTTTGGTTTGGAAGGGTCCTTGAAGATCATCCAGTTCCAACCCCCCTGCCATGGGCAGGGACACCTTCCACTATCCCAGGGTGCTCCAAGCCCCATCCAACCTGGCCTTGGACACTTCCAGGGATGRGGCATCCACAGTTTCTCTGGGTGACCTGTGCCAGGGCCTCCCCACCCTCATGGTAAAGAATTTTTTGCTGATATCCCATCTAAACCTCCTCTCTTCCAGTTTGAAGCCACAAGCAGCTTCCAGCAACAGCCCTCTGGCATTTCACCCCCTAAGCAAGGCTGGGGATGTGGTAGTTGCTGTCGGGTGGAAGAACAACTCGGGAGGCAGAGCAGTGGTAGCCTGTTCGAATCTGCGTTCTGGGACACCAGCCCCAGCTAGGGAAGGCACATACTGGTTGGGCAGCGTGGGAACAGGAACGGAAATGAGCTCTGGACCTGTTCTGTCTAAAGCAYGTCTCCCCAGCAGTGATCCTGTAAGGAGCTGGAGTGCCCTTGTCCCGACAAGCAGGGTTTGCAAGGCAGGCAGTGCTGGGTATGTCCTTGCTTTGCTTGCCACGGGCAGGGGGATGAAGAGCCCCAGAAAAACAGTAGCTGCTGCTGCCAGCGCCGGAGGGCAGCACGCTTCTCAGATGTCAGGCGCGTCTCAAACATCAAAGGGGCTCCTCCTGAACTAGCTGACCTTTCCTTACGCATATCCCTCCGCTAATCCCCAGCAGATCGTCTTTGCCTTGTTTTTGCCGCCGTGTCCCTGACCCGTGGGAACCCCCCAGCTTTGAACGCGCCCCGTGGTGGCAGGGGGTGGCATTCGCGGTGGCTGCTCTGCTGCAGGTGGCTGCTCTCTGAATTTCCTGCTGGCTCTGAGAGTGTGTGGCACTGGAAGTGGCTCCAGGCGTGTGTCAGCACTCCCCTGCCATCCCGTCCCGAGCTGTGGGTGAGCAGCAGGCACGGGGAGGGCGTTTGGCCCCAGGGGAGCCAGGGGTTGACAGTCATTTCCAGGGGTTTTCTGTCTCCCTTGTCTTGCTGAAATCGGGGGAGTGCTGGTGGAAGCAGATGCGAGGGGGGTGTTTCTGGGGGAAGAYGTTGCTGTGATTTCTGGGTGTCACCATGCTTGTGAGATGATGGCATGCAGGAAAGCCAGCRCAGAGAGAGACCCTGTGCTTTCAAGCACTGTTGTGCTGTCTCAGGTGCCTCCCACTGAGCCCATCACACATTCCTGGGAGGTGCTCGATGCTGCCCCACACACGGATTGCTCTCAGGGCTGGCTGCAGCCTTCTCCTGCCTGGGTCTGCTCTTCTGGTCCTGGGCCTGTTCCAACCACTGCCTCCTGTTGCAGATAGGTAAAACCTTGCAAAAGCCTCCCACCACCACTGTGCTCTGTTATCAATGATCTCTCTGTCCTGTTAGACTCTGCTGGAATATCTGTACATAAGCAGCTCTTGAAATGTGCATCGAGCTTTGCCCCAAAAAGACTGGAGTCTCTCTCAAGGGCCTGGAGTGACAGGTCAAGGAGGAATGGCTTCAAACCGCCAGGGAGTAGGGTTAGATTGGAGATTAGGAGTGAGTTTTCCCAGTTGAGAGTTAGTTTTTAATGCTGGACTTAATCCTTGAATCAGGAGGTCGAACATTTCTACAGCATCTTTGTTCCAGGAGGGATGGTCAGGTGCTCTGCAGACAGCAAATCCAAGATGATTTTTATTGTTAGCAGAAATAYGGATAATAATTGATTATAGCTACCTCACTTTTGCCATCTCAGAAAGAATCTGGGAGCTGCTGGATGAGACACAGAAATATCAGGCAAAGCTGGACTTGTAGGCATGAAGTGCATGACAATCAGSCTGTTAACTTTGCCTAGCCCATGAAATATTATTGAGGCAGAATTGGAACAATCCAGCTGGGTCACGCAGTGAGATGTGTGATTTATGAGGGTAAAGCCAACTCAGCATCATCTTAATGACACACTATTAAATGCACATTACTAACTGTGATATGGCCAGGGGCACGCTGCCTGCAGCCAGCGTTCCCATCTCGTTCAGAGCTTTCTACTCTTCTTCAAACACCTTTGATAGCCACGGAGAAGGAGCAGAAGCGCTGTTTTGGAAGGTTTCTCTGCTGGCTGCAGATAAAGGCAAAATTCAACAATCACAGCTCATGTAGTGCCACCTCACAGAGTCACAGAACATGCTGAGTGGGAAGGGACCCACGAGGATCATCAAGCCCCTGCACACGACCAGAGCCAGGCACAAGCATAGAAATGTTCAGGCTTTCCCTCCTGGAGCAAGGAAGGGACATGGTGTCCTGTCCTGTCCTTCATCCCCCCAGGCTTCTGTGAGATGACCTTTCCAATGCTAATTAGGCTGAGTCAGAGTCTAAGTTGTGGCATGAACAATTCCTGAATGCAGAAACGCAATAAAAGTACATACACGGTGCTGAAAGCTGGAATTGCTTCCCCCGGTGCAGGGAAATGTCTGTCCCTGGTAAATGCCACCAACCAGTGCTGGATTCCTGTCAGGGTGGCAGCTGATGGCCATTCTGGGAGTGGCACTGCCCGTGGCTCAGCAGCTGACAGCTTGGCCAGTTTGTTTCTGCAGGAGTCAGGCACCAGTTCAAGTTGGCCTCTCTGAGCAGAGCCCATTCCAGGGACTGAGGGGTGGAAAATCCCTTTTGTGTTACATACCCCTGACCCCACAAACTTCCATCTCCTCTTGAAGATGGGAAGGTGTCCTGTACCTCAGTTTCTGCATAGGGGGAGACAACCTTATGGACACAGGAAAGAATTTTCCCCAAAGATGCCAAAGTTCATAGAACCATAGAACGTTTTGGGTTGGAAGGGACTTTAAAGATCATTTTGTTCTAACCCCCTGCCACGAGCAGGGACACCTTCCACTGGCAGTTCTCCCATGCTCTTTTGGTGGGAATCACATAAGGGACATGGCAGAGATATTTTGCTTATAAATGTGGCTTTCAATCTTCCTCCTTCTTGTGAGCAACAGCCAGCAAGGGGAACGAGCAAGTGTTTGGTGGTATTGGAACTTGTAAAATCCATGGCAGCRCTCTGCATCCCAGCCATGTGGTGTCTGGTGATGCCCCAGGTGCTGCCTGGAGTGCAAGGGAATTTGTGAGGATCATCCTAGAAAGCGCCCTTGAACCTGCAAAGGGCACCTGCTCCGGTACAAACTCCAGTGAAGTTTCTAGGAATGCTGTAATCGTGTGAGGGCTCAGATTCCCGGTGGTTTGGAGAGGCAGCYGGGGGGTGTAAGCAGACAGCAGTGCCAGGGTGAACCCGAGCTCTCTGATGGTGCAGATCAGCACAGCCTCAATTAATTCAATTAGCAGTGCTGMCCCTGGAGTCGTAAATGCTGGTAAGGCTCTTGCTCTGAGCGCTGTGGCTGCATGCAGAAGACTTTCAAAGAGCAATTTTTCCCCTCCTTTTTCATAGACAGGATCCAAAGGAATGCTAAAAAAAAAATTGTCAGTCTCTGGGTCAAAGTTCTGGAAGCAAATGTCAGCTGTACTGGGCACTCCTGCCAGCCTGCATCCCAGAGCATCCCTCACTGGATGCACTCAGCTGTCCTGTCAAAGCACTCTTTGCACATTAAAAATCCCCCAGAGTTTGATTAACAAATGACAAATAAGCTGCTCCAAGTCCTTACGGGAATCCTCAAGGACATAGCAGTGTGGGGACATGCAAGGACTTCCATTTCGTGTTAGAGGAAATCCTGCCCCGTCCTCTGCRTGGAGGATTGCAGCAGAAGGGCCCTTGTCCACAAAAGGAATGTTTCCCGTGCTTTGGAGGTGGCAACAGCAGCCAGGATTCCCTCTCACATGCACACATCCTCGTGGAAGTCCCAGAAGGTCTTGGTGCCTGGTATTTTGTTTTTTTTATTATTCTGGGGGAGGGACAGACTGAATTTTGGTTTGTAAGTGCAGCAGGTCTCTTCCYGGACCTTGACAGAAACCCAGGAAGGCTGGCTGTGATTTACTGTCGTTTCTCACAAGAAGCTGAGGGCCAGCACGAAGAGGGTCAGAGGCTGAGGTGATAGCAGCTTTCACAGCAACAACCAGCCTTTCACTTCTGGATCCTCGTGCCTAGCTCGCTAGAGCAGCTTCAGGCAAATCCTATTAATACAGGAAAAAGTTCTAGGTCAGTTTAGCCAAGTGGCAGAAACCCCAGATTGGCAAAAGGGTTGAAAGGAAAGAAAGCAACCATTTCTATGCCACCTCCCCCTCAAATATGCCATAGGAAGAAAAGAGAGGAAAGATGAGAAATGACTGGTGTTCATTCTGCTTTTACTCCAGAGTTTCCTCACCTGAATTTAATAATTGTTCACAACAACAAATATCAGCATGAATGATGGCACAAGAGCAGCTGTACCTTAGATACCCAGGTCTGTATTTCAGGAGAAAGGTTTCTGGGGCTGTTTATCCTTCATTTTCCCAGTTCTCTGTCCTGCAATAGCAGAAATTGCAGCATATTCCCCTGCCCTCTGTGATTTTTGGACATCAGGAAGCATTTCTTTCCCAAGAGGGTGGTGAAACACTGGAACAGGCTTCCTAGAGGGGTGGTCGATGCCCCAGGCCTGTCAGTGTTTGAGAGGCATTTGGACAATGCCCTTTACAACCTTTGGTCAGCCCTGCAGTGCTCAGGGCTGAATGATCATTGTAGGTCCTTTCCAAGTGAAATTGTCTATATTCCATTCCATTCCATTCCATTCTTGCTGTCACTGCCTTCTATGTGAATAAGGGGGAAGAAGGGAATGAGAGCCCCAAGGGCATGGCTGCTCCCCAAGGCTGTGGGCAGCAGATTTCAGGAGAAGCAGGTGCCAGAGCAGTCCCCAYGTGCCAAGATGTTAATGGAATGCAGGCCAGGAGTGGAAGGCATTCCCAGCACTGCAGAGGCTGCTCACCCAGCACCTGCTGCCTTGAACYCGGCTCAAATCGAGTGCGTGAGCTGCTCATGAGTTCTGAATCCACTGTCTGGTTTGGAAAGCCGGTAGGAGCTTGCTTTTCCTCCCCCCCTTTCCCTGCGCCTGCATCCAAGGCTTTTTCCTCCGTGCCTGTGCTGCGTGGGCTGGGAGCAGCATGCTGGGAGCGGGATGCTGGGAGCGGGATGCTCAGTCTCTGCTTCCCGCTCTGCTCCTGGAGGGGAACAGGAAGGGTGCCACTGTGGTGGGAGGACCGTCACTTCCCYGTGCAGGATTCCACGTCCAGAAAAGACAGGAGCTGTGTTTGCRTGCAGGGAATCTCTGTGGGTCACGTGTCCGGGAGCTGTGCCCCCTGTGTGTGTGTGTGTGTGCTGGGTGGAAAGCTGGTGGGACAGAACTGCCATCAGCTGGAGGGGAATTGTTCCTTACTTACATCCATRAACTGAGAAATTGAAATGAGGGGGGAAAGGAAACTTGTCATTTTTTTCCATGTTTTATTGCATGGACCCCAGCARGTGACAGGGARGGGATTGTGCCCCTCTGCCCCCTCTGCTGAGACYCCACCTGCAGAGCTGCCCCAGCCCTGGGCCCAGCACAGGAAGGAYGTGGAGCTGCTGGAGCCAGGCCAGGGCAGGGACACCAAGGGGATCAGAGGGATGGAGCAGCTCTGCTGGGAGGAAAGGCTGGGAGAGCTGGGATTGTTCAGCCTGGAGAAGAGAAGGCTTTRGGGTGACCTCAYTGTGGCCTTGCAGTGCCTGARGGGAGCCCCCAGGAAAGATGGAGAGAGACTCTTGACAAGGSCTGGAGTGACAGCACAAGGAGGAATGGCTTCATTCAGAGTAGGTTTGGATTAGATATTGGAAAGGAATTGCTCCCTGTGAGGGAGGTGAGGCCCTGGCACAGGRTGCCCAGAGAAGCTGTGGCTGCCCTRGATCCCTGGAAGTGTCCAAGGCCAGGTTGGATGGGGCTCTGAGCACCTTGGGATAGTGRAAGGTGTCCCTGCCCATGGCAAGGGGTTGGAATGGGATGGCCTTTAAGGTCCCTTCCAACCCAGGCCTCATCCCTGKGTGTCCCTGTGTGCAGGGAGGGCTCCGAGCARGGCTCAGGCTGTGCCCTGGGGGGTCCAGCAGTGGCACCAGAGGAACAGGCAGGGACTGAGCCCAGGGAGTTCCCCCTGCACAGGAGGCAGAACTTCTGCCCTGRGCAGTGCCCAAGCCCTGAACAGATTGTCCAGGGAGGCTGTGGAGTCTCCTCCCTGGGGATATTCCAGAGCTGTCTGGACACAATCCTGTGCCCTGCGCTCTGGGGTGGCCCTGCTGGAGCAGGGAGGTGGCACCAGTGACCYTCTGTGGTCMSTTCCAGCCTGAGCCATCCTGTGAGTGCAGGTATTTTATCATCTGTGTTAAGATCCTAATTCAGAAGCCATTCATAGACTCGACATTAAATACTTGGTGTGTTGTACAGGGACCGAGGAATGAGGGGAAGTCTCCAGTGAGACAGGGGAACACCTCCTCTCCCAGAGAAGGTGTGACAGAATCAGAGAAGGTGATACTTGCATATCTCTCGGTGGTGGTTTCAGCTTGTCCAAAGGGTATTGGTGTGAATATCCATCTTCTGTGAGAAGGCAAGGGCTTTCCAGGAGGGCTAAAGCAAGCTCACTGCAGAGCTGGTGCTGACAATGAAATCTGGGATGGTGGATCTCCTCTCCAGCCCTGGTTGCTGCGTTGTTATCACCTTCCTTTTATCTGATGGCCCCCCGTGTTTTTTTAGGGAAGAGAACCATTTTCAATGGTTCTCTTGTGAGCCAGAAGGTTCATTTGTGCTTTTTATTAATTATGGGAGTTGAGTGAGTGCTTCAAACGCAGCAGCATGGCCCCGGTGTCCTGTGAGCCATCTGGGGCCGGGACAAGGGTCTGCCCCGAGCTCAGCTGGTGTCCCCTGAGGTCAGAGCAGCTACACCTGCCCAGGGCAGCTGAGGGAGCATCTCCTGCGTGCAGAGCTAAGCTCTTTGCCCGAGGGGCAGCCTCAGCCAGGCTGAAGGGCTTCTTTTAGGATGAGATGGATGCTTCTGTCCTTCCCGTGCAGCTTTTTGCAGCATTTTCGTGAGCTTACTGATGTAGTCTCGAGAAGGAGAGGAGGGAAGCCTCCCCTGATGGCTTCAGGGGTGCATGCATCCTCTTAACAACCCCAGAGAGGGGTGGGAATTTCCTGGAGGTAGAAGCTGATCAGCTTCCCAGGGACACCAATGGCCTCTGTTCCCTGGAGTCACAGCCCCAAATGTAGAGCTGGGGACAGGCAGCAGAATTCTGCTCCTCCCGTTTGAAGCCTCAGCCCCGAGGATTTGTTTATCAGCTCCCGCACATGGCACATTTCGGCACGGCAATTGAGCGTGTTACAACGCTGACGAGGGTGAGGTTTAATTTTAGCGGACCCCTCCCTCCTGCGGGTGGGCAGCTGGGTGCTGCTGGGCGCTGAGGCTCGCAGCAAGGCTCTTGCCGAACCCGTGCCGGTGTGAATTAGAAGCAGCACGGCTTTGAAATCAGCTTTAAARGCTGTGCCCAGCTGAAACCGGTCTGGCTGCCCAAGTCTGTACGTTTTGCATTGACTGCCCCAAGGGACAAAGGCAGTGCTGAGGGTCGTGTTTTCTATCTGCTGACTTTCCGTCTGCAGTTTTCCCCTGCCTCGGRACGCTCATTCCACCCGGAGTGTCAGATGTGCTGCCCTGCTCTGCAGCAAACGCCCAGGGACGGGAGTGTGCCCGGAGCAATGCGGAGTGCCAGGGCTGGGACGCACCGGTGACCAAGCAGAAAGGATCGCTGCCGGGGAGAGCGGGACGCGTTGGATCACCTCCACGGGGAGGCAGGGAGAGGGGAAGGCAGGCAGGAACAGCGCTGGGGGAGCTGTGCGGGAGCGGTGCGGAGGAGGATGAGTCACCTTCAGCTTTGGCTTGGGTGGCGAGGGAAGCGCTGCCACCTCCAAAACGCCTCCTGCTCCTGCCTGCTCCTGCCTGGCTGCGCTCGGGCTCTGCAGGGACCCGGTGGGGGACGGTGGCATTGCCACAGCGTGGGCAGAGCAGGGCAGGAGGGCACAGCCCCGGTTCTGGGGCTGTCCCAGCCCTGAGCCATCCGTGRCTGTCCCAGCCCTGAGCCATCTCTGTCTGTCTGTCCCAGCCCTGAGCCATCCTGGCTGTCCCAGCCCTGAGCCATCCCTGGCTGTTAGCCCTGGCTGCAGGGATGGGGTGAGTCTGCCTCATGTTTTATGCAGTCCCTGAGCACCCACAGCACTGGGGGAGGCAGCACCAGCAAATCAAAGCCTCTCCAGTTCTTTACACCAGACTTTACTTGCTTYGTGTCCCACACAGAGAAATCGCCCCACAGAGCCAAAGCAGAGAACTTCCCACCTGCCTATTCCCAGCAGTGCCACGGATACCCAGGCCTGGGGGCAGCAGGAGGGACCTTTCCCCTGGTTTGAACTCTGACACCTGGCACAGAGTCCCAGTGGATCGTGCAGGCTCTCTCCTTCGTGAGCACATCCCGAGGCCGTGCAGGGTGTGATTCGCGGGGGCTGTGGCAGGCAGTGACTCACCTGCAGCTGGGAACACTTGGGTGAGAGGAATCTTATCCCAGGAAGCGATTCCTGCTGCCAGCTCCTGCTTTCCTCTGCACACGCCTCCGGGGAGAGGTGTGTGGTGCCTCGAGGATGAGAGATGTGCTCTCCAGGGTGGAGCAGCAGCTCTGAAAGGAATACTGTGAAATGTCAGTGGCTCTGCCCGTGGGCCAGCTTGTGAGAGAGTGGCTCTGGGAGCTGGAGTGGCACCCCTGGGGGATGTCAGGGGTAGAAACCCATGAGTCTGAGTGCTCAGCTTGATTTTACCCACAGAGGTTCAGCTACAGAMAGGCCTCAGTGGCTGCTCTGAAATCCACAGTTTTCTCTATCCGTGCAGAAAATTTGCCTATCAGAGCAAAGCAGAGTCATCAGGTGGCCAAATCAATATGAAAGAAAACCAAACCAGAACACCCCCCCCCCCAACACGATAAACAGCACTGTTGGTTTGGAAATACCCATCTCTTATGACTGCTTTAGAATCAAAAAGTATTTCTCTCATAGCATTAAGCACAGCCTTCATGCATAAGTGAGGTGCTTTCTCCAGACCAACACCACTAGGTGCTGTATCATCAAATCAAATGCACAAGCACACTGGATGTGAGTATTTATTCCTAAATTTCTATACATTCCTAACTTGAAACCAGCTGGCTGTTTGTTCAGTAGACCCCAGTCTAAGCAATATTACACAAGAGATCAGTCTCTGCATTTTAAAGAGGGCTGAGGACAGTTGCTCACTTGCATAAATAATTGATTATTAAGTGTTTTGTCTTATTGAACCACTGAATTATTGCTTATTTGAACTTGTCCTGCCATTGGCAGAAAGTTGTCTCCAGAAGTGGAAATTAAATCTGTAGAAGCTTCCTTGCAGTCATTCTGCAGATTTGTACCCGTGGCCCTCTTGTGCCACTGACAGAGAATGTGGATTTTTCCTCATGTGCAGCACATTACAGGCCTCTAGTGGTAGGAATAAAAAAACCTGCCTTAGGATCCATCCTGACTGCAACAGTTCCTGGTGGAGCTCAATGSCACTATTAATAAATTGTGTAATGCTTTCTGTTCATAGATTTGGCCTCCTAGATTGCCCACTTGAGGGAAGTGGAAGTTCTGCAGAGGTCAGAGATGTCAGTGACAATTCTCTGTGAATGTGAAAAACACAAAAAGAAAGTAAACTAGGTTAAAAACAAAGAGAGAAGTACGTGCTGTGAGTCTGTCAGGTTCCAACCCTGCCACACCACACCTCCAGCTCTGTGTGTGCACAGGACCTGCCAGTCCATCTCAGAGCTTGGTATCACCTGAAAAATTCCCAGGGGATACTGTCCAGCAGCATCCTCCTTTCAGTCCCTGCAAAAGCAGCATGCCGCCCTGCCAGGCTGATCCCRTAGCATTTAACATTTTATCTGCTCAGCACAAATTGATTTATCTTGCACAAAGTGCAAGGCAGTGACTAAGCAATTCCCACAGGGACGTTTGGTGATTTGGTTTTGGTTTTCTGATTATTGTTTGGGGTTTTTTGAATTACAATTTTTGACTAATATTAATAGCAATACTCTCAAACTCTTCATTTCTCAGATTAATATGACGTGAACTTATATCTCCCAAAGCTGGATTTCTGTATTGTTACCACTGCCTTCTCCCTTCTCA
This sequence comes from Amblyornis subalaris, assembly GCA_018881555.1. Classification (NCBI taxonomy): domain Eukaryota; kingdom Metazoa; phylum Chordata; class Aves; order Passeriformes; family Ptilonorhynchidae; genus Amblyornis; species Amblyornis subalaris. Next base: position 1,990,336 of record JACAXG010000121.1, read on the forward strand.
AGCTTGTGCTCAGAAGTTGCTGAGAAGTGCAGGTGAAGGACAGAGACAGAGATGATTTGGAGGCTGTGAATGTGGTGATTCCTGTGTTTTGGAGAGCATTAAGTGGAAGTAATCATGAAACACAAAGAGGATTGGGGGCTTGTGGGGAAGTGATGTGGGCTGGCTAGAACAGAGCTGGGAATACCTGCAGATGTTAAACACTGATGGTCCCAGGCCAGTGGTTGTTACAGAGCATCTCCAAAGGGAGTTCTCAGAAAACTGCAGAAATGTTTGTGATCCTTGCAGGTTGCCTGTAGGGAGCATTTCTCCCTGTTTTATAGGAGTGACAGCGGTGAAAGGGCAAAGGTGAGCACAGCCTGACTCACACAGGGGTGACTGGGAGCTGTGGGCCGTAGGGGACTGGGCTGAGGTCTCTGCTCTGTGGTGTCCAGGGCCAGCGCCCCGGGAAGGGCTGGAGCTGCGCCAGGGGAGCTGTGTGCTGTCTTGGTGTGGTTAGTTTGGGCCTCCCCAGCAACAGAGTCATTGTATCATGTTTTAATTGTCTCAATCTCCTCGTGACAGAAAGTCATTTGAGAGGCTTCCTGGATCTGTTATGAGACAGATGAAGACAAATGGTGCAGTTTTTTAACACATAGATGAGACAGAGGCATGTGACCTGCAMGCTCAGATCCAGACTTTCTGCCCAAGGTCGGTGCCTGCCCTGCGTTCTATCGTGRCTCCTGTGGCACAGATCGCTGCTTTCCTCTCTCAGGGGTAGTTTGTTGGCTTCCAGCTCTGGGTATACTCTGTCATTAAGGGTGTTTTCCMCATGTTTTTAGTGTCTCACAGCACTGTAGGGCAACAAGGACAAACCCACAAGCCCAGGAGCTGTACGGTCCCAAATGGATCAGTTCCAAACTTCCTACAGCAGTTCAGATAGAAAGAAAGGATGAAGGATACTGAGGTATAGTGAGCTACCAAAGCAGGATTGCCAGTCCGTGTCATCCCTCGGGATCAGGATTGGGGTGGGAGGGACCCTAAASCCCATCCAGTGYCACCCCTGCTGTGGGCAGGGACACCTTCCACTAGCCCAGGTCACTCCAAGCCCYGTCCAGCCTGGCCTTGAGGACTTGAACTTAGAGTTCATTGCTGTGAGAGCAATATATGAAATCCACCCAAAGTCCCTCCCATTTGCCATTTTTTCTGTGTGGAGGAATTTGTTTCCTCAGTAAAGATTTCATGTCTTTTGTCATGAGTTATGTTAACTCAAGGCAAARTCTTTTATTTCACGAAGGCTGTGCACAGACAGAGGTTCAGGATGGACCATGACCAAACYGAATCTTTTTTGCCACTTTCAGGAAGGTGTCTGCTGCTCTCCAAACAGTAATTGCTCTGGAAGGACAGGGATCAGAACGTTCTGTGCTGCCTGTTGGCTCCACAGTCCACCACTGGAAGTTGGAGAGTCGAACTGCTCATTCTCTGCCTCCTATAAATATCTGCTCTATTTGGCTTCCAGATCCCTGGGAGCAGATGCACCCGATCATTAGAGRAGGAAAGAGGATTTTGCATCCTCAATTTTTATTGCTGCCATAAATACTTCGGTAGTCACTGCCCGGGGAGTGGGACTCTGCAGAGCCTGCAATCTGCGTGTGAGACACATCCAGTGCTCTGCAGACACGGGCAGGATGGAGGCAGGAGCGGGAAAAATGGGAATAATAAGTGAAGGGATGAGAGCTGGGGAGCCATCACGCCCTGGATGACCACCACGTGTCAGTGATTTGCAGGAGTAATTAGAGGGAAAGGTTTGATGAGGAAAAGGAGTGAGACAGTAGCCATGCTCATTTCTCTGGGGAGGTTTCTCCAGGTGCAGGGCAGGAACAGAAGGGGATGGAAGCATGGCACCATCCCAGAGGGATTTGGGTAAGTCTGATGTGGGGGAGACATCTTTGCAGARGGAGGATGGTGTGGGTATCTGCCAGGTGGACCAGAAAAGGGAGAGATGTCTTAGACTTCCAGAATCCCCRTGAGGCTGACAGGTGTTGGTGTGGCAATTGAGAGCATCTGATTTCAAAACCAGAATATGCATCATTTTCTTTTAACAGCAGCATTTCAGCGACAAGGGCACCTCTTTCCTGTGGTGGGAGCCCCAGCCATGGCAGGTGCCCTGCACATCATCTGTGTACTTTTTARCATCTCTCTCCTGAGGCAGCAGCTGGTGTGAGTGGCATGTTTGAGCAGCTGGGTGCACACAGTGCAGGAATGGCASAAGGTGGAGGCAGAAGGAGAAGAATCCCTTCTCCAGTGGCAGTGGATGTTCAGTGGCAATTCTGTTATGCACTCTCCCTTCGTAGGAACAGCTGGTCAGAATTCATTTCCYGGCTCAGTGCTGTTGCTGGGTTTGTGTGGGAGTGAAATGGAAGAGGAAAATTCTCACTGAAACATTCAAGTATCACCGAGAGAGAAGTTTATGCAGATTTTGTATTCCCTTGATTTCAGATGGGAAAACAAGAGRCAGGAGTCATCAGCACTGTCAGTCTCATTCTGAGGGTACTGCACGAATTGTGGCAGGAATTAAACCTCWGTTCCACCCGTGGCTCCAGGATACTGGAAATGCCATGAGGTTTGGAGTTGGGGTTTGGAGATCCGTATGCTGCTTTTTTCAGAGACCTTGGACAATCTAGTTCATTCTGTGGTCTTCGAAGAGCTCTAGGACTAGCACAATATTCCTGGCATCCCTTGGATTGGGATTTCCCCCTCCAGTTTTATTGCCCTGACTCGGAGTTCATCATCAGTGACTCCTTCTGCAGCACACAGAGAGGGAGGTGCAGGTCCAGGGGGCAGCTCCTTCCTTGGGACTGACACCTGAGTTGTGGCAGGAGCAGGTTAGGAGAGGATCCTATTTCTCTGTAACCATTCCTGGGGGCTGGAGCCACCGGTTCAGGACTGAACACTTCAGTCTAGGTGAGAAAACCCCCAGCCTAAAGTCTAAATGAAGGCTCATCACCTCCTCTTTCTTTTGGCTTCTCACTCCTTTCATGGCAAGGTCTTGGCATAGAAACCTTATTGCTACCACGATGCCCAAGGGCTGCAGGGTTGGGGTTTTTTATAGGACTCTGTTATTGCCCAATTGGTCAAGACGTGTTTTTGAGCTCATTTCTGGGAGGTTTTCGAATGATGTTTGGGGTCAGCATTAAGTCCCTTCTCCCTGTTAGTCACAGTGCAACTTTGAAATAACACTGATTCAAGACATGCTGAAAGGATAGCAGATTTTGGGGTGGAAGTCCAAGGTTTCTGGGTTCTCCAGGCCTAGGAGTTGTTTGGGACTGCATTTTCAGAGACAGGGCTGTTTCAGGCTCCTTCAACCAAGACTGATGCTTGGTCCCAAACGCACATAATGAGGGAAGGATTTTATCTCAAAGAACTGATCAAGTGAGTAGGCAAGGCTGACAAAAGAGGTTATCCAAGCAAAGAGGACTCAGTTCAGATGTCARTACACAGGGAGGTATCAAGTGCCACTGGAGATGCCCTCAGAAAGCTCTGATATCCACGTGGAGCTCACAGACGTGGCACAGGACTTGCAGGAATCCTTTGCCTGGGAAGAACAGTGGGAGCTCAGCTGAAATCCCTTCAGACGCCCTGAATGCCAACACATTCCTAGGTGTGGGCAGCTGGATCAGCCCTCAGAACTCCCTAGAGCACTGCAGGAGTTAATTAGATGGAGACACCTAAATTTAGGGGTCTTTTAGGGTGATTCACACTTGCCCAAGGYCACAAAGATAACAGCCCCAGAGCGAGAAGTTCCCTGGTTTGCAGCCAGATGGATGGAATTTGGCAGGTTTGGCWCTCCACTGACTGCAGGTCACCTTCGCCACACTCCTGCGAGAGAGGCAAGGTTTCCTTCTTCCCAGGGCTGGGAACTGAGGCACGGAGAGGCTTGAATGACTTTTCTGAGACCACGGATTAATTAAACCGAAAAATCCACGCTTTGAATACGAAAATCCTGGGGTTTAAGGCTGTGATGATGCACCCTCCCCGTGCCGTGCACGGAGAAGGCTGCTCGGCGCCTCTGCCGAAAATGCCTTCCTGTGACGCGTTCCGAGCCGCCCGAGGGCTGTGCCGTTGGCTGCAGGGTGCATAAGTGAGGAAACCAAGGAGCAGGACCACTGAGCATCTTAAGGACTTSTTTTTGCTCTGAATAGAGGTGAGTTTGGATGTCTTCACGCACGAGAGGCGGACGAGCCGAGGAGCGTGGTGGGCTTTCCGGAGTGGCGGCTGATCGTCACCTGAAGCCACCGCCTTGCCCCGGCAGCCGGGGAAGCCGCCAACTGCATCTCGGCAAAACAAAGTTACTCATTCCATTGTTATTCTGTGGGAAATCCCGCCGCCGCTGCAGAAACACCCGTTCCTGTGCTACCCGTTGTTGAGGGAGTGCTGGTTAAACCAGCTGTCTGTTACTCCTCTTGCTGGCGGCTGGAAGCCGAGGGGGTTGTTAAAAAGCATGAATCAGGGGGGATTGCATGAGCTCCCCTTGACAAATACATCCACAAAGATGCCGTTTCGGGAGTTCAGGGGGTTCTCTGGGGGWCAGGCTTGCCAGGGAGCCAGGGAGTGCTTGATGTGCTGGAAGTGTTGGCAGTCTGATCCTCGAACTTCTCCTGGCTAGGAAGAGTGTTATCCCWTAAGCAGCTGTAGGCCTTGTTCAGCAAGAGATTTGTGGGGTTTTCACCTTCCTTCCTGCTCTGTGGCATCCTCAGCTCTATTTACCTCTGATCGAGGTTTCATACATAAGTTACCAGTAATATTTAAATATCTGCATATACACCACTAGTTATGATTGTCTGCATGCAAAAAACATTGGAGAGTTTGATGCAGTTAAATTGCATATGAGGTGACTTTGATGCCATTCAGGTGTTCCAAGGGCCAGGTAYATGCAAGTTTGAGAAGGTGTGTGGCCACCTCAAATCTTTAAGTGTGTSCTGGTAGTTAAGGCTGGGGTGCCTTCGCTGGTTGGGTATTCTTTGACCCAGCTTGGAATTCCTGCTGCTGTTGTCTGGTGTTTTGTTGATTCGAGCAGGCTGGTGAGATCATTRGAAGGAGTGCTCTGCTGCAGAAGGGATCAGAGAATCCCAGCATGGTTTGGGCTGRAAGGGACCCCAAAGCCCATCCAGTCCCACCCCCTGCCATGGGCAGGGACACCTTCCACTGTCCCAGGGTGCTCAGAGCCCCRTCCAACCTGGCCTTGGACACTTCCAGGGATGGGGCAGCCACAGCTTCTCTGGGCAGCCTGTGCCAGGGCCTCCCCACCCTCACAGGGAAGGATTGGCAGCTCCTTGGAATGGCAGGGGGTTGGAATGAGATGAGATTTAAGGTCCTTCCAGCCAGGCCATTGTGAGATTGTRTGATGTGCCAAGGCTCTGCTGTGGTGTTCAGAGCAGCACCAGGAYGCAGCCTGGATGTCCAGGTGAGACTGGCCCTCTGCTCCTTGTCTCTCTCCAGTGTTAAAACAGGTCTGTTTTGGCCATGTGGTTTTAGTACAGCTTTGGTGGAAAGCAACAGCAGTCATAGGAACAAATAGCAAAAGCTGCACTGCCTAGAAGCCCTCAGAAGTGTTTTGSTCTTGGTATTTGCTGTTGTTGATGATTTCGTGGCAAACACCAACAATCTGTGCAGGAGACAGCCAGGCTTTACATCAGTTAAAATGTACAGTTTTCAATCCCTGATGGAGATGTCAGAGCTGTCACACACTCCCCAGAACTGAGCTCCTTATTACCATGGCTGTCATCCGTGCTCCTGCAATGCCCTTTGTTCCTGACAAGCCACGGAATGAAAAGCCCCATTCACTTTGGCATTCAGGGCTCCCCTAATACCATTCCAGAGAAGGAGCAAAGTTTTGCTTTTCTGCTGAGTTCTGGCTGACACCGAGAGCCCTGAGGCTTTGGTGTGTGRTCCCTGCAGAGCTGCCCTCACACTCGTGCTGACACTCCTCAAAGGACACCCCCCCTGGAGTGTGGAAGCACCGCGTTCCCGATGTCATCTCTCCATCTGCCAGCCACGCTGGTGAACGTCTGCAACAGCAGCCCTGGGAATACTTCAGGAACAGGGCAGGGCTTAACAAGTGAAATATGCTTTGTGGTATTTAAAAAAAAAAAAAAAAAAATTCAGTTTATGGGAGCCATAAAATAGTTTGCCCCWAATGAAATTTGTGAAAATTCACTGCAGCTGAATTTTTTTCACCAGAGTGAGAAAAGTTTGATGGCAAAGTTTGTGTCTGTAATTCTAGTCTTATACTTCGATATAAATAGCTCAACAAACATTACCTAAATTAGCAGATAGATATAATCAAATGTAGTCTCATCTGCATGTGACAGATAGAAAGGACTGGCCTGATTTATCACTTCCATCGATTCACACAGATAAATCATCGAGCCTTTTTTAGGACTGGGGCACCAAAACTGTAGAAATGAAACCTGTTGGTTTAATTAATTTTAATTAATTAAAAAACTTTGAGAAAGGGCCTTTATAGGAAGCTCTGCAGAAAAAAAAACCCAAAGTGTGTAAAGTTCACTATAATTGTCTCCCCGCACTGGGAGACACTCCCCGCACAACCCTCTTCTAAACTGGATTGCCCTTCGAAACCCCTGACCCCCAAAATTCAAAACCTTCGCCCTAAATCACCTTTCCCAAAAGTGTCTACTTAAATTCTTCCATAGTTTTCATAAATGATAGAAACACAGCAGCAAGYGATGTGTTTCAACAAAAAACTACCACCCCGTGATATGCCTAATTCCCAAAAAATTATTTGGAAAGCTARTCTTTGGTGTTTTGCCCTTCAGAAGTGCTGGGGATGTATCTGGTGGCAGACTCAAAGCAATGGTATGAGAAATGCTGCTACCCTCTTCYGGTTTTTTTGGAGTTCTGCTAATAAACTGTGCCCACTGGGAAAAAAGGAGGACATATCCACAGCCCAGGTGACCGAGCAGAACCCATCCCGTGGCTGGAGCTGTTCCTTGGAGGGTTGGGCAGGGGTGCAGGGTCCTGGTTCTGCGTCCACGTGGGACTGGATCACTGCCCTGCAGCCACTGACCGAACCTGCTCACCACGGCCCTCTGCACCTTCCCTTGGTGCAGCTGCTGGAGACCACTTGGTATYGCTGGCACACCCCTCCGAATATCTCTAAAAACAGCAAATGTTGGTCCCCCAGGGATGCAGGCTGGGTGTGAGGGGGTGACTCCAGCTGGGTTTTCTCTGCCTTCCCTGAGTGAGGGAGGGAGGGAGGGAGTGCGTTTGTGTTCTCACTGTTCCCTGCTCCCTCCTTCGGCGGTTTGGACCAGTTTTGAGCACACAGAAGGCTTGTGGACAGCCCCTTGTGCAGGGCTGAGGGAGTGCTCCGAGCAGACTGGTCTCCGGGCGGGATCCCTCGTCCTTCACTGTTTGCAAAGCCGCGACAGTGGCGTGTCCTGGAGAAACCTGCGGAAGAAATTCTGGCCCGGCTCCCACTGGGCTGGGCTGCCGAGCGTGGCACTGAAGGTCAGTGGTTCACTCCTGGGGAATCCCAGTCCTGTCCTGCATCGGCTTCCCTGCTCTCCCGGTCCCTAATCTGATAAACCGCGCGGGGAGAGCAGGGCGGGCGGGGGAGGAGCGGGCGATGCCGGCGCTGCCCGSGCCAAGGTGCGGGACAGCCCCGCGGTGCCCGGAGGAGAGGCGTGAACTGCCCATCCCTGCGGGGCACCGAGATCCGCCCCGGCCGTGTGAGACCCGCGGGGGATCCCTCGCCTCCCGTGGGGAGAAGGAAGCTGAGCACAGCCCGCGGTTCGTGGTTCGCTGCCTCCCCTGCCCCGGAGCAGCGGCTCGGCGCCGGGACACCCGCGGAGAGGGATGCTCCTGCTTCCGGGGTGAGTTCCTGCTCCCGGGGTGTTCCCGGCGGTCTGGGRGGGGGAAGGAAGGGAAGAGGAATGAGCTGGTAGTGGATTGTTTGAAGGCATGTCACCGCCTGAAATCCCYGCTGGACGGACTCCGAGCCAGCTGATAATCGCCGGCTAATCCCGGCGCTGGCGGATTCCGCCCGGRTTACGAGGGCACGTTCCCCGCGTCGGGATGGGGCTGGGAGCTGCCGGGGGCTGTGTCAGGGGAACACGCCAAGGAGGGGCCGGGCTGCCGGGACTGGCCGCAGCAGAGGCCTTGGGGTGCGTCTGTTGGGTGTGCGGGTGCCTGGCGCGGTCGGGGGGGGACAAAGGGAAAATGGGCTTCTCCCCGTGCCGGCAGGAGAGGGAACGCGGGGGAAGCTGGTCCGGGGAGAACCGGATCGGGTGACACCAGCTGGGGAAAGGAACTGCAGAAAAGTCTTTTCTAGGTCGACTTCCCAGTGCCACTGGAAATAGCTCCCTGCTGAAGGAAAGAAGGGAAGAGGAGGATCATCATAATCATATGAGTATTCTACTTTTTATACTGTATTATGGAATCTATACAAGATAAAACTACGTTAATGCATAAACTGGGGTCTCAGGAAGCCAAATGAGCAGCTCCGTGGACACCTCTGGAGCTGCAGCAGCACTGCATTCATCCCCAGCTGCCTTCTGGCACCGGGAATGTCCAACYATACCTGCAGGAGGATGCAGTGATGCCACCTGGTGTGTGTCCCCACCTGAGTGTTGTGCCCACACTGCTTTAGAAAAAACCACCACGTGGCTGATTTCCCCATGGTGCATGAAGCTCCTGGCTCTGGCAGTTCACTGGCTCAGAGTATTTTTTAGAGGTGAAAAAATCAACATCTGGAAATTAAATACGAAATTATTTAAATGTATAAAATTAATAACATCTGGAAATTAAATAGATAATAATTGCAAGGGGGGGTTCTTTTTATTCCTGTTTTAAAGGGGACTTTAGTCCTGGTCGAAAAGTTAAATTTCTAGAAAGCAAACTATGCTCTTTTCATTAGCTGTAGTCCTGAGCCTCCTTATTCAACACTCAGCAGGGCTAGGATAAATGGAGTTAATAGGATCCTGAGGATGCTAATTCTAATTTCTTTCCAGAACTTGTGATGGCTTCAACTTGGCAGAAAACTCAGGAATTCTACAACTGGATTCTTGAAAGTGGAGGTAGGTAGAGACGCTCTCTGAAATTGGAATTTCTGCATAAATAGCATGATCAGGAAGAACAAACCTAGAAGGAATGCAATCCTCAGACCAGCCAGGCAGATTTTCACTTTTCCTTGTCAAGGATCACAAACTTCCCTGAAGTCTTGAAGTATCTGTGAGGGACCCTCCAGTTGGATTGCAGTAAGGAATGAAAGGATGGGGGATCTCCCAGCGGGCTCTGACAGCACGAGGAGCAATTTATGCTTGGGGTTGCCTGTTAAATCTGGAATACTAAAGGAAATGAACTTTTTAAAAYCCATATTCATGTGTCATGGGAAAGCTTGGTAGACCAAAGTGTTGATACCTTGAGTTTTAAACTCTCTGTGTTGCCAGTAGAACCTGTTGTCAAATGAAATACTGACAGCCACCACTCCTCAGTGCTTGGGATTTCACACTTGGCAGTGAGGACACTTCAGATCTTCAGCAGAGGTTCTACCGATCCAGTCTGGTCCCAGAGGGCTGTGTTGGAGCCCTGGGTGTAAGGAGAAGCCACAAAGTGCCCTGAAGGTGGAATGGCAGGCCTGCACGGTGGCCAGAACAGGGGGAGGACACGGGGCATAGTGCTCAGGCTGTGTTTCAGGACTTGAATCTCAGAAGAGAGGGAAAATCAGGACTCAGGACTTCTGACGAACTGTTAAACCCAGAAATGGAATATCAAAGAGCTCCTGACASAGCCTGTGACAGCCACAGGAAAGAACTGAGGGGTTTAGAAGGGCTGGGGATTAACAGAGTTGCCCGGACTGGTACGGCATTTGCAAAACAAATGAGGGAGTTTAGCAGGGCAGTGATCACACCGGGAGCGGCAGAGGGAGCATGAATGGCAGCTGGGACATTTCTGCAGATGTATCYCGGGTGATAGGGCAGGATCAGGAGGTGGCATGGCAGGAAATCTGTTGGTTTCTGTCCCTTTGCTGTAGGACCGAAGAGCTGCTTTAGCAGGGATAAGTCTTTGGGCATTCCCAGTGAATCCATGCTTTCAGGAGAGTCCTGTCTATGAGCAGGTATAAAAATGAAGGAGTGGAGAATTTCAGATGCCCTGAGGATTGTAAGGAAGTACCCCCAGTGACTGAAACACTTTTATTATTCAGCTGTAAACATTTACCCTCCTGAAGAGCCGCTGCTGCTGTGGCTGCTCCTSTGCATCCCTGCGGTGTCTTGGATTGCTCCTGTGGCCCGGGGAGGGCTCCAGCTCCTCACAGGAAGGCTCTGTGTCCCGGTACTGCTGTCCCAACCCAAGTGTTGYGCTGAACGTTGCACGGTGTGGCACTCCGGGGCAGGAGAAGGGCTGCGGTACAGCTCTGCGAGGACACAGAGAAGGCGCCGAAGGGATGGATCTCCCTGCCCGGCAGGGCGTGGAGGTGCCAGCTTCGGCTGTGTGTTTGCCTTCCAGACCCAAGGGCAGCCCCGTGGCCCCTGGTGCGCTCCCCGGTGCCGGTGACGCTGGTGTTTGCCTGCTACCTGGCGGCGGYGGCCCTGGGGCCGCTGGCCCTGCGGCAGCGGCGCCCGCTGGAGCTGTGCGGGCTGCTGCTCGCCCACAACCTGGCCATGGTGGCCTTGGCCAGCTACACGTTCCACGAGGTGAGCGGGCACCGTGGGCTCCCGGGGGAGGAGGCGTTGGAATCCCACAGCCCCTGGAGCAGCTTTTGCTGCCGGACTCCGCTGGAGGGAGAGGGAGCCGGCTCGGCCGTGCCCGTGTTTTGCCACAAGAGGAGCAGTGTCGCCCTGCTGTGCTTCTCTGCATTTCTCCAGCCTCCTGTCATTCATAAAATTAACACGGAATTTCAGTCATCCTGCATGCCTGAATGGGAAKTTGGGGTCTCCCCACTGGACACAGGTGTGGAACATCCTCATTCTGCCTCGTGTCTGGCTGGTGATGGACCCACCTCTGAGGATTGGGAGTGGAAGGTGTCCCTGCCCACGGCAGGGGGTTGGGACCGGATGATCTTTAAGGTCTCTTCCAGTCCCTTAACATGATTCTGTGGTTTTTCCAAACTTCCAGTCCTCTCCAGCTATGTTTTCCTGCTGCTGAGAGTATCCAGGACATTGTTTCCTGCTTGTTCTTAATAAGCCTTGCCCTAGTTTAGGTAGGCCACTGAAAACTCCTCAGGGGAACGTGGCCAAACAGGATTCAAAAACATTCCAGTGTTGACAAATAAGCCCTTTTAGTTTGGATCACAATTGTTGTTTTAACACAAATTGCTTTTTTTTTTTTTTTTTTGAGCAAATGCTGCTCCACCTGAGGCCAGGTGTGAAATCGCTGGCCTGTGCTTGGTTGTGCAGTCACACTGGTGACTCGGCCCAGTTTTTGGCTTTCCAATGAAGAGGCAAATGCAACCAACCAGAACCACACAGTCTGGGATCCTTGCGAAGGAGAACAGTGCCTTTTCAGAGAGATGCAGAATTCACTATTCCCRCTGAAGCAGTTTTCAGCACCCCAGTGATTACATAAAGAGTTACAAATATGCCCAGGCYTAATCTTCTTTCTCACATTCCATGCGAAGTACTTTGTTTTAGGTTTTTACTATTTGTTTAGCTGTGTAAATTCCACGGATTTTCTGTCAGTGACTATTAGATTGAGACCCTACCACCTTAGCATTAATATGCACATCTCTTTGGAGCGGATGGCATTGAACAGAAAATTGATTTCCGTTGCTTTTTGTTCGTTTCAGTTTCTGGTAACTTCAGTCTTGGGCAACTACAGCTACCTGTGCCAGCCTGTGGATTACAGCCGGAGCGAGCTGGGAATGCGGGTACAGTTCCGTAGAAAGCTTCCCTTGGGCCCTGTTCCCCCCTGGGTACGCAGGTCCTGTCGCTCATAAACAGCAGTTGGCATGGCTGAGAAGGCTTTTGCTCCAGCTTGATGCTTGTAAATGTGTTCCACTCCATTGTCTGCTTCCACCGTTGCGCTTGGCTTTGCTTGTCTGAGATGAATCGTCGCAGCCAGCACAGCCACCTGAGTTTGCTCTTTGATCACGGCAGGGGGGGTGATCTCCCGTCTGAAGGTGGATTCTAGTACAGATATTGCAAATAAACTCTGAAATGCATGTGACTCTTAGCAGGGRTTGTCAGGATTCTGGGTGATCCCAGACTTGCAACCAGAAAACCAATTTTTACATCCTCAGCTTTGCATGAGAGAAATTTTACTGAAAATTGCTTTTAAGCGAGGAATATGGCTAAAACTATTCCTTGGTCATCACAGAGGGGTCGGGTCCCAGCAGCTTCAGCTTTCCAAAATGCTGCTGGGCTTTTTCTGTTTGAATTTGGAGTTACAGAGGTAACCAGGCTTTGAACAGATGCAAGCATCACATTATCACTTGCCGYCTGGTCARAAAAAAACCGAACGACAAAACCGACAGAAAAACCAAAGAAGCCCTTAGTGTTCCCCTTCTCTGCAGCTCCCGGGWGGGCAGGGACCCGGCGCGGGGTTGAATTCGTGCTGGTTTTGGTAGAGCTCTGACCGCGGTGCCTTGTGCTGCCCAGCAGATGGCAAGAGCGTGCTGGTGGTTCTTCTTCTCCAAAGTCCTCGAGCTGCTGGATACGGTAAGGAGGGCGCAGCTCCCCGGCGGGACGGGYGCTGGGAACAGATCCCTTCCCTGTCGGAGAGGGGCAGCGTGYCAGAACGGCTGTCCTGGGGGATCCTGTATCGGTTTGCTGCTGTGCCCATCCCGTGCTCCCTCCCCGCAGTGCTGGGGGGGCTCTAACCGTGCCGACTGCCACGTGCTCCCCCAAAATCGGAGCTGCTGCYGCCACACGGGTTCTGCCACTGCCTGCCTGGCCGATGGATAGGGCACAGAAGGAGCTGTGGGTGGCCAGCCGTGTCCTGGCGTCGCTGCTGCCGCGGAGTGTCCCGGAGCTGTGCGCTGGGGGTCTGTGTCCCGTGGGGAATGCAAAGCTCACATCCTTATAGCTTGTCTTCAGGTGTCCTGCTGGATAACTGAGCTGACTAAATGGCTGCAGAAGTCTCTGCTTGGCCAGCAGGACAGAGCTGTGTCCCAGCCTCAAACCCCACAGCCCGGTGCTCTTTGGGGTGTAAGCTGACAAGAGCTGGAACATGGATCAGCATGTGGATCCTTCCCAGGCCCACTGGCAGTGTTTTTTGCTCTGTTGTCATCGGCAACGAGAGCAGCTTTTTGCCAGTGCTGAGTCCCTGAAGAGCAGATTCCCATTTTGTTTTGTATGTGTATGCACGTGCATGCTGAAGTACAGAGACCTGACACGTGCTCACCTGGCAGAACCACTGTCTCACTGAGGCAAATTCCAGGAGGGTTTGGGCATTCAGCACCGTGCTTCCTCTCTGGGTCATTGTCTGGTAGCAGTAAATATCCAGCCTATGTCCTGACCAGACACAAGCAGCTGCAAATTGTGTGGGAGCTCAGTCAGAGTCTCAGACGTGCCCTCTTTGGGACCTGAATCCAAAGATAAAAGTGGCTGGGGCTCTGTGGGTAGAAATCCTACCTTCCTTCCAGTTCCCTCTGTTCCAGATAAGTTCTATTGCAGCTGTTGAGTTTCAGCAGTGTTTATCAACAGCTGGGTTTGGAAATGGAAGGAAATACGGAGGAAATGGGTTTGGGAGGTTCAGAATCATCATTAGCTACTTTTATAACTTTTTACTGTGGAATCCTTTGTCTAAACACATCGACCCAAGGCTTGCTTTCATCTGGCTTCTTTCAGGTTTTCTTTATCCTGTGCAAGAAACAGGAGCAGGTGACTTTCCTGCACGTGTACCACCACGGCTCTATGCTCTTCAACTGGTGGTCAGGGGTCAAATACGTGCCTGGAGGACAAGGTATGCTTGTAAGAGATGCTGCTGTGAGAAACCCTTGTGTTCCCGGGCTTTTTTGGGCTGTGGAGGTAGCAGTGCCAGTGCAGATGGGCTGAGTGGCAGGTGGGAAGCTCACCTGCTTCCAAAGGTGTGAAAAACATGTGCATTTCAGAGGATCCATCTGCTCAGCTCTTTGGGCTGTTTACACTGCTGTATTCACTGCCTCATCCACGATGAGAATGTGCCAACAGAGTCCAAGCACATTAAAAAACAACATCCTATAGAAGGTGTTTGTGTATCTCCTCCCTCAGTCCCCATCCTGAGGGCCTAGGGCAGTGGCCCAGGTCCTGGCTCTCTGTTCCCTGCTCTGACTGTGCCCCTTTCTGGTCTGTGTCCAGACTGCTGCTCCTTTCTGCTCTGCTGGAGGAGAAGCATCTGAGTCCTGAGCTCAGGTGGGCCCTATGCAAGATGCTGGGGCGTTCTCTTTGGGAAGCTGTTTTGGCTCCACAGCTTTCAGACCAGAATGGTGTGAAAGGCTTGGGTCAGAAGATCAGAAATTCTCTTCTCTGTCCCTGAACTCTTGATATAGGATGGATATATTGTGGATGCCCCAACCCCGGCAGTGTTCAAGGCCGGGTTGGGATGGGGCTTTGGGAGATGTCCCCGGGGGCTGGAACAAGATGGCCTTTAAGGTCCCTTCCAGCCCAAGCCATTCCCTGATTCTCTGTGCTGCAGGAAGGGAGAAGGTGACACGCTTCCAAGGCAGAGCCTGGGTGGAAGGTTTGTGCATAAGAGCGATATGAGGTGTTTTAGAAGCCTCATCATTTGGCTGTGATGTCTGGAATGGCTTGTGTGTCTTGTTCATCCTCACTTCTTYGCTCCTCAGCCTTCTTTATCGGGATGCTGAACTCCTTCGTGCACATCCTCATGTATGGCTACTACGCCCTGGCCAGCCTGGGCCCGCGGATGCGCCGCTACCTGTGGTGGAAGCGCTACCTGACCCTCCTGCAGCTGGTGAGCAGTGCCACACCCTCATCCCTGCCCTTCCAGCTGTCTGGGGGGATGGCCCTGCTGCCTGTCACCTCACTGGGACATCAGCACGTCCTTAGGCACCCTCGTGTTCCACCCTGAAGGGTGAAGCCATTGCTGACCTGCTCTAAATGCTGCTTGCATGAAACTATGAAGAGGCCCTCAGTGACCAGATCAGCTCATTGTCCCCAGCTTTGTCACGGGAAGGAGAGAGAAAAATTAGCGATTGGATTCCCCCCTTCTGTGTCGTGTATGGGGCACTGAAATCACAGCTTGACTCTGAGAGGTGTTGGGGCAGTAGCTCGGGGAAACTTTGGGTTCTCACTTACCCTGCGTGGCAAAGCAGAACAAGAAAGCACTGCATGAAATACAAAGGTATTTGTAATGCAAATTATAGCACAGGAAAAAAATTATTCAACATCTTTTTGGTAGGTAGAACTCACTGCTTCAGGGTAATGAGGGTGACTTAGTAAAATACAAAAAAAAAAAAGGATTAATGTTTAAATGAATAAAGGTAGTATCTGTAGTTCCTCTCTGTAAGCTAAAATACAAATCAAAATAATTATGAGTATCATAATCTGATTATCACTGAGGAAGAGGAGTCTCCCACCTTTGGTTTCCATATTCCAACATCTCAGCTACTGGCCCATGGCAGAGAAGTGGCCCAAGGGCAGCATCCTGCTCCTAGGCAGGAGGGGCTGGACTCCAAACCTGCTCCCTGGACAAGCCTCCAGGTCGGATGGACACCTCTCCTGTTGGGAAAACACTGTTGGGCTTGAAGGGCAGGTTTTTAGGGATGTCAGGAGGGGCAAGCAGGTGATCCTCAGGGTTGAGGACACCACTGGTGTGTTGTGATAGCTGCGATGGTCCCAGTGGTCAGCTGAGGGGTGGCTCGTGAGGGTTCCCTAATCCGGCTGCTGCTTTTTCCCGCCTCTTCCAGTGCCAGTTTGTGGCCATTGCTGCTCATTCCTGCTACAACCTCTTYGCGGAGTGCCCGTTCCCGGATGGCTTCAACGCTGCCGTGGTGCTGTACACGCTGAGCCTCCTGGCTCTCTTCCTGCGCTTCTACCGCCGCACCTACCGCGGGGGCAAGCGGGACAAGCTCACCTAGAGACACGCAGAGAGGACACTGAGCACGGGCTGATGACATCCCACCTTCTCTGCTGCCCGGGATATGGTTTCGTGGAGGAAATGTATCTGGGGAGTGTGTGTGAGGCTCATGCCTTGCCCTGAGGTCAGGGAGAAAGAAGGAATGATGTAAATCCAGGGACTGAGGAGCACACGTCACTGGGCTGAGGCAGAGCCAAGGCAAGGAGTCACCAGCAGAGCAGGCTTGGTGACAGCAGCACGAGCAGGGCTTTCTCCCTTCCACCTCCTAGCTCAGTTTCCAAGGTCTAGCAGCCAACCACGCCCCCTTGTCTCATTCCTTAGGCTAGAGAGGGCTTCTTTGCATCCATAAAACCATCTCAGCCTTGGTGTCCTAGGTCAGGCAGGGTCACATCCCTCCAGCCTGGAAAGCAGTGTCCAAGTGGCTGCAGCAGCCAGGAACCCCCAGGGACTGCGGGATGCACTCACCTGGACACTGCATCCCATCTATTCCTTGATGCATCAACCCTCTGCATCCCATCTATCCCCTGATGCATCAACCCTCTGCATCCCATCTATCCCCTGATGCATCAACCCTCTGCATCCCATCCATCCCCTGACGCATCAACCCACTGCATCCCATCCATCCCCTGACGCATCAACCCACTGCATCCCATCCATCCCCTGGTACATCAGCCCTCTGCATCCCATCCATCCCCTGATGCATCAACCCTCTGCATCCCATCTATCCCCTGATACATCAACCCTCTGCATCCCATCTATCCCCTGATACATCAACCCTCTGCATCCCAGCCTGTCCTGCTAAGGAAACTCCTACCAGAACTGGTGTAGTCCTGATGGTTTAACCTTGGATCAGCATAAGCAGGAAGGAAATTGGACATGAGGCTGTCCTGCTGGACAGGTGTCCTCACTGTCCTGAAGCTAAAGGAGGCATTATTAGGATGGACATGCTAAGTAACAAACTAAAGCAGTAAGAATCACCCTGTCCCATTTTCTGGAATGCTTATTTGCCTTTAATAGCTCTCACAACAACAGAGAATTGTAATGCATGAAGATGCTTGGTATTGCTCCTCATAGATATCATAATTTAAGTAGAAAGAGTAGATTGAGCTTCCCTATTAATAACTTTTTTCCTCCAATTTGCTGTTATTTTTAATATTTTTTTAAAATTTTGCTTCTCATCAAACATGAAGAGTTTAACAACACCATAAGCAACCACCTCCACTACCTAATTGTATAAGGACGAGTAGAAAATGCATAAAATCAATTCATTGGCTAGTGCAAAGCTGCACAGCTCCATCGACTCTAGCACATCACTTATCGGCTTTTTTTTTTTTGCTCCTAAATCAATTAGAACTAGAATTTGGCACTTGGATTCATCTGCAGAGAATTAATTACTGTTAAAGTTTTGATATGGTAGTGCTTTGGAAATCCTGGTTAAACTGCAAAGTGGTATTTATCTATTGAATTCTGCTCAGTTGGTTAAAACAGGCGTTACTGAGTAGTGGTATTTTGGGAAACACAGAGGTGTTGGGGGAGAGGGTTAGAATTAGTAACGTGGTGCAAGCCAAATCCACCTCAGAGGTAAGGAAGAATTCCTCTGGGAATGCCCAGGGGACTAGAGCCAGCCTGAACCTAGCCAGTGGATGTGCCCCAAAATACCTGCCCCACACCATCCTGGAGTGGAGTGGCTACACAGAAGAAATGCAACTTGTTCCTCACTGGTCCGTGTTCACACCCCAAACCTTTCCTTCAGCCCCCCCATGCACATGTGGGAGATAAAACAATATTCTTCCCTTCCTTGCCCTCCTCCCCTTCACACACAACTTTTTCAGAATGTAGTTACCAAATCCAAGGGCTTCACTAATAATTCCATTCCAGAGCAAGTGTCATGTATTTTGATTTTCCTTGATTCATCCATAATTCACAACTGCTTAAAAATTAGAAATGAGCAGGAAGTTTGAAGGAGATTACTCAATGCTTTTGCAAATCCACTCCTTCTTAAAATATATGAATTTGTAAACACACCGTTTAGCTTTTTTTAAAGCAGCTTTTGCAGCTTAATTTGTGTCTGTGACAGAGTAATGCATTCTGGAGTGTCACTGGCCACACAGTAACAAATTCAAAAGCACAAATTTGTCACTTGACAGCTTGAAGTAAGTGACTGATCACCCAAATGAGACACCACTGCCACTATTTGCTCTAGACATGAAACCTTTGATCTATTCCTGTCCCTCCCAGCCTGAGTGGCCTGATCTTGTGCTTTGGAATTGGTAAGAGCTTTTTGTCACTGTGGCATAGGATGAAAATGAAGTCTGTGCAGCTGACTGATAAGGAGGGGTTTGGTTTGCCCAGAAACACTGTGCTTTCCATGCAGGAATAGACACAGAGCTGTTCCAGGAGCACTGGTGCGAGCAAAATTCACTTGTGAGGGCACTGGCACTGGCAGTGCAGATAAAACTGCAGTGGTAGAGCTGAGTGGCTCTGCAGGCATCCACACTTTGCTCCTTCAGATTGCTGCTCTTCATTCCCTGGTTTGAACTGGGTTGTCACAGCTGGAACTGTCCACCCGGGCCACCCTGCTGTGACAAAACCCTGGGAGCACAGGGATGTGCTCCTGGGATTTGACAGAGAATAGAAGCAGCGAGTGGGATTTCACCTTCAAGAACAAGTCCCTGGAGTTCAGATCACACCACAGCAAAGCACTGGGAGTCCAAAAGGATGGAAATTATAAATTGCAAGCTTGGGCGGCTCACGCTGTCTGGTGGAGCGCAGAGCTTTGAGGATGCATTGAAAACATCCTGGATTTGTGCAAACCTCTGGGCCAAAGGCTGGTCCCACCAGTATCAGTGACAAAGCCTGTGGATCCCTCTGGAAGCAAGAGGGCACAACTGCATGGAAAACAGCTCCTGCCTGCTGCGAGCAGGCTGCAGAGTTATCCAATCTTAGCACGTGGCTTCTGAGGGCACGGCTGTGTGTAAGTGCCCCTCGGAACATGTGGGTCATGAGATGCTCTGGCAGCAGTTTACACTCAGAGGATGCAAAGCAGAGTGTAAGTGGTCTGTTCAAGTGAATGAGCTCGTCTCTGGTAGTGCTCAGCATCTTTGCTGCTGTTCCAGTCGATGTAAATTATGGATGTTCCGATCAAATTACTTTTGAATTAACCAGACCATTTACTCAATGCTTACTTTCTCTCTGAAGATAAATGAGAGGGATTCTCATTTTAATCAAAACAAAATACAGAAAAGAAAATCAATTACTATTTAATGTTTTTTCCATCCCTSTGTGATGGAAAGTTTCCAGAGGAGCTTGGGCTTAAAATTGCACAGCAGTACAAAATGCAGGGACATGGCTGGGTTTTAATTATTGGACTTTTATATACTATCAGAAAATATGGCTGGGGTTTTGCTGGGTTTTTTTAAAGACAAAAGAATTACTCTAAACAATTAAACAAGCAAAAGGAGAATACAGTAGATTGCTTTATACAGTAGATTGCTTTATACAAAAAATGAAGATCAGTTGCTACAGATGTAAACCACCTCCAAGCCAAACATTAAAAAAGATCAGCTAACCCTATATATAGAACAGTGTGAATCTGCTGAATTCATTAATGAATAACTTCGTGGATTAGGGCTTGGTAGATGGAGTGCTCGCATCCAGATGTTCGCTGTGATTTGTCAATGGCCTCGTGCTTAATCCTCCCGCACAGGAAATACGAGCCTGCTCCCTGGGGTCTCCCSTGGGGCCTGTGGCGCTCTCTCTCCCTGGCCTGAATCGTCCCCACGCGGGATCAGGCTGCTGAGGAATTAACCAAGTGGCGGGGGCTCGGATTTGCCTTTAACCCCTTCGGTTTCCTCCCAGCTCCAGAGGATTTCCTCACCATCTGCCGCAGCCTCGCTGTTGTTCGGTCAACACGCGGAGAGGGAAAACAGGAGCCACCCTTGGCACCCCGCGAGGCACAACCGCGGGGTCCCTGTACCCACAAAATGCCACGTGGAGTCCCACCGGCGCTGAGGAGGAGGGCTGGGGGCAGCCCCTCTCGGCATTGCACTTTTATTTTGGTGACGCTGCCAGCGCTAGGGACGGCCCAGGAGGGAGTATTTGTGCAAAGGCTGGATGTCCCCGGGGTGTCCTCAGCCAGGCGTACCAGAGGCTGTGCAGCGTGTGCAGAAGTGTGTCTGGGGGTGCGTGGGGGAACGCAGCCTGTGCAGACCATCCCCACTGCTCACTTCCCTACATGTGGGACCTCCCCCCGGGACGGGTCTCTCGTTTCTCGGCAGGACCCTGAGGGACAGCTCCCAGCAGCCACTGCTGCTCTGGAATGGCACCGGGGAGCTGGAGAGAAGGCCGGGTTTTGGTGTGGATGTGCTGGAGTGCAAGGGACCAATTTCCTCAGGGCAGAAAATACTTCTGGCTAAATCACAAGCGTGGGGACAAATCAATTCTTTTCAGGGAGTGCCTGGTTAAAACATGAGTAGCACATCTCAGCGCTTGATGTTCTCCCTATTCTGCATGCCATCCYTTCTCTCCAGTACCTTGGCTTTCTGCTGCTCTTCAAGAGAGTGCTCAGGGTCTTTACACTGCGCTGAAATTGTCCTATACAATTCCCTGCTTGCAGTAGATGTTTCTTCCCCTTTAACATCATCCTCCCGCCTTCTCTTCTCCCTTTTCTCCGCTCTTCTTTTGTGCCCACGTATACAGATACCATAACAGATTCTCAGAACTTGTGAAGCTGCAAAGAAACGAGTTACAAGTTACTCAAATGCTACACAAGCAGCTGCATTTTTCTGATGTATCAATTAATCATATACATTTTCTTCATAGGGTTTTCTGTGGGGCTTTCATCCGGGTGTGTTGTTCTCAGGTTCGAATAAACACACGGACACAGCTGTCAGAGTTCTCTAACAGGCAGAGGCCAAAATAGAGGACGAAGTGAGCAGGAAGAGAGCTGGCCTCTGCCCTCATTTTATTTATATGTTTTTCAAATTCACTGTGGATTGGAGGATGGAGATACCACCTCCTGCTGTCCACTGGTTAGTAATAATGTCTATCACATAGGTTAGGAATTCATAACAATCCTTGCCGTTAGGTCAACAATTCATGTTTACACAAAAGTGCGTGAGAAACTATTTCGCTGAACCAAAAACACTGTACATCTGAAGAACTGCAAAATGCAAGGCCACACGGGTGAATTTGGGCAAGTCCTTCTTTATCTCTGCACTTTAGCGTAATCCCATCTGCCTTCACATCCAGGATGTGAACACTACAGCTCGATATTTAGAAAGGCTAGAAACTTCAATTCAGGGTGGTCTCTCCCAGGCATTCCCTGTTACTGATGAAGGAATGGCAGAATGGATACAACCATCTGAGAGGCAGCAAGTTGCTGGTCCTCTGTGCACTTTATTCTGCTCTGTGTGGTGCCCACTGTCACAG
Source organism: Amblyornis subalaris (assembly GCA_018881555.1). NCBI lineage: Eukaryota > Metazoa > Chordata > Aves > Passeriformes > Ptilonorhynchidae > Amblyornis > Amblyornis subalaris. The sequence goes on from JACAXG010000121.1 coordinate 2,011,780, forward strand.
ATGTCTGGGGACGTTTTCTCTTGAAATAAACAGTTATTCCTGAGGCAATTTTGGAGGGAGAATGCCTTGCCTTAGGGGAGCTGACAGAGCTGGAAAACAGGAATAGTTTCCAGTGTGCAAGCCCTTCTCTGGTTGTAATCCCTGATGTGCATTGGCAGCAGATCAGCCCCTCCCTGTCTGTGGTGTGTCTGTATTCGCTGTGGAGTTCRCTGGTCCCAAAGGGTGTTGTGCTACATTTTGCGGGTTTGATATGTTCTTCCATTAAATAACTATAAATTAAAGGGCTATTATTTTCAAAGGGCTGCTCTAGACAGCTCAGCTGTAATTTTGCTTCTAGGAATTACTTGTGTGAGGAAAGTGGTCCCTGTTACTTCACTGGCACAGTGGCAGAACGGGATGGCAATGCTGTGCTCTGTTCTCAGAGGTAAATTGCAGAACATGGGCGAGTCATCACTTACAGAAACCACTTAATACGATGATGGTTTTCTATTTTGGCACTGCTTTTAATATCATTAGGTTTTGCTAGAAAACCAGGAACTCCCCACGAGCGGAGTGGTACATACACTTCTGACCCTACAGTATTTACATACATATTTAGTGTATTCCCCTGTAGACCTTGAACAGAATGGATGAGTCCGTGGCTTGAATATAGAAAGCGTGATCTTAGCATTGCTTGTATTCCTGAACTGTAATTGAAGTCATTGTGTTAAGCTGCTTCCTTTCCTCTAATAAAATGTGCATCTCCTGAAATCCTGGAGCCTTGGATGTGCGTTTAAGAATGCACCAGAGGGAAAGCATGGCCCCATCTGCAAATGTTAACACGAAGGGAGCACGGTACGAATGTCTGCTGGCTTGGGAAGCACCTTTTGGAGCCGCACTAATTCAGTGAGAAACTGGAGGGAGCAGGAGCGGGGAGAGCAACGCAAAGAGGAAAAAAAATACCCAATCCCTTCCTTTGTTCTCATTCCGCTGTGGAATGGGGGGGGGGGACGACGACGACGACACACGCCAAGAGGCGCCAGGAATCCCCGTGGCTCTCAGTTCTGCTTTCCGTTCGAGGTGAGCGGGGCTTTGCAGCCAGAGCGCTCGCTGCGCGCAATCCCTTTAGCGAGTAAATCCCCGCGCGGGGCCGCTCCGTAATCCCAGGGGCGGAGAGCGCAGTGCCCCGTGCCCCCCGGCCCCTGCCCGCGCACCGGCACCGCCGCGATCGCCCTGCGCACCTGCGGCGCGCTGCCGGCACCTGCGGGCATCCCCGGCACCCACGAGCATCCCCGACCCCGCGGAGCGCTGCCCCGGCACCTGCGGAGCGCTGCCCGGCCCTGCGAGCATCCCCGGCCCCTGCGGAGCGCTGCCCTCCGCACCCGCGGAGCGCTGCCCGGCACCTGCGGGCACCCCCGGCCGGGCCCCGGGGCGGGCGCGGACGCTGTGCGGGGCGGGACGGGGCGGGGCGCGGGGGCCGCGGCATCCCGGCTCCCGGGGGATGCTGCGCTGCCTGCGCGGGGGCGCGGAGCAGGAGGGATCCTCTTTGACGTCAAGCGACCATAACATAATGATCGCTCGTTCATATCCGGGTCCCCGGGCGGCTCCCCCGGGCCGCGCTCGGCCGCGCTCGGCGGCGCAGTGAGGGGAGGGGAGGCGGGTCGGGCAGGGCAGGGCAGGGCAGGGCAGCGCGGCCGCCGGAGGTGGCCGGCGGCGGCAGCGGGGCGGCGAGCGCAGCATGCCCGCCGCCTCAGTCGCGCCTGCCTGCCGCCGCCGCCGCCGCCGCTGCCCATGGAGATCGCGCTGGTGACTCTGGAGAACGGCGGCACCACGGCCATCGCGGGCGCCGACGATGCCGCGGCCGCCGGCGGCCGAGCGCGCCGGCGGGGCAACCCGGGGCACCTGGCGGGCTCGCCGCAGCCCAGCGACGGCAAGGAGAGCGCCCCGGCCGCCCCGCCGGCCCCGCCGCCCGCCGCGGACGAGCGGCGGGAGCGGCCCCCGGCCGAGCCCCGCGCGGCCCCCGCGCCGCCGCCGCGGCCGCCGCCCCGCGCCCCGCGCCCCGGGCCCGACGCGGGGCCCCCGGAGGAAGGCGGGCACCGCCGGGGCATGGCCATGGCGGCCGCGGGCGACGACGAGGAGGAGGCGGCGGCGGCCAACCCGGGCGCCATGCACCACCAGCGGGTGCTGATCAACATCTCGGGGCTGCGCTTCGAGACGCAGCTGGGCACCCTCAACCAGTTCCCCGACACGCTGCTGGGCGACCCCGACAAGCGCATCCGCTACTTCGACCCGCTCCGCAACGAGTACTTCTTCGACCGCAACCGGCCCAGCTTCGACGGCATCCTCTACTTCTACCAGTCCGGGGGCAAGCTCCGCCGGCCCGTCAACGTCTCCATCGACGTGTTCGCCGACGAGATCCGCTTCTACCAGCTGGGCGAGGAGGCCATGGAGCGCTTCCGGGAGGACGAGGGCTTCATCAAAGAGGAGGAGAAGCCCCTGCCCCGCAATGAGTTCCAGCGCCAGGTCTGGCTCATCTTCGAGTACCCCGAGAGCTCCAGCTCGGCCCGGGCCATCGCCATCGTCTCCGTGCTGGTCATCCTCATCTCCATCATCACCTTCTGCCTGGAGACCCTGCCCGAGTTCAGGGACGAGAGGGAGATGCCCGTTCCCCTGCCCCCCCAAGGGGGGGGTTTGAACGGCACGGCCGGGGACTCGCCCCCCCTGCAGCCGCCCAGCAGCCTGGCCGACCCCTTCTTCATCATCGAGACCACCTGCGTGATCTGGTTCACCTTTGAGCTGCTCGTGCGCTTCTTCGCCTGCCCCAGCAAGCCCGAGTTCTCCCGCAACATCATGAACATCATCGACATCGTGGCCATCATCCCCTACTTCATCACCCTGGGCACCGAGCTGGCCCAGCAGCAGCAGCAGCCCGGGGCCGGCGGCAGCAACGGGGGCGGGGGCCAGCAGCAAGCCATGTCCCTGGCCATCCTCAGAGTCATCCGCCTCGTCAGGGTCTTCAGGATCTTCAAGCTCTCCAGGCACTCCAAGGGGCTGCAGATCTTGGGACAGACTTTGAAAGCCAGCATGAGGGAGCTGGGCCTCCTCATCTTCTTCCTCTTCATCGGGGTGATCCTCTTCTCCAGCGCCGTCTACTTCGCCGAGGCCGATGACCCCGAGTCCCATTTCTCCAGCATCCCGGACGCTTTCTGGTGGGCSGTGGTGACCATGACCACCGTGGGCTACGGGGACATGAGGCCCGTCACCGTGGGGGGCAAGATCGTGGGCTCCTTGTGCGCCATCGCGGGGGTGCTGACCATCGCCCTGCCCGTCCCCGTCATCGTGTCCAACTTCAACTACTTCTACCACCGAGAGACTGACCACGAGGAGCAGGGCATCCTCAAAGACGAGCACAGCAGCGCTCAGGGCAGCACTGCGGGGGCAGACGTGAAGAGAAGACCCAGTAAAAACTCCCTGAACAAATCTGTTGTGCACTTGGAAAACAGTGAGGAGTTCAACAATGGCACCGGCTCCCTAGAGAAAGCCAACATCAAAGCGAAAAGTAACGTAGACCTCAGAAAATCCCTCTATGCTCTCTGTCTGGACACCAATAGGGAAACAGACCTGTAAGGAGAGGRGGGGGTTAGAGGCCGGAGGGGCAGAGGGATTTTCTGGTGTCCGAAACTCGCTACTATAATTATTCTTTTAGTACCAATTAGTTTTTTAAGTCAGGCTGTATTTTATAAATTGATCACTGTCCTGAGCAGTCCTCCAGGAATACATGTTTTTATGTTCTTTTTCCATGACACAAAGGGTCACCTATTTTTAAAATAGACTAAGAATAAGCTACGCTCCATGATGCAGGAGCCGGTAAATTATGACAGTGAAAAATCTAATTTGTAGAAACTTATTTTAGCAAATGGTGATTGGTTTTAAATGGGTAATTTGTAACCAATTCAGTTGCTCCAAGTTTAGTATTAAAGAGCTGAGGKGGATGTGTGTGTGGAGAATGAATGGATCGGGGGTGGGAGGGGGGAGGTCGAGGGGTTTTGTACTGTAGCTTCAAATTGAAATTATTCGAATATATTTTATATCTGTATGACTGTATTTATGKTTGAAAGGAGATTTCTTATTCCTGTGAAGTATGACATCATTAAAGCACTAGGAACATTAGCAGATCAGCACTTTCTGAGTTTTCCACTTGTGATCAGTACAGATCTGGTTATCTTTGTATGTGAAGTGAATTTGGTGCTTTGAACCCTATAGCAGAAAACTTCCGTTGTCATTGAGATGTTAGTTTCTTGTGAGCCTTAAATTATTAACTATTGTAGATATACTTCTTTATACATAATTTTATGAATTACCTTCCTGTTTCAGAATTTCTAAATAATTCAGTCGTGTGCTTACCGGCCCCACTCAAAAAAGTATGTGCAGCTTTTTTCTTTCTTTTTTTTTTTTTTTTTTGGTAGTTTTACAGTTTTATACACCTTTGTTATATTTTTGAGACCGAAAGGAAGCAAATACTTTGTCTTGGCTGTTACYGGGTTTGATCCAAGTGCACAACAGATGGAGAGCGCGAGGGAGCGGGGAGGCACAACGAGAAAGGAGAATATGAGTGCAGTACGTGCGGAACTGCTTTCCCGGCTCGCGTGTCGGTCACCGTGGGACACTCACAGCCCCCGCGGGCACGCTCCCGTTCTCTCCGCGGGCCGGGCGTGCCCGGCTCCGCGCCTGGGCTGCGTGGAARGCATCGTCCGTCGGCAGAACGCATCCCAGTTCGCTCCTGTTTCCAAACAAAACCCTCCCGGCGCGGCGGATGTTACAGCTGAGGTGGTGTTGRGAGGTCAGTGACACGAGTGACGCGCTCTGTCCGTCGAGACAAGGCGGCCTCCCGCAGCGTCCTCCTGGAGACGGACACAAAGTTGCTSCTGGAGCTCAAAGAGCTCTCTTACCGTTTTTCTCGCAAAGGACATCTCTGTTTTCCTCTCCGGCTTCTGTTTCATCGCTGAAGATGTTCCCTGCCTTCCCCACACGCTGTGGCACAGCAGGAGCAGCAGGAAGAGAAGGCGCGGCTGTCAGCGTTGCTCAAGGTTTGTTTCTTGCAAATTTTCTAATAGAACTAAGTCAGTGCTCAGTCGGGATTATAATTCGTGCAAGTGCCTCATATATGTCCTGAGATAAGTTGAAATCAGCTTTGCAAGCAGTGCTCTGACATTCTCCCTCCCAGACACAAATGCTGCTTTCCTGTCCCTTACCGTGCTCTTTAATGATAATGCCCAAATTCATGATGGTTTTTTTCCTTCCTATTCAGTAAAATAAGTGCCAGGCAAGTCATATTTTTCATGAACACAGTGCTCAGCCCAAAAGCCAGGGGTGAGGGGAAGAAAGTTGAATCTCATGATAGAGAACAGCATCTTTCCCATTAATTTTAGAGTTTCAGATGTTGGTTTCCTGGTCGGTTTGCCTGTCTATTCAGATGGGGAATGATGCTGTAGTGTGCTGAGGAGCTGTCTGAAACAAGGCTGACAGGAGAAGTGCCCAGTGCAGCYGCACTCCGGGCTCGGGCAAGTCTCCAGCTTGCTTTGGTGGGAGGTGTTGCATCAGGGGGAAGTGCAGAATCAGCTCTTTGGTGAGGCTGAATCCGAGAGGAAACAAGGCAGTGGTGTAACTGCTGCACGTGCTGGGATCTGGGTCATTGCTGGACTCAGAGGAAGGCTTTGTGCTCAGACAAGCGGTTTGGTTTGCTCTCAGTGATCAAATCCATCTGGCTCACCTGAATAAGCACCAAGCAACTGCAGTGAGTCGTTCAGGGTAAAGTTTCAGGGTTGTCTTTCTCTRGCTACTCCCCCCGCCTTCCTGAGCACTTTTGTCACGCAGAGTTTGGTCTTCCAGTCGTGTGTTGTGTTGGATTGGGCTGKGGGCTCCTCAGAGCAGGGGCAGAGTGTCCCTACAGCCGCTTGTTTGGAACYCTGTGTTGGATATTAGGGATCAGAACAAAAATCGAATGCAGCAACAACAAAGTAGATCTTTTCCTGTCAAATTGGTGAGTTGGAAAGCAAGAGAGTGCAAGAGAATGCATAATTTCTGTTGGCTTATAGGGCAGTAAAGGATTTGCTTTGTACTGAGAGGTGCTGCTGGCAAACAGTGAATATATGAGCAGAAGCATGGCTAGAGCACAGGTCAGCAGAGCATTTAGCATTTAACATTTTTCAGCAGGTGTTTTGGGTGGACTGATCTTTGAGACTGTGAGTTCTGGGCTCGTGAGTTGGACTTTGATGATCCTTGTGGGTCMCTTCCAGCTCAGAGRGTTCTCACTCTATSRTGATTATTTAGAGGTGAGCTATAAACCTGGCTRAAACCTTGGAGCCATCGGTTCCCCTCGGACTTTGGGGCAAATGTGTGGGTTTGTGGTACAGTCGTGTAATGTGCCCATGAAAATCTGTGCTGCAAAAGAATGTGGCAGTGAGAGAGAACAGAGTCACTCTGAGAAAGCTCCTGGACATGKGGAACAGGAAGAGAGTTTTGGTTGTGTTTGCCAATTCTCAGCCCATTACAAGAAGGAAATATGTCCCAACCATCATTGATTTTATGTTAGCTGGCCTGGAATGAATAGYGAGCTGAATAAAACCTCTTTGCCATATCAAAAGCATCAAGATGCCAGAGCTTAATGAATAGCAAACCATTGCAGACATAAAAAGCCCCACACAAACCCAGCCAAACAACAAACCAACACTTTTTTGTAAACTCTCTGGAGTAGGAGCTGCAGCAGGGAAGCCTTCTCACCCCACRCACGCCGTGGTTATTAACGGCTTGTCCTCTCGTGGGGGGCAGCATGCACTAAAAGGCATTCTTGGGGTGCTGAAGTGGATACTCATTCAGGTCACCAGTCGTGTAAGTTTAGTTTGTTTAGCCAGGCCCCAAGGGGAGCCTGCACTTCCCTTTTWCTTTTCCATCATCCCAAAAAACGGTGAAACAGGAACAAGCAGTTACATAACACCATTCATGTCCTGGAGCTTTGTGGACAATTGTGCAGAGATCCACGGGCACACAGGGCGAAGAAAAGGCTGTGGGAGGCAAGAGCAAGCCTTTCAAAGGGGAGAGGGCTCGGGGAGGCACAGATRGAGAGGCTTGGCTGGGCTGGGCCGTCTGAAATGTGGATGTCAGGGAAGAGAGAGGTTCCYCTGGCGTGGCTCTGCAGGCAAGGGCTGCACGCCAGCAGCTGAGCCCTGTGACCCGTCTGGGGGGGTCACTGAACACGCAGGGGGCTTAGTGCTGCTCCGAGCAGCACCAGCAAATCCTCTGCTGTGTGCTCTTTTCACTGGGGCTCTGGGAGGAGAACGTGGCACTCCTGCTGGCTGTCCCCTGCCTCTCGCGCTGCTCTCCTGGTGCAGGGGGTGCTGGGGGGGCTCTCCAGCCGCAGAGCACTGAGCCCTTCTCCGTGCCCTGAGCCCTTCTCCGTGCCCTGAGCCCTTCTCCATGCCCTGAGCCCTTCTCCTGAGCCCTTCTCCATGCCCTGAGCCCTTCTCCGTGCACTGAGCCCTTCTCCGTGCCCTGAGCCCTTCTCTGTGCACTGAGCCCTTCTCCGTGCCCTGAGCCCTTCTCTTGAGCCCTTCTCCATGCCCTGAGCCCTTCTCTTGAGCCCTTCTCCATGCACTGAGCCCTTCTCCGTGCCCTGAGCCCTTCTCCATGCACTGGGCCCTTCTCTGCCCTGAGCCCTTCTCCATGC
>JACAXG010000121.1:2019726-2142432 GCA_018881555.1 Amblyornis subalaris
CTGCCCCTCACCCTCACTGGGTAGCACAGCACACATCAGAGCACTGCAGGGGGAGATGCATGGACACAAAGAGCCTTGCCCTTCTGAGATCTATCCCAGAATCACTGAGGCTGGAAAAGACCTCCAAGGCCATYGAGTCCAGCCTTTGGCTGATGCCCAGCTCGTCACCCAGCCCAGAGCACCGAGTGCCACGTCCAGCCATCACCTTAAGGACGGTGACCCCACCAGCTCCCTGGGCAGCCCCTGCCGGTGCCTGCCCACCCTTTCGSTGAGGAAATCCTTCTTGCCGGGGAGTGTGGGCGCAGCTGGGGCTGAGGTCAGCCGGGGAGAGCGCCGGGTGGCACGTGACAGTGGCACTGAGCCGTGCTGGGGCACGAGCCGCCRCGCTGGCATCTCGTCCAGCCGCTTAGCAAGATGCCGTGGACAGCGGAGAAATGTGGCTGGGGCCCCCAGGCTGATTCCTGCCGYGGTTAGGGAATGGTGGAAGGAGATTCCGGACTTTGGCCTCGCTGCTCGGGCAGTGGTGGGACGGGAATGCTGTGTGGCAGGCGGGGTGATGGGAACACCTCAGGAATAACGAGGGTAGTCCTGCTCAGGACAGGGGGGCAGCATCTGCCTGCCTCTGGTGCAGCTTTAGCCCAGCACTGTGTGGCCACCAGCCTCACTCCACAGCCACAAATGTCCGAAAAACGAAATAGAAAAGCTCTTTGTAATAATACAGCCTAGGAACGATTAAAATCCTTGTTCCAAAATCATTCTGCCGAGGCTTATGCTATATTCAGCACCAGTAAATATTTTTTAGAATGTGCCATTTAGTCTCTTTGCAGCTCTTGTAATGTTTAGGGKTTTGGTTGGTTTGTTTGTATTTTATTTTTTTTTTTACCTTTTTTCTYTATGCATTAGCTGCTCCCCAGTTCTCCTTGTCAGCTCGTTAAAGTTMTGCTTTTCTTACCAAAATTTGGCACTCAGGGTGCTGATCCTCCTCAGTGAACCTGGATTGTTCCATCTGACATCAGTGTCAGCTCATGGAGGAATAAACATGGAAATTCTCCAGTAGCTCTGTGGGTCCACTGGCCAGAGCATCCCCCATATTTGTACAATGAACAGTGTGAAAAATGTGGGTATTGTAATCATTACAATAATACRAAATAAACAGTTTTACGTTAATTGGAATAGGAAAAAAGTAAAAGAATTAACAATTTTCCAGATAGAAYTCAGAATTTACCAAGAGTCTTCTGCAAAATGTCTCCTGCATTAGTAATTCACAGTGATCAGGAGGATGTTTCCAAATAAATCAGCRCAGGTTTTAACACTTGATGGACAGGCAGGAGGGAAAAAAGAGAGAGATGTCTTATTCCTGTGTTTCAGCTCTGGTGTGCCATGGAGACTGCCACTGGCAGTCTCGTGGGAAACAGCTGTGGTTGTGTTAAAAGCTGACGTGGGAAGGAATGTTGGTGGAGAAGCCACCTTGGATGGAAATAGGTCATAATTCCCCTCTCAAGACTGGGATAAGCCTGACCTTCTCTAGCTTTCTGCCAAAGCCATTTGGAGATCAATGTTGCAATCCATGGCCTCTCCTGTCAAATCCCATCTCCAGCCCTGGCCAGGAGGRGTGGTTTCCTCGCTGCTGTGGAACATTTATAAACCTCTTCCTCTCCCTCCTGCCTGGTTAATTGTAGGTAGACATGCCTGTGGTTGGGGAGGTGAAAAATTAGTTTGATTATTTAAGCAATGGAGCCTTATAATTTTTTTTTGTCTTGTTCAAAGTGATTTGGGAATCTGACGGGGTGTAATTGAGGGAAGGCTTTAACTTGAATTTGCAGAGCAAATTGTAGGAGTTTCTTAGTTCAGAAAACACTGTAATTTTCCAGGCAGTGCTGCATGAGAGGGTTGTTTAAAGGAAGGTTATTGTGAAAATACATGTTTTGTTGTGCAAGAGAATGATGCAAAGAAACAGGGAGTCTGGAGGGTGACACACACTGTCCTGGGGAGGAATACCCTGTAGCTAAAGCTCAGCCACTGTGCTTTGGAGGGGACACTGTTCCTCGAGCCAAATGGGAAGCAGAGGGCAGAGCAGGAGTCCGGGGCTGMGACATCAGGGCTAAGGAAGGGATGGTGCCTCCCAGAGCTGTTTCTGGATTCCAGCCACTGGGCAAAATACCTGCACAGTGTCTGTCAGGATCASGTTCCCGAAGTCTGCTCAGTGTTCTGAGAAGATACAGGTGCCTGTCTGTAGGAGAGCGTGCTGAGCTGTGCATCCCAAGCAGACRCTGGCATCTTCCCCCAGGCCTGGCAGGGGAAGTTCCTGTAAACAACCAAATTTGGGTCAGATTCCCGTTTCCCACTTGCCTCACAGGGTACCTCCATCTCAGTGATGCATACTGACAGTGGAGCAGAGGCTGAGAAGTGCAGGATTGTGGAGCAGGAGGGAGAAATCTCTCTGGAAGGCTTGGGAACACTGTGCATTTCGAAACGGAATTCGTGCCGCTTCTTGCTAGTGGAAAATGGGGTAGTTCTGTTCTTAAAAAGGAAGCTGGATATTCCACTGAGGAGGAGATACAAATTCTCATAGACATCCTGGCTGCATCTATATTAGCCAAGGAAACGTGCCCAGGACCGTTCCCTGGCTCCGGGGCCAGCTGGCAGGAGCCAGGCYGTGCTCCTGCTGCCAGGGGCTCCCTGTGAGACAAGGTGTTGGGCACACAGCCTGCTGGGCTCCCTCCCTGGCGCCTGCTCCGGCCCACGGCGTGCCTGGGAAGGATCTGGGACAGAGTTCTGGGGTACACACTCAGCAGCGTGACCAGGGGCCTTGGGCAGTGTGGTCGATTGTGAGTAATCGCTTGGGAATGTTGCCTCGAGCTGTTCAGGTGGCAGGTGTAGGTACAGAATCAAAGTGCCCTCAGACGATTTATTTTGGGGTGTCTTGGATGCTTTACACATTCCCCCTRCTGGCACACCCTCATCTTGAGCAGTAATCAGTCTCTATTCACTGAGCACAGTTATTTCTGCCAAAATCTGTTCTCGTCTAATTCTGCTCCCACCTGCTCTCATCTATATGCAGCTCCACTGAAAATCTCCTCACAAACCCCCAGCTCTCCTGGCTGCACAGGGAGCAGCACAGGTGGGTCTGGCAGTGGGAGTGGGACACTCTTGGGTTTTGACTGATTTTCCTGTGTGCACAGCCCTGGTGTGGGCTGCACCTCGTGCTTCACTCGCTGCATCTTCTAATTCTGCTTGGAATCACAGGTGAGGCCCCACTGGCCAAGCACATCCCCTGATCTTGCTATCCAGCAGGATACACCAGGAATTAAAGAAAAACCAAGATAAGGAAGGGTTGGGGACATTCAAACAGGATGAGACCTGGGGAGATCTCACTGAGCCCAACCTCCTTCCYGAGGAGATGGTCCTAAATGGTCTTGCGCAGGTGCTTGCTGGCCTCTGTGACACAGGCAGGGTCCTTCTCTGCTGCTCAGGGSTGCTTTCGCTGTGGACCAAGCTTAATTTCCTTTGCCTATGTGCTAAAAGCATCATTTGGTCCTAAACTGATGGCAGCCTGAAAGGGAAGTAATGAAAGGAAAAGATAAATAAGCACTTTCTGAGCATTGTTAGCTTCCAAAGGGCTTGGACTTCTCCAGATGCACTGAGGTAGCCTCAGAAAAATGTGTGTGCAAGTGAGGACTGGTCTGAAAGCACCACCAAGCTTCCCTTGCAAAGTATTGGAATTTTGGATGTAATTCTGGAAGCAAAACTATTCCAGGCATGTGTAACTGTATTGTAGTGCTATAGAAAGCATGGACCACCCAGCAGGGGCAGGAAGTGGAGCACCACTAGAATTCTCCTGCGACTTCAAGGTGATCCTGTATGCCGGTGGTGCCCAGAGACTGGGACATGAGTTAAATTCAGTCAGAGTTAAATGCACTCCTCAGAAGGAGGTTGCCATCCTTCAGCAGGAGAGGCAGGACAACCCCTCTGAGTGCTGGAGGGCTGTTCAGTAATGGCAGATGTTCTGGACGAGGGAATTCTCTGGCTGAGGAGTTCCTGCTGTGGAGGAGCTTTCCTTCAGCAGGTGAGTGGGCACATGTGGGGTTAGTGTGAGTGGCATAAAGAAAAGGCCACCAGAATGTGGAGTCTGGAGGGCTGAGGTCCTACACCTGSGAAAAGTGGTGAAACTTTTGTGTCTTTGAGGTCTGTTCAACAACAAGTAAGGCTGAAAACTCTGTATGTCATATTTATGAGCTAATATTTAGAGACAGGACGCAGAGGTAAAAGGCACATGTAGATTTGCAAGAAAGCAAAGGTGTAACTCCAGAGCCAGACACACCTTGGAKGTGAGCAGATGCCACCATCATCAGAGCCACTAAGGACAGGAGGGCTTTCTGATTATTCTCCTGAGAGAATTCTCTGATTATTCTCATTTTTGCAGCGTTCATGGACAGTGAAACATATATMTAAAACATTCCAGAAGCACACCCTGCACGCTGCTCTCTCTGTAGTTGTGGATTAATCCTGCTGAAGTCAACTGGATTCCATTCCAGGAATCCTACTCGGATGGACTCGMGCTCTGCAGTCCTATCCTTTGTTTTCCTTGACTCCTGACAGCCCAAATTAAACGGAGATCTCTCTTCATGGTGCTGGAACGCTGAGGGCATGTGCTGTGGGGCCAGTGTGGAAACACAGTCCCTTCTTCCCTGGGCTGTGCTTGCCAAGTGTCAGCCTGGCCTGGCTTGGCTGCGCTGGGCTCCCAGGCAGAGCAGGTGGTGCTGGGGAGGGGCGGGAAGGGTCCGAATTTGGAAGAGAAAATAATCGGAGAYGGATGACTGGAACAAAATGCTCGAGCCAAAATGCCTTCTCCCTGGGGAAGCTCTCCCACAGCCAGATGCAGCGTTGTTTAGCTGTCTGGATTTAATTCCAGCGCTGCACGTGGCTCGGAAGGTCCTGCCTGGGACCTTTTTTTGTCTGCTGTTGGGTAACCAACCCAAACACGCAGGAGTGAGGCCTGAGCGAGGATCTCACGGATCACCCACTKCCCATCCCCGTGAAACCCGTACCGTTCCCGTGTCTGACTGTCTAATTGAACTGTCAGGGGTGTAAAATCACGCTGTCAAATTCCCTCCTCCCGTTTGCACAGAGCCCACAGGCAGCAGCCAGTGTAACACACTTGGAATTTGTTTTCCTTTTTAGCAGGGGCTTGCATGTTGGATATTTTTTTTTCCCGGGCTGATGTACATCTGATGTCAGGCTTCCCACATGAGAACGGTTGGACTGGCGTCGACATTTTTAGAAATCTGTGCGAATGGAAAAATATCCTGGGAGTGCTGCCAGGGGCTGATTTTGTGGGGTTTGAGTCTCTGTGGAGCAGGAGCCGTGAGCCAGGTGCCTGTGCTGAGGAGAAGCCTTGCTCACAGTGTCCTCCTCAGGTGTGCGCCAGTCGCTCCTGGGAAGGGCAGGAGGGAATTCCAGCAGCCTGTGGCTCTCTCAGGCGATACTCAACTCCCCTTCCGGCCAGAGGACAAACAGCCAGTTAGCATCCTTCCCAAAGGGAGGAACAGCGGCAGGAAAAGTCCCTGGCAAAAGGTGGATTTTCCAAGGGTAGCRCAGCGGTTGGGGCAGGTGTGCCTGAGCTGTGGCTGTTGCGCGCAGTTCGGTGTGAGCGGGACAGGCCAGCGTGGAGCGGGGCGGGYGTGCCGTGCATCAGACCTGCAGCTCTCCGTGTCCCGGGAGCCGGTGGAGCTCGGAGGGTGGATGCAGCTGGTGGGTGGTGCTCCGAGTGTCAGCAGTTTTCATGGGCTGTGTGGAGGGCTGCTGCTCGCTGCCCCATCAGAGCAGTGTCCTGCTGGCCGCTCGTGGGCTCACGCTGGGCGAGCAGGGCTGGCACAGGGGTGAAGCCAGCGCAGGATGTGCTCTCAGGGTGCAGGATCAGCTGGGCTCTGTCTCTGGCCAGGGCTACAGAGCTGGGCTCTGTCTCTATCCAGGGCTGCAGCCAGCCCCCGCTGAGCTGCTGGCTGTTTGCATCTCAGGAGGAGCCTGGAGCCCGGGGCTGGAGCTTTTCACTGAGGGAAAGCAGCGCTCATGGACAGGCAGGGTCCTGCAGCCCCAGCAGAGCTCAGTGCTGAGCCTGCCCTGCTGGGGGATCCTCCTGGCACAAGGAGAGTGAGGGTCCTGCAGCCCCATCAGAGCCCAGTGCTGACCCTGCTCTGCTGGAGGAGCCTCCTGGCATGGGGACAGGCAGGGTCCTGCTCTGCTGGAGAATCTCCTGGCATGGGGACAGGCAGGGTCCTGCAGCCCCATCAGACCCCAGTGCTGACCCTGCTCTGCTGGAGGAGCCTCTTGTCCCGGGGAGGAGCAGGGTGTTGGTGGTGTCCAAGGGAAACAGAGGTTTTCAGTCACTCTGTTGTTCAGCAGTAGCTTTTGAACTTGTTAGCCGTTTTCAACCAAATTTGGCAGRAGGACACCAGCCCTGAAGAAGATAATTTCTTTTGGCAACTTTTGGGAAGGTAGCTGGCTGCTTGGGGGGAAGAAAGACTGGGATTAAAACTGCTCCTCTAGGGAAAAGCTGTGGCATTAGCTGTCCTAAGCTGTTGCTCTGCCAGAACAGGAGAGACCGTTCACAGACTTCTTCTTGGAAGTGTAGCAAATACTGGGTAGATGGGATTTGCAGAGTAACAGCAAGCAGAGTTGTCCTTGGAAATAAGGCAAACAGTGCATCTTGAGAGTTCCTTCCTTCCTTCCTTCCTTCCTTCCTTCCTTCCTTCCTTCCTTCCTTCCTTCCTTCCTTCCTTCCTTCCTCCCTTCGTCCCTTCCTCCCTTCCTCCCTTCCTCCCTTCCTCCCTTCCTTCCTGCCTTCCTTTTCAGAACATTTTCCAGGTGTCTGACTTGCTCTTACATCTGTTTTGGCTGGGAAGGAATAGGAGAGCAGGCAGGGAGAACTCTCCTGGTTTCAGTGAGTTTTGGGGTCAGGAAAAGAGGAATGCTGGGCACAATATAAACAGGGAGAGGAGTGCTCAGGCAGTTGGCCTAGACAATCATTGTAGGACCTTTCCCACTGAAAATATTCTATTTTTCTGTTCTGTTTTCTGAAGTTCTCAATCACCCTGGAGAGGAGGCAGTCATGCTTGCTTGGTTCACTCGCAGGCAGGTCTGGGTGAGGATCAGAAGGCATTTGGTGTGCTGCCATTGCTGGGAAAGACCCCATGATTTTGTCATGGGTGTAAGGATGGATTTCGTGTGAAATCTGTTCAGGACCAGTGAAGAAATGCTGGCCAGAGCCAGGAAAGAAAGGTAAGAAAGGCTGGAGAAGAGGGGCAGAGGCCCRAACATCCTCACCCTGAAGCCAGCCAGGACTTCCAGGGTCTAGAAAAATCTTCAGTGAAAGCCTTGTACGTGCTTTATTTTCCCTTTATATTCTTTTACCACTATGAAATAAATGTAGTTCCACTGCAAAACAAATGGGACRTAATCTGCCATTTTCCTCTTGACCATTTCGAAGTAGTCTGCTCAAACAGCCRAAGAATGGCATGCAGGCAGTCTGTGAAATCATTTTGCATGAGGGGATTTCAAAAAGCTTCCCCAAAAGCTACCTACAAGTTATTAACTCACATTTGGGGACCATCTGCCTAGTGGCTTTTCGAAATAATGCCATAAGCACACAGGCTAAAAGCAAGAAATATCTTACAAAAGCATATTTTCCAGAAAAAAAAAAAAAGAAAATAGAAAAAAGAAAAGACAAATTCCCCCAAACTGAACCTTTCCTCTGGTTATCCCCTAGGTGGTAAACCACGAGGAGTTTGGGAACMGGAGTGCATCGGGGGCATTGCCAGGACACACATGTGTGCTCTGAGAATCACCTTGCACTTTCTGCTGCAGAATTTTGACCTATTTTGCTGCAGCTGCGTTCGTTTGGGGGAAATGCAGTGCATGTCCCAGGGACATCACTGTGGCTCCTCAGGTCTTACAGGCAGGGATTTACAGCAATTGTTCTTTTGTAGAGAATAACCAGAGATCAGAGGCAGGATTTTGTCTGGAGATGTAAGGCTTCGCCTACATGGGGACACCTGGGAAGTGTAATCTGAGTGAAAATTAGGAAAAGCTCATTTTTAACTACAGTGACTTGAAATGGAGCACACTCCTTTGTGGATAATCACGTTTGGGATAAAGGTAGGCCTGACTCATGTGTAACCCAGTCCACTCTGGAATACTAAAACAAATTTATTCTTTGTTTTTATATGCTGCATTCCTCTTGCCATCTGTGGGTGTTGAGGGCCATGGGTGTCACCCCTGGGGAAGTGCAGGTGGCCTGAGGGTGACCTGTGCCACTCAGTACGCAGTTTTATCAGAGCTGTTATCAAGTTTCACAGACAYTGAATGAAGAGTAACTTAATCCTGTAAGGTATGGAAAAACCTTTGCTATTCTTAGCTGCAGAGCACTAACCCCCGGGAGGGATCCAGGTGGGGATGAGCAGATRGAGCAGCCCTGAGGGTGCTGGTGGGTGAGAGCTGGGACCAGAACCCCAGCGTGGGCAGCAGGGGCRGGGGGGATTGTGCCCCTCTGCCCCCTCTGCTGAGACCCCASCTGCASAGCTGCCCCAGCCCTGGGCCCAGCACAGGAAGGACGTGGAGCTGCTGGAGCCAGTTCAGGGCAGGGACACCAAGGGGATCAGAGGGATGGAGCAGCTCTGCTGGGAGGAAAGGCTGGGAGAGCTGGGATTGTTCAGCCTGGAGAAGAGAAGGCTTTGGGGTGACCTCATTGTGGCYTTGCAGTGCCTGAAGGGAGCCCCCAGGAAAGATGGAGAGAGACTCTTGACAAGGGCTGGAGTGACAGGACAAGGGGGAATGGCTTCATTCAGAGTAGGTTTAGRTGGGATATTGGTAAGGAATTGTTCCCTGTGAGGGAGGTGAGGCCCTGGCATASGTTGCCCAGAGAAGCTGTGGCTGCCCCATGCCCTCTSCTGAAACATCTTTTGCTCCTCTTCAGCTCGTGAGTGGCCTGGTTCGCCGCAGAACCAGCAGAGTCATGAGCAGGGCTGTCTCCCCAGGCTGCCCCGTGAGTTCTGACAGGCTCCGTGAGTCAGAGCAACACCTCCCACGTCCCTGAGCAGCACCTGGAAGCTGCCACTGTCAGACTCAACACTGCCGGCGCCAGCCTCAGTCTGCCTTTGCCAGTAGGAAAAACCTGGCCTGATGCTGCATTTCATGAAGGGAATTGCTGTTGTTCCAGCAAACCCCGGTGTTTAAATGATGTGAAGGTGCTCCTGGTCTGCACTCCCAGTGCACAAAGCTCCCAGAACCTGTGTAGAAGCAGGAACAGGGGAAAGACAATGCCACAGGATGATTGATCTCATACTGCTGGGCTCATCAAGGCTGATGGGATTAAGCTGGAGGTGGAGGAGCTCATCTTGGCCGCAGCATGGCAGTCAAAGGTGCAGTTTGGGGAATTGCCAGTGCCTGTCTGAAAAGCAATGTCACAGTCCCAGTGCGGTGGGAGACGCTTGGTGTGGTGCCAGTGACCTCCCGGGGTCAGAGCTGAGCCCAGGGCTCAGGGTAGATGTTTCAGACAGCACAGCTCAAGGAAAGGATGCTGATCCTTCATCCTCAAGGAGAGGATGCTGATCTCTGGCAATGACTTCAAACTGAATCCAGCCACGCCAAGATCAGGTAGTTTCTTTGGAAAGTTTGCTAGAGTTTTCAGCATCGACACTGGGTTTCAGATGTGTATTTGCTGAATTACTCCTTTGATAAAACCCTTTATTAAGCAAGTCTGCTCTCCATCTGGTGCTGATCTTACTTAAAATACAGTGAGATTGGCAGCTCATTAATTCCTGGGCAGGATAAGTATAACATTTGCATAAATCATTAATACTGGAAAGTACAAAACTTGTAGTTTCTTGAAAAAGCAAGCTATGAACGTTTCCTCTTGGGCCAGAAACTCTCTGTGAGATGCAGAAATATCCCACACACTTCTCGTGCCAAAATATCGAGTAGTGATGTTTGGGTTGTTCGGATTCCTCTCCTCTTAATTCTTGTTCCAAATATAGAGCCCTACTTGTCGTGAAACTGGTGACACTTCACGTTCGAGGCAAAATCCTTGCTCTGTAATGATGCGGTTTTATTTTTAAGGCTTTAATCTTACATGAATAATTCGAAGTGCTTTTCAGTGATGCTCTGAGCGAGGAACTGCCATCCTTCCCTGTTGTTTTCAGTGCCAGATGACATTTGTATTCCGTGGTAGGCATCCATTTGCCACGAAGATGCAGTTACAGGGATGCAGTGTACAGATGCAAGGCAATTTGATCTTTGCTCTCTGGGAATTACAGTGATGATATATTTTTTAGTATTTAGTTTACCTTCTAGATGGCAACTCCTTCCTCTGCATCACTGGAAGAAAAATCGTACTGGTTTTATTTTTTTCCTAGAATCCATATTAAAAGTCTTGTTTGAAATGAGTATGAGAAATCCTCTAGCAGATAAGGATGAAACTTCCCAGGGATAGGATTAAAATGGGGCGAGTTCAGCAGAGAAAAGTACTTGTGTGGCTTTATGGCTCAACAGTGACAAAAGGATGAAAATATGCAAACAAGGGTGAGAATATGCAAATAAGGGTGTAAATATACGAACTATTGCAAGTGATTTCCTGACYGTTCTGAGCAATTGCTTTCACAGAATCACGGAATCCATAGGGTTGGGAGGGACCTCTGGAGATCCCTCAGTCCAAGGCAGGGTCACCCAGAGCAGGTGACACAGGAACATGTCCAGGTGGGTTTGGAATGTCTGCAGAGAGGGAGACCCCACACCCTCCCTGGGCAGCTATTCCAGTGCTCTGCCACCCTCAGTGTACAGAAATTCTTCCTCACGTTGAGGTGGAACTTCTTGTGCTTCAGTTTATGGCCATTGCTCCTTGTCCTGTCGCTGGACACCACTGAAAAGAGCCTGGCACCATCCTCTTGGCAACCCCTTTGAAATCTTTGTATGTCTTTTCTTGGCTTTTCGTGCCTCTCAGGTGGTAAGACAGAGCTGAAAAGCAAGATATTGTGAGTGTTCCTCCTGATTCACAGAGTGCAGTTAGAGCAGCTGCAGCCAGGCTCAGGCCAGGAGCCTGCAGCTCAGGACAAACCTCTGAAGTCCTGCTGGTGGGTGTTTGACAGCACAACCTTGTTTAGCTCAGTAGCACCGAGGAGCCTGTCTGCTGGACAGAAAGCTCACAGCAGGACGCTGCTGCATTAACAAGATTTTCTCTGGCTGCTCCAATTCCCTTCGGCTTTTTATTATTATTATTTATTTAATTTTTTTTTTTTTTTTTTTGGGTAATCGCCTTTCCAACTGCAGCAGCATTTGTTGTCCCGAGGTGCTGACTCCAGTGGCAGAGGTTTCGGTGGGAGCTTGTCCTGCAGTGGGCACAGGCTTCGTTCCAGGTCAGCGGCCGCATCCTCCTCAGCCTCTCCCGGGGCTCTGGCATCACCCATCCCGCGGCTGGAGGAGCCGTCTGGGAGGAAGGACATGCCTGTGGTGCTGAGGTCACGTTTCTGGACGGAGGGTGGGCTGAGGGAAGCTTCTGCCCTTTGGATTCAGGGCAGAGCTGACATTTGGATGCGGCGTGGATGTGCAGCATCTGCCCCGCTCCGGGCAGCCCCTTCTGCCGGGCAGGGACTGGAGGGAGGGCAGGGGGTGCGACTCGAGCTGGTGCTTGGCTTCTGAGCAGCAAAATCTCTGCTGGGTTAGGCTGTTCCACCAACAAAACACTCATTGACTGCTCTGAGTCGTCAGCAGCAGCAGTCCATGGCAAGGACTTGAGCTGATGTGACAGGGAAGGAAGTTTGCCCCGAGACAAATCTGGAGAAGAAAACATTCATAGAAATAAAACATGCCTTATGTTTTCCGGTGTTACCTGTAGAGCCAGAGGAGAAAAGGAGGCCAGGGGATCTAAAAGCTTGTGATAAAGGGCTAGTTCACACCCTGAGCTACAAATTTCCTGTGAAAGCTGGAATAAAACAGTGGATCACAAGTGATCTTTCTGCTAAATTTGCTCCAGAAGCAAGCTGCCTCCTACCTCCCATCTCAGCAAAAAGGCAGATTACTTTGGCCAGGTGCACACTAAGGTCTTGGAGAGCACATTGCTTCGGTACCTGTGTGAGGGGAATCTTGCTACCGAGTGGAATTCTCATACCTGAGTTAGGATTTTATCCCCCTTTCCCAAAATAAACCTTTTTTGGCAAGATGTAAATATTCTGTGGACAAGGCTTCTATGACTCCTTCCAATGAAGTTCAGTTTTTAAAGTGACAGGGCAAAGAAGAAGGAAACATCTAGCCTGAGATTTACCAGTTGTTTTCTGGTACGATTATTTTTTTTGAAGGATGATATGGTGTCCAGTTGCTGCTGGRAGTACTCCCTCTAGCCTGGGGAATATTTGCTGGTTCGGATAAAGAGTGAACCTTGTGTGATCTTGGCCTCTGACTGGTTAGAAAATGCCCTCAGGAAGGTGGAGATGGAAGTTCAGACACAGGCAAAAGAGGGAATTGCAATTCTTGAGCAGGGGCTCTTAACGCTCCACGAGGAGGTAAGAGAAAACAGTTCTGCTTCCTCTGACCACCCTGATTTCTGGGATGAGGTAGAATTTAGGTTCCTAACTAGCAAACACCATGTTACTTCTGGATTTAAATGGAAGCCAGAGTCCAGGCCCTTGTGGAGCTGAGTCCAGGAGGGAGTGTGAGCGCAGGATGCTACAGCAGCAGGCTGAACTGGGCTTTGGGTGCTCTGCATTTGGGATCACAGTAGCTCTATGTGCAGTTAGTAAGGATTCAAACATCTGATTCCTCTTGTGACCTGGCCTTCCCATCCCTCAGCAGGGGCCTGAAGCATTGATCCTTGATGGTCTGTAGTGTGGCATCGAGGGCCACATCCTTGGGGTGATAACCCAGACGTGTAAGGAACAGCTCTTTCACTGATACTGAATGGCATTCAGCTGTCTCTCCAGAGCCCTCTATCACCTCACAGGCTGAGTCCTGTYSTTTTTCTGAAGGCTGGTGGAATGTCAGCTTTCCAYRGGATTGTCCGGAGCTTGGGCTTGCATCCCTCATAACATCACCCAGGCTGTAAAAACAAAGCACYGCAGCCCTCAGCACCGCTGCAGAGAGCTCGCTGAGGGGACCCAGAGCAGCTGTGTGATAAATCTGTGAGTTCTGTCGTGTCTCTGTGTCTCCAGAGCGCCGTGGGGCTGGGGCAGGAGCGGCGCTCTCCGGACGGCTCCGCGCGTCCCCGGAACGCGCCAGGGAGCCACGAGACCCGGGCAGAGATTCCAGCGCGGGGAGCGCGTGAGTCACGGGATGGTGAGTGAAAGAAACGGCGGGATAAAAATAACAGAGCCCAGCGCGGTGCAGAGCGTTAATCCCTTACCCTGCGTTATCCGCGCCCGCGCTGCAGACGCCGCTGCGCTGGAGCAAGGATGCTCCGCTGGGACGCGGATCCCGCCCTGCTCGGCACGGATCCCGCCGCGCTGCTCCGCGGGATTACGGCTCGGGATGCCAGACTGCAGGCACTGCTAGCACCGGGGCCTTTAAACTGGCTCAGAATTCTTCATCAAGGAGTTCCTGCGGTAGAAAATGTGCAATCGAAGTGTCAAAATGCTGAGCTGGTGTTTTTTTATATTTTATATGAGAACATCCAGTTCAGTTAAGTTGACATCAACTGAAAAAAATATATTTATTCAAAATTTACATTGTTAAAGCCCCTTCCATTTTCCAACGTTCTTTTTTTTTTCCTCTTCTACTTCCTTCAAAAGGAGAAGAGTATGAAAATACTATGAAAAACTGACATCAAATTCAACTTTTTTTCTAGCTAACATGAATCAGTAGGGAAAAAAAGAGTAGGAAAAGAGGAATCAGTAAAATAAAAAATAATAATAATAAAAAAGGCCAAGGATTTTATTTTGGGATGTGAATCTCTATTTTTCTACTCAAATCTGCCATTCTGTCYTGGCTGAGCTTTGTTCTGAGACCACTACAACAAAATCAGGAGCCTTTCCAGGGAGCTCTTGTTTGCAGCTCAGCCAGTGTGGGGTTTATAACCCAGTCCCCTTGGCATCTCCTGCAATCACTGGACAGTGATCCTCAGAGAGCTGCTCGCAGCTTAGGAAGCCTTTACTCTGTTATTTTCCSATTCCATCAGGAATCTGGGCATCCTACAGACAGCAGGAGCTTTTCCTTAACTTCAAAGGGTGCCAGCTCTGGCACCGAGGCTTCGCTGCAGATTAACACATGGGGAGCTCTTCTGACAGGAACCTTGAGAAATGTGTATTTTATTTCACACAGATTCCATTCAATGCTCCTTGCTCCCTTTCACACCCCGTTGAAACCAACTTCTTTGATCCCACCAAGCTGAAAAATCCCTTTTTTTCCTCTTCTGTCTTTTCTGTTTTGTCTTACAGAGCCTGCCTGGGAAGCTACTTGGGAATACTTTTTAAATACTGCTCTTAAGCAATCTTCTGTTATTTTTTACTTTCATATTTCCATCTATTTGRCTTATTCTTGTATACCGAGTCTTTTCATTTTCCAATACGTAAAGAAAGAAAGACTTATTTTTGAAGTTCTACAAAAATGGAAGTCATTGTAATCGTGATTTGATGTCCTTGGAACGCACTTTATTTACTATTTGTTTTTATTAGGACATTGTTTGAATGTAACTTTAAGCCCAATAAGGTTCCGGGACTAATCTCCTGGGAGAGGATATTTATGGTCCATATTTTCAGAGAGGGAGATTGGAAGTAGCAAAAGGCTTAAGTATTTAGGCCTCGCTTCAGCTCCGAAGGCAGGGGAAATCTGCAGGCAGCCACGGGAGCGGCCGGAGCAGTGGGTGGCATGTGCAGATGCCCAGCTCCGAGGGGCGCTTGCATTCCATGTGCTCATTCCAGGCGGAAACGTGGGCCTCAGATTGTGTGTGTTGCTGCAGGGGAACTGACCTATTTTTCTGGAGAGAAAAAAATCTACCATAAAAATCTAATTTGCGAGGATTGTAAGAGGGGAAACGGGGCTGTTTTTCTCTAGGATGTTTGGTTATGCAAACAAATTGATGAAGAGGAGACTTCCAGCAGGAAAAGCACTGATGRTGCTCAGTGTCACTCCATCCATAGTGAATGGAGAGGAAAGTGAAATAAGGGGACACAGAATCAGGGAATCAGAGAATGGCCTGGGTTGGAAGGGACCTTAAAGCTCCTCTGTTTCTAACCCATGCCATGGGCAAGGACACCTTCCCCTGCTGGGTTCTAAGCCATCGTTTTGTATCCAGTGTGGAGCCTAATGATTTTTCCTGAATATTTCCTTTTTGCATGACAGTCTCGTGCTTGCTTTCCTCCTGCAGACCCTGACCACTGGGAGGACACTGCTGCGGAGTCTGAAGCCAACCCATTCCTTGTTCTCGAGTGGCCTGGGGTTAGGAGCTGTTGGAAACTTTCCTCCTGGATCGATAACTGTGATGTGCCCATCGAGAACACGTTCTCAGTGACTGGGATTTCTCCACTSGGATTGCCCAGAGGTTTCTCTCATAGAGGAATTGTTCAGCTCCACAACAGGGGTGAGAAAAGTTTCAAAGCTGTGGGCTCACTCCCAGGCACGAGACTTTGTTATTTGAGATTTTGTTTGGAAATAAATTGAGTTCTTGTCATAGGTTGCACATTTTCTCCCGTGGTCCTGACCTATCAAACTTTCTCATCATCCTGGAAGAAGGTTCAAGTATTTGTTCTCTTTCTTTTATTGGCTTTCATCTTTGTTTATTTATTTTGTATTCTCGAGATGTGCTGCATCTCTGGCATTTGTATTTCTACTTTTAGCATAAAAATGCTGTACATACAAGTCTAGGATGCATCTGAGGATTAGTCTAATCTTTCATGTGACTTTGACTTGAACATTTTTCTGTTTATGTTTATATTGCTATTTCAACTATGTGCATTACCTGTATTCTTTATGCCTTTTCCCCATCTATAACTCAATAAAATAATGTCCCCATTCTGCAGAACCACAGCACGTGTGTGTGGCAGTGATCACAGCTTCTGAATAACAGTGACTGATAATTGTACATGTGTTAATCTGTATTTATATCTGTGTCTGTCTGTCACAGCCTGAAATTCTTCTGATGTGGGRTTTGAGATGGTGAAAAAATCAGCAGTGAGGGGTAAGCTCAGCTCAGGAGTAATTCTTCATAAGGCTATTTGGACTTGAAAAGTAGATTTTCCTGCTCCGTGAAGGGTTCTGTTCTTTACTTTCAGTTCTCACCGTGGCTAAGTTTAGAACTGATACTACATGAATCAGTGGAAAATCTGCTAAGGAAAAGAGTACCAAGACCTGGGAATTTTTGGGCTGATGCAAGCCTTGGGCTTTAACTGGAGGACTTCATCCCTGTCACATGGATCTTCCACTTCCTTCCAGCTCCCCTGGATTTCTTTTGTTGGATGGAGCTGRTGCAGTGCTCAGTGCTGTGCTAAGCACAGCCCTCGCTGACAGGAGCAGAGGCACAAATGGATGCAGGACTGAGGCTGTAATGAGGATATTTCTGAGTGTCTGGGAACAGGCTTTGATCTTACAGTGAACTTATCAAAATTCTGAGCGCTCTGAGCATTCATGGACATTAAAGTCCCTCAGAGCAAGGGCACGAAACCATTCAATGTCTCTCYTGCTTTGGGGAGATTCATCTTTTTTTGGCRTATTCGTTAGAAGACATTCACTGCCAGGAGAAACTTGAGGCCATTGTACAGTGCTGGCTTTTTACTGCTGTAATTTTCCTTTGGGTCTCAAAAAGTTTAGTGCAGTCAGTGGGAAATTTTCTATCCCTTTCCATGTGTTGGGAACACATCCTTGCTGCAAGTCAGGCTCCATCAAACGCAGCTATTTCCAAAGCAAAGAGGGAGAGGCATTTCTCATCCTTGCCTCCACCTCCATCGCTGAGCTGGCTGCAGCTGCGTTTGCTCCCGTACCCCAAAGTGGCAGCTCCAGGTTCCTCTGACATCCCAGAGGCACAGCACACACATCAAGACACCTCCAATCAGAAACAAGGTATATTCCTGTAAACAAACAGCTGGGGCTGCCTCGTAATTAGGGTTTCTATTTATAGGACATCTCCTTTCGCTTAGGTGAACTGCTGCTGCTGTTTTGCCAGAAGCATGGTCATTAATTCCTTCCTGGCTTCTCTTTGTCATTATTAGAGGMTAGGAAGCAAGTTCGTGGTTTAAAAAGCTGGAGTTTCAGACTTGGTTAATCCAATCACTTTGACTCTGTTTGTCAGCTTTTGATTCACAATAAAAAAATTAAATTTGATGAAAATATCTTCAACCAGAAAAGGAGATTTTGCTTAGAAGTTAACTCTGTCCCTAAGCAGCTCCTGGCCCTCTGCTTGGGCTTCGTGCTTGCAGTTACAGGGAAAAAACTCCAGGGTAGCCAGGAAACACAACAGAAGTCTCCTGATGGTAATAAAAGCGAYGGAGTGGAACCCACAGGGGTGGATGCGGTGCACAGACCTGCGCAGGGCAGGATTCCTCACGCCGGGAGCCAGTCCCAAAGCCCTGCGCGTGTGCCGCGGAGGAGCGGCTGGGCTGCCAGCCCTCCGCCGAGCACCCGGCTCGTTCATCATCCCTGCCGGGGTTTCGGGAGGCAAATGAGCAAAGCCAGCGCCAGTCTCGGACAGATGGGGCCGGGGGAGGGCAGCGCGGAGCCGCGGAAGGCGGGCGAGGCACGTGGGATGCTCTGCCCCCGGAGCTGCGGCATCGCCCCGGCCCGGGCAGCAGCACAAGGCAATCCTCTGAATGAATGAATGCTCGCAGCTCCCCGTGCCCTGAGCTGCCCAGCCGGGGGCACGCTGAGCGCAGAGGTGCGCTTTGGCACGCGGGGAAGCACGCTGCTCCTGCGTGAGATGAGCAGGGCATCCCTGCCAGCTCCTGCCTTCTCTTGTTTGTTCTTGGGATCTCGTTTTATTATTTTTTTTTTTACCTTTCAGGCTGGCAGATGAGGTTAGAGCACAGGTATGCAGAAGATAAAACACAGCAGGAAGGTGTGTAAACAGGATTGCTGGGCCAGCACGGTGCCTCTCGGCACGGGAGCGCTSCGGGGATGGACAGCTGGCCCAGGGCTCCTGGCCACAGCAGATGCAGGCAGAAAACACCAATGGTGCACTCAGAGAGCTGCTCTCCCCTGTTCACTGAGTGCAGGCAAGCTGGGGGTGGGAAAGAAGCACGGAGGGTTTGATTCGTTTGGGGTGTTTTTATTTTCTTTCCCCCCACAAAACATTGCCTGGAAATCGTGTTGGGTTCCCACACCTTTAAAAGGATCTCAGCTGTCATTGTGCTGTCTCTCGTGCAAGCACAAACACACACACTTTGGGCTCTGTGGGACACGAGGATAGGACACAGGATGGGAAATCTGACAATCTTTGGTGGTGATAGGGAGGGGATAGTTTTGATTGCTTTGCTGTTGGTTTGAAATGCTTGGGRTCGTCGATACAGGCTGTGTGTGCCCAGTGTGCCTTCAGCGGGGTCTGAAGAGCTGTGAGCTCTCACCTTCGAGAGCTTCACATGAGGAGGGGGCCACAGCAGAATAAAATTAGCTTGTGTTTTAAAAAAAATCAACCCAAGCACATCACGACAAACCCTGCACCTTTCTGCTGGCTGGCAGAATCTCTGTCCCTCYCACGCAGCCCCAGCTGGAGAGCCTCTCCTCGCAGCAGAGCCAYGCTGGATGTGTCAGTGCCTTTCCACTCGCTGCTCCCTTTGCCTTCCCTTCCCCGGGAGCAGCAGCTGCCTCCTCAGCCCTGTTTTCTRCCTCACAGGGGCTCCCCTYTTATGTAATTTGCAGAAGGCAAAGGAGGAAAATATTTAATTGGTGCCAGACAGGGTCAGGGTGATGGTCCTGGCTGCRGAGATTATTAACAGGGAGCATCCTGCTTCGCTTCCAGGTGCAGCAAAGTCCTTCCCCAGCCCTGGCCCTGTCTCACCCACACGGCCGAGGCAGAGGAGCTCTGTGCTCGTGTGCTGCTGGCTTTAAAGTGCCTGGTGGTTTGGGTCAGGCTGAGTGAATGGGTTGTGTGGGAGGTTTTYGCATGAGACTGGCCAAAATCTGGTCTCTTTGGCAGTGGAAGGATCAGTGCTGCTGCAGAGGGGTCAGGCAGTGAGGGTGTCCCCTCAATCCCCTCTCTGTCAGCCGAGGCAGGAGGGAATAAGTATCCTGAGCAACTTGGTCTGGTGGAAGGTGTCCCTGCCCAGGGCACGGGGGGAACGGGATGAGCTTCAAGGTCCCTTCCCACCCAAACCACTCTGGGATTCTGTGATCTTGTTGAACTATGCTGGGGCCTGGCTGAGTCCAGGGCCCTTGGTTTCTGCTCTTAAAGAGCAAAGCTGAAAGTATCTTTTGGGAAGAAGAGGGGGCAGAAGGCAGGAGTTAACTTCCCTGTGGTCACTCTGGGGTGTGCCCCCCTCCTGCCCACGGGTGAGAGGGCTGGCAGGGTGGCAGCTGGGAGCAGATGTGTGCTCAGCAGCGAGTGAAGTGTGAGCGATTGCCTCCCCTCCTGCCCCCTCTGCCTCGGGCCAGGCTGCAGGCGGAACGGGGAGTCCAAGGAGGAGCGACCGTGAGGAATGAGCGGAGCAGCCTGCGGGAGCTGAAGGRGTGGCAGCAGCCCCGGTGCTGTCTGTGTGTTAGCCAAGGTCTGTTTTATAATATAAAATAATGCTATAAACGCACCACAGCCRTCATTCCTCAGCTGCAGGGAGAGTGCAGACCTCTGTGAAGGACAGCCAATAATTTGGATTAATTTAAGCAAGACAACGCACTGAGAGAGGAAGTCAAAATGCCATTTTGAGCAGAGCATGCTCCTCAAGGGTTAAAATGACAGAAGGATGACAAAATCACCAGGTATCTCTTGTTTTTTTTCCTGTGGACTCACCAAAGTACTTAGAAACCTGTTTTTCTTCACATGATTGTGGGATTCAGCTTTCTSTAGAGTTGGAGGGTTTTGTGGCTTACCAACACAGCTTGTAAGGGACACCTTCCACCGTCCCAGGCTGCTCCAAGCCCCATCCAACCTGGCCTTGGACACTGCCAAGGGATGGGGCAGGCACAGCTGCTCTGGGCAAGTTTCTTGCAGCTCTGTCTCTGCTCTGCTCTGCCCAGCTCGGGCTGCAGGCAAACAGGAGGGGAGAGCAAACCCTTTCCTCTCACTGCAGTAGAGTGGCCTTTGCGCGGGGCTGCGTTATGGGAATGATGTGCTGGAGAACATCCTCCCCTCAGAGCCCTCCCAGTGCCATTCCTCACCCCCTGCCCTGCATCCCTGGCCCCGCTGGCCCTGCCTGGCTGGGCAGGTGGAGGATTCCCAGGCTCAGCACCACACCCAGGGCTGTGTCTGGGTTGCTTTGGCTTGGCTTGATTTTTCTGTGCCTTCGGTGCTTCGTTAGTGTGACCAGCAAGCAGCCTGCTCCCTGCGTGTGTTTGGTAGGCACACACAGAGGAAAGATCTTTYAATGCACAATGTTTGTCAGTAGCTTTTCCAGCCTGCTTTGCCAGACTGGCACTCCCAGGTCAGCCTCCTCTGGAAATCGCCACAAATAAAGGCCATGCTGAAACCCTGCAAAGAACAAATAACTATAAAGATAAGGAGTCCAAGAGTTCAGAGCTGTCCCAATTTTTCTTCACTGAAATTGGGGTTTTGTTAGGCAAGGTTTGACATCCTGAAAGAAAAAAAGTCTAATAGAAAATTATTTATTTTTATTTCCTTTTATTCTTTTTTTTTTTTTTCAAATAAAATTAATTTAAAGCATTTTGATACACCTGGCTGCAGTGCACACAGGCAGCTTTTGTCACTTACCTCTGATCGACTAACAGGTTTTCTGTGTGGAAAATGAGCAAGGTGGGAAAAAGAAAGGGACAGGCAAGAGTTAGTGCTGGTTTTTCAGAGCAGCCATGCAGGTTGGTGCAGCTGAGCAAATGTGGCAGTAAAACTCTGACTTCCCTGGCTCTGCCTGCAGGAATTGCTGGTAGAGCTTGCCCTGCCCTGAGATGGACACTTAGGAATCCACGGTGAGCTGTGCCATTCCCTGTGTTTGTGTCCTGGTAGAAATAAGAATGAAAATTTCTCCTCACAGCTTGCTTTATTCACAACATAAGAAGATGCTAAAAATAAAACCCAGCTAAGAATCTCCTGACCCACCCTCCAAAAAATGAAACTCAGGCCTAAAAGGGTCTTTCCACGTGGTTGTCTGGTGTAGGAATTGCTCATTGTTATTATGGTTCCCACAGTTTCAGGGGAGGCATCAGGAGGCAGAGTCACCCTCTGGAGACAGAAGGAGGGTTGTACAGGGGAGAAGGAAGTAATGGGGAATGACTTTGGAAAAAAACAACCTACAGCTCCAAAAACTCAGTGTAGTGAACCTCCCCAAGAGAGTCCAACCCGTGGAAACACTCCTTGGTGAGCAGCTTGGACCTCCCAAGGTCTGAGTAAGGATGGGGTGGAGTGAAAATCAATCAACATCTCTGCTCCTTCATCGTGATCCTGAGTGCTATGTGTTGGAAATGTGTCTGTGCCGCAGAGCAGAGTGTKCCAGAGAAGGGAAAGAAGGAAAATTGCACCAACTTGGATTCCATGGCCGATTGATTCCATGGCCACTGATCCCAGGGAATTTTCAAAGGCTGGTACCAGCACAGTGTTGTCTTTCTTTCATGGGGTGAATTGATTTCATCAGCCTTTTCCTGTCAGTAAAATGCCTGAGTGCAGTGATAGCAGTATCTCCACGCTGGCTTCTGCTGGGAATATCCCGGGTGAAAAAGCTGTGGGATGCACAGGAAATTCCCATCAATCTGCTGGCTCAAGGAGCCATGGCACTGAGAAAGAGAGAAAGAAATTGCAATAAATCAGCTTCACCCAAGGACCACATGAGCAGTGTAAGCACTTCTTAAAAGAGTCTGGAAACAGCGCCAAGACCTCAGCTCTGTTTCAACACAAATTTATGATTGTGAGGCACACCCCAGTGTGTGGGACTCGAAACACAAACTCTTTTCAGGGAGACTTTTGGCTTTCTCCTGATGTAGGCGATGCATCATAGGAGTTTATAGATGGTCACTCTTTCAGTCGAAGTGCAAATAAAAGCACAGAGTAAGGACCAGTGGAAAAACTCTTTATTTGTCCCACTTAGAGAAGTTTGAGTGCTGCTCTCCAGATAAGCCCGTTCAGTTCACATCAGGTGAGTGGGAGAAGATTCCGGACCCGAGAGATTGAAGTGCTCACCACATGAAGAAAACTTGACCTGACAAAGCCCAACCCTGCCCTCGCATCAGCTGCAGGATCCGTGACCTCAGCGGCTCCTTCCCCTTTCTCTCCAGTGATTCTCTTCATGCTCCGGGAAATGTGCATCGCTTTGACAGCCAGCAGAGCCCTGGAAGATGGAAAACAAACATTGCAAATGCAGAGCCCTTGACTCACTGAGCTGATCTCACAATGGAGATGTGTTTTCTCCTCTGTGTGGTCTTTAAACTTGACAACCACAAAATGACTTCTGGAAGAATATGTGACCAAAAAAAAAAAGTTATGATTAGATCTCTAATTAGCCCTCTAATTTCTGATTTCTGTCCTGTCTTTCTTGTCTGCTGCCCTTTGCTCACAGAGCACTCTGGAGCAGGAATCAGGTGTTGGGAACAGCCCAAAGCAGACACTTTGCTCCTGGTCACATGCAGCCCATGCTGTTTGCTCCTTGTCTTGCTTGAAGGTAAAAGATTTTCTTAAAAGCTGCTGCCTGGCTAGGAACAGGACATGGAGAGCCGAAAGTCCAGGGATCCAAGCGGATTTTCCCAGGGAAGAGCATGTATCCAGGGAGACACATGCCAGTCTGTTTGCCCCTCTGCAGAGTCCGGTGAAGGCAGCTTCAAACGCTCACAGACAGCTCACATACCAGGACAAGCTGCTTCTCACTGRTGGATCCATACTAAATTTATCCCAGTTCCAGAGCAGCAGTTTATAGTGCTACAGTTCATAGCGGTTTATGTTTTTAAAAAGAACCTTCTTTTCTTGCCCTCTGAGACTCGAGTTTCACTTGGGAAACTTCTCTCAACAGCTCTGGGTTTTTTTTTCTCTTTCAAGTAAAATCACGAGCTGCTGAAAGGTCCCAATTTAAGTTCTGTGGGACTGCAGGGCCCTCCAGATGGTCCCTGCAGAAATGGTTCCTGGCAGGGGCAACAGGTCTGCTTTTTCCTTTGGTTTCCTCCGTGAGGGTGAAATTCCCACCTCAAGGGCAGCCACAGGCTGGAGGAAGAAGGTACTCCTTAATCCTGGGAGAGAAATAGTCAAAATATTAATAATCTGAAAGAGAGGGGAGGGAATACAGGAGATAAATAGGTAGGGGTGCAAACTGTGGGCAGACAAAAGGAAGAGGATGAGGGACATTGTCTTCTGCTCTGTGAAAAAAGTAAGAAGCTTCTTCCTTGTAAGAAGCCACTGAAAGGAAGATCTGCATGGGTACAGGATATAAAAAATTATTAGGAAGAGACCTGATGGTTAGATAACATCACTATAGGAAATCTTCTGGAATGACTGATCTGCAGCATTTYTATTCCTCAGTGAAATAGGTGTAAAACACATGGGAGATTTGTAATTACTGAGGTTTCTCATCATTCCCAGAGCGTCGAGCCGAGTGTAGAGAAAGGAATCTGCAATCAGGCTGAGCATGCAGCTGGGCTGATAYCTCTCTGATATGCTGGTTTGGGGGTGTTTGAGGGTTTTTTTTATTTAAAATAGTTGCCAAATGCATTGTGTAAATTGGGTACCCAGTAGTGATAGCTGGAATGTGAAGTGGTTCTGCTTATTTTCCTCTGAGACTTCAGCCTGGAATGAGGTGGACCCGTAAGTGGACCTTTTCAGCCCCTGTAGACTCATCTTGTTCCCCCTTCCTCCAAATCCAGCTGATGGATTTTGATGCCAAAAACTGACCACGTGCAGGCCAAAGATACACCTTATCAGACCCCTGATGTTTGAACGTGCAGAACAGTTCTGGTGGCTCTACAACAGCTGCAGGGAAGAAAGGAAACATTGAATTTCTGGGCTGGGGCAGTGAATGCCAGGTAATGACACCATAAACGTCAGTGGATCTTGGCCACGTGGGGTCAGTCATCAACTGGGCACCTTCAGTCCTAAACTTTGGGCATTGGGCACCTTTAACCCCTCAGCTGCAGAGATTCATCTGTGAGAATCTGGGACTGCTCCAGCTTTGCCTTGCCTACGTTTTAAAGGCCTTCCTGCCATAGGAATGGAACAATCCAAGGAGGCAAAACCCCATCATTTCSTCCAGGTGGAATTAACAGTAGTGTGAGAGTTGGGAACATCAAGTCTCAAGAAAGAGAGAAGGAATAACCTGAACTGCTCCCCTGCCCCTCGCTGCTGTCCCAGGAATAAAGYAAAATCACCGATTGATGCTGCAGCTTCCCTGCCCTTTTCAGAAGGGAATAATGACCCGTGAGGTTCCTGCCYGCTTGCATTTAAATAACAAATGCTCACAGCATCCAGATCGTAAGGGCTGCGATCTTCTGTGCGGAGGAAACCATCCTTAGTTCAGTGATGAAAAGAAACAGATGGTCCCTCCTTTATGCACTAATCTTCCTGTATGGTTCAGAAAATTAAGGTTTGGGGAGTGGAGTTGAGGGGAAGGGGGGTGAATTCTTCTCCCGGGGGAGAGAATATTCGACAAAAATCACTTCAAGTAGATTCCCTGAAAATTATCTGTCTTTTTATGGATCAGTAGCTTGCAGGCAGATCCCCTATTGCTTTTTCAGAAAATTAGCAGCTTGTTTTAGCAGTTCTTTATTGTGCAGCCTCTGTATCCATCTCCAGTGCCACATGGGCTGCACTGGGACAAAGCAAAGCTTCCTCTGCTCCGAGTCCTACTGTGGTTCAGCACCAAAGTGTTCCTCACTTTAGGGCGAGGAAGGCAGATTTTCATCTGGCTTTTATTCTCATTCTGCTTCTTTTGTGGGGGAGAGATGAAAGACTTTCAGAATTAAATTGAGAAAATGTGTATCTGAAGAAATCAGACAATTATGGGCTAACTCCTGTCTAATGTATTTATTATCATGTAATGTTTGATCTGGTCACAGACAAGAAGAGTATCAGACTTCCAGTGACCCTACAGGGAGACTTTTCTGAGTGAGCCTTTCATCTGTTTCCTGAGGTTTGGGGTGGTGGCTGGGTTTTCGGTTGGTTGTTGCTGGTTTCTTTTGGCATTTGGACATGTGGCTTCTCTAAAGAACTGTCCTTAAGGTCCCCTCTGACATCCAAGAACCACAGAATCATGGGAACAAGGTTGGAAAAGACCTTCGAGATGATTCAGTCCAACCTTTTACCAATCCCCACCTTGTCAACTAAAGCAGRSCMCTGARTGCCACCTCCAGTCGTTCCTTGGACACCTCCAGGGATGGGGACTCCAAACCTCCCTTCCAGTGCTTGACAACCCTTTAAAATCCGCTCCAAGTATGCTGAAGCTTGCATTAAGAAATAGGAAACTGGCCAGGAATCAGGGAACCTCAGGGCTGCATTTGCCTTGTGAGCAGTGAGCACTCTGTACTTGCTGAGGAAGAACCAAAGGAGGAATTTGACCTTTCAGATTTTTTGGGAGGGGTCTGGAGGACCATCAGAACCATCTGGCCAGGGGAGTGTGCAGGTTATTTTGCTGATAATCATCCCATATTCCATGTTGTAAAAATGATCCTCCATGAGCAGCAACTGTCCACCAGCCAATAAAAGGAGGATGAAAGCCCAAATGTTCCTGGAACTCCCTTGAATGAAGGGGGGGAAAAAAAGACATTTCTGTACTTGGAGCTCGACAAAGCTGGAGGGTGAAAACCTGAAAAGGGGGAAAGTGACGAATTTCCCTCAGCACATTTAGAAGCAGAGGGGGAAGTCACAAACACTTGCAAGCTGGTAGTGCTTGCTTGTCTGCCCTGAGTGGGAATATGAAAGCTGCACCGTGGAAAACCAGAGCAAATTTTCTGCTGTATTTTTTTGGAGAACACTTCTGACTTTTCACTCTGTGTGCAGGAATAGTGAGAGTGTGCAGGAATAGTGAGAGTGTGCAGCTTTCTGTGGTCGCAGGAATGAAAGCCTTTGCGGTGATACGTGATACAGCCTGCTAGGGTTCTGGAGAGGGGAAAGGGCCGGGCAGGTGTGGGGTTTCACTCAAGTGATTTCAGAAATTAACTTTAATGTGACCTGGAGTACCTTTGTGGAATAATAGGCGAGCAAATGCGTTTGAATGTGTATTATCTGAGAGATGAAAGCCGACGTTAGCATCTGAATGGGACCTGGAAGCCTGACAGGTTTTTATTGAGTGCCAGTCTTCTTATTGTTTCTAGTGAATAATTCATGTCCTCAGGGTGGCTGTGGCAGAAAGACTGAGACATCAGACAAAACCAGACATTTACCTCGTCCCATTCACACCTTAAGGGGTGTTTCCAGATTAAAAACAAGCCTCAAACCCTAATTTTCCTAAGGGTTCGGTGATTCACAGCATCTTGAGCCAGGTGTGGGGCACGCCCAAGAGAAGGGGKCAGGGGTGTGAGGCCAGAATGCCGGTGCTTGGGGGTCAGGAGGGGGAGCTTCCCGCACGGACAGGSAGTTCCTCACGAGCCCACTGATCAGGGCGTGCCAGGAGCTTCGCCTCGTGCGTGTGMCGTGGCCTTTCGGTGTGATGTGCTCTGCGGCAAATCACCTCCTGCAAATCACGTCCTGCTCGCTGGATATCATTTCCTGGACAATTACTGGGTGGTTTTCTAAATGATATCAAGGAAAGAAAACGCAGCTGAAACACAGCAATAATGGATTCTGCTGCTTGAAAGCACCCGCTGAAACTGATGCCGTGACTGAGACCAGTTTTTTATTCAGCAAGTAAAATGTCAAATTAAGCACAGCTCTATTGATACACCAAGAAAATGGTTCTTGGTACAGTGCCAACATCAATAATTATAAAGGGGAGACAGCAGGCTAAAAGGCATGGCTGGCAGCACTTTTAAAATATTTGTCCTTGGTGGAACCAGAGACTGATTCAGTTTAAATTTAGATTCCAAAGAAAACTAACATCTCAAAGGGCATATCATAAAGCTTAACTGGTTTATTGCTGATCAAACAAGAGACAGCAGAATAAACTTTTACTGGTTTTAAAATACTGTAGCAATGCTGCAGTCAGGTGGGTGAGTTGATTCAGCTCAGAGTAGGTGAGGGTTTAGCAGATCGAGGGGGGGATTGTGCCCCTCTGCCCCCTCTGCTGAGACCCCACCTGCAGAGCTGCCCCAGCCCTGGGCCCAGCACAGGAAGGACGTGGAGCTGCTGGAGCCAGGCCAGGGCAGGGACACCAAGGGGATCAGAGGGATGGAGCAGCTCTGCTGGGAGGAAAGGCTGGGAGAGCTGGGATTGTTCAGCCTGGAGAAGAGAAGGCTTTGGGGTGACYTCATTGTGGCCTTGCAGYGCCTGAAGGGAGCCCCCAGGAAAGATGGAGAGAGACTCTTGACAAGGGCTGGAGTGACAGGACAAGGGGGAATGGCTGCACACTGACAGAGAGCAGGGTTRGATGGGATATTGGGRAGRAATWGTTCCCTGTGAGGGTGGGGAGGCCCTGGCACAGGTTGCCCAGAGCAKCTGTGGCTGCCCCATCCCTGGAAGTGTCCAAKGCCAGRYTGGATGTGGCTCTGAGCACCCTGGGATAGTGGAAGGTGTCCCTGCCCATGGCAKGGGGTGGAACTGGATGATCTTTAAGGTCTCTTCCARCCCAGGCCAGTGGTCTCTCTCCATCTTTCTCGGTCTCAAATCCGTCAGTGCCTATGAGCTTGTGGTGTGTTCTAGACAGTTCCACATGATGAAGAGAAGAAATTTAACTGGACAGATTCTGTCTCAGCTGTGGCTCATCTCTTTGTGATTGATCTCCAAAGGGAAGCAGGTCCTGAGCRTGGAGGGCAGACAAAAGGTCTCCAAGCAAATATTGGCTATTAAAGTCTATTGAGTGGAAATGTGCCTGTGGTTCATGGAGTGGTCATGCACTTGGACAGCGAAGGCAGGACCCATCGCCCGTGGCTGATCTGAACCTTTGCTGGCAGATCCTGGGCGCAGGCGCTGTGAGTGTGGGAGAGGAGAGGCTTTGTTGGTTCGTCCAGCACTCTGCAGCCAGGGGTGCAGGGGCAGAGGTGCAGCAGAGCACAGGCACACGCTGGGCTACGCTGGACATTCCCAGGGACACTGCTGACCAGCACCTGGGGCCACGAAACTCGTCCAGGTCACAGACACCAAGCTGAGTGTGAGCTGCTGCTGTGGCTGTGCAGCCTGTGCTGTGTGACACARGGAGCACACGGCACAGGCAGGGAGCTCCTCTCTGGACCAAGGGAATGATGGCTCTGCACACAGGGAAGGTCACTCAGGCCCTGGGCACCGAGTCCAGCAGGACTGCGGGGATGACCTTTTCTAACCATCGTGTGATGGATCCACGCTCTCCGAGTCATAAAGAATGATTTGGAATAAATAATCACTAATAAATCATCAATAAACAAGGAATAAATGCTCATTATCCTTCCAGAGCCAGTGCAAGACTCCTCTGTGCAAAATGCTTTCCTAAATTCATTTGGCCAATGTTTTGCCAAAATGGCAAGGAAAGAAATTTCTACCACCCCCCTTAGCAAGGCAGTTTTCAAGTGGGGATTCTTGGAGGAGCTCATTTTCTGGTAGCTCTCCTAAAACATTTCTCCTAGAAGTGATGTACCACTGCTTTGGGGCAGAAAGGTGCTGTAACTGTTCCTGAGTGTTTTTAGTGTTCACCATGAAGTACTGCTGGCACTAATACACAAACTGCTTACAAAAGGTCTCTCACTCCTGGATACTTCTCAGGCAACTTACAAAACATGAAGTTAAGGAAAAGTGTTCCACACGGAGCCAGTGCCTGCTGTACCGTGATGACAAATGCTATTTTGGGGATATCACATCTCTGTCAGAGGTGTCTCATCACGGTGCATGGGTGTAATGACCCACAGAGTCCCCTCCCTGCCCTGCTGCAGTCACACCAGCCCTGAGTTAAATCTGCTTTTTCGACTGGCAATCACCTGATCTCACATATTGTGCCTGGTCTGATCGCTAAAACAAGAGTCTGATCCAGTATCTGAATTTCTAATGATGGCAGAAAGGATTTTTTTTCAAGAACACATGCTCAAAAAATGATTTTCAAGTCTTTATTTTCATTCAATATAGGAAATAAGAAATCAAAACACGAAGCTTTTATGCTCTCGTTTTAAATGAGTGCTCTAAAATTCCAAGCGTAAATGTCTAAATAGCAAAGAAAAAAAACAACAAACAAACCAATCAACAGTCTAATAACCTTCCAGAGGTTAAATTTGAATTTGTAATACCTTTTTATAACAATGGTGTCTTTATGTTTACTGAAAAGGAGACACTGCCTGTTTACTACAGTAGCTGTGTAGTCCCAGTGGTGATGCTGCATGTTGGAAAAGAACTTTTTCCTGTGCAGTTCCTTCATCTTCACCTTCCACGTTGTGAAGTTACTCTGCAAAGGCATGAATTTTAAGGAATTATTGACAATTTCATTTGTTTGTGTTCTCTTCCAACCCCATGTGAAAATTTGTTTCTTTCTACCCACCACTAGAACTGGAATTTCTCTTGGAAAACGCTGAATATCCATAGCACCATGCCAGGTCACATCAAGTCACCCAGGCTCTCAAGACACACCAGCAGCCTACTCCATGTGACAAGGCTGCTGCGTCGTGTCACAAATCTTCAGGGACATTCCCGTGGTTTAATAAATGATTGTGGAGGTTACCATGGCTACAAACCCTCTTCATTCTCTTCAGATTTGAAACTTTTTAGAAAATTTTTTGAAATAYCGAGTAAAGCACTCTTTCCCTGCCAGCAACAACACAAGTGTTTCACATGTGCTCGTCGTCGAGTTTGGAGGGTGAAGGAGCACCCGAGGTATTTCCACGTGGTTTTGTTTATTTAATCAGCTGTAACTTCTCTCCTTGGGATAAAAGTGAAACGTGAAGAAAGGGATTTTGGTGCTGTGTAAACAGCACCTGAGGACACAGGGAGTGGCCCTCATCCCTGCTAAGGAGAGCCCTTAAGGCAGGTGATTCAATGAAATTAGAGGCAATTTCTGCTTTCCTTTCTCCTTTCTGACCGCAGAGCGTTTTATTTCCTGCATCCTGGTGTCCTCCCTTAGCGAGCTCCAAAGCCTGGCAGGCTTTTCCAAGGAAGCTTGTGTACCTCTCCTGTGGATTTGCAGCAGGGTGTGAGGAGTTTCAGAGCCTGTGGAGGAACGGAGCCTGGGAAAAGTCACCTCGGCAGAGACCAGGTAATGTTCTCTGGAGTTCTGCTGGCCACAAAAGCCAAGGCACATCTGGGTGTGAAATCTGGGAATTGAAAAACAAGGAAAGGAATTCTATCACCCTCTCCCTCTGGGGATTTTACATGTAATATTTTTATACACATCTTGTTGCTTGTACATATTTATTATATRTAATAATTACTCTAATGTATTATTTATAAATATTTTAGCTACACGTACTTTTGTATGTATACATTTTGAAGCGATTCCCTTTCCTACTAGGAAAATCAGTGGGACTAATTGCTAGAAAAGTAGCAGTTGGCAGGATGGAAGAGATTGATGGACAAATTTTAATAGAAAAACATCTATATTAGAACATTATCTGTTCTTCCTCATTTTCATCGTAAAAATGGAMCAAATTTCAGATTACAACTGTTTAAAAATAGAGAGGGAAAAAAAAAAAGAGAGAAATGCCATCCTCCTCCATTAAGCAGTTCCTTGGTTTGCGAGCAAAACATAATTCTGGAAAGGCAGAGCAGAGAGAAATGAGCTTTATCATTAGCCTGTGATTCTTGTGGGGCAGCAGGAGAACCTCTCCCACCCGGCGGCTCAGTCTCTCCTCCAGGGTTGCTGTTTCCCTGCAGAGGACATCTGGGAAGGCTAGGCCCCTGGAGTGGGGGGTGTGGACAGCACCAGCATGGAGGGAGCAGAGCACTCTGGCAGCAAAAATCGTGTGTGTTAGGATGAATGCGCTGCCTTTGGGAGGGTGGAAAGGAAATCTAAGGCAAAAGGATAAGGAGAACAAAGTGGTGGAATAATGTAGAGAGGGAAGGTGTTGAATGGAGCTGAAAGCATTGCTGAGAGAATGGAAATTGCCGACCAGCACAGGACTGAGGAAGTCCAACCAGAGCCATGACAAAGGAGAAACATTTCTGTTTCTGACGTTGTGTGTGAGCACAGTGTCCCTGAGTCCTCTTTCTGTAAATGTCGTCTCAAGCCACATGGCACATGTKTCACCCTCGGGCCACAGCAGTTACCACTTGTGTCCTCTTTGCTCTCAGGAAGCCTTCCTTGCTTATTTCTGGGTTTTGAATAAAAACCAATCCTGGTGGGAATTCCCACTCGGTGATGCTGTGGCTGCTTCTGCACCTGCTTCTGCCTCATGAGTCCTGTGTTCTGAATCCCTGGTTGGGACAAAGATATCCCTGCCCTCTGTGCTTGCTTGGCTTTTTACCGGGACACGAATCATCCTCTGCAGGAGAGGCAGTGTCAGGTTCAGGCTGGCCACAGCGAGGTTACACAAGTTGCTCAATATAAAAAATGAGCAGCCCTGCCAGTGTGTTTTGAAGCCTTGTCAATAGCACATGGGGGGGATTTCATTACTCTGCAGAGTGGTTCTTGTGAGTGAAATGCAAATGGAACCAAAACTCCCCATTTCTGCACGGGGACCCAGCGCTCAGAGGGTCTGTGTTTAACTCTGCACTGGGTGCTGACCGCACAGTTCCAAATGGGAGCTGCTTTGCAGGCTCTGCACTCATTGAAAGGTGCTCCCAGTCTGAGATGGGTGCSATGGATTGGGCACTGGCAGTGGTTTGCCTCTAACCTCAGTTAGCCAGAGATGCAGAGAGGGGGTAACTGGCGGAGCAGACTCGGGGCTCTGGGATTCACACGCTGAGTTTCGGCTGTGAGGAACGGGGTGTGACCTCSCCGTGCTCTGAACTGGGCTGTGGTCACACAGCTCTGGCTGTTCCTGGAGAACTGAGGCTCGGGGAGAGGCTGAGTCGCATCTGCAGAGCTTTGCTGGGGGATGGTGCCTGCAGCTCCCAGGAAGGTGGGTGGGAGCATCCGCTGCTCCCCTCCCTCAGAACACCCCAAGGGTGCTGCCAAGGTGGGGCTGAGGAAAGCCTTTTAAACCGAGACTCAGAAACATTTTACCTTCCACCAGGATTTGGATTCCTGGTCCTAGCTCAAAGTCTGGCCTTTGTAATGTTTGCTGCCTCTTTTGCTTAAAAAGTTTCTTTTGCTGTGTGCCTGCATTTTTAAGCTTCCATACAAGATCCCAGCACACAAACAACTGAATGAAGCCCCAATTTGCTGATACCTGTTCTTGGGTGTGTGAGGGCTGCAACATCTGTGCCTGTGATGCAGAGCCCTCTGTGCCAACAGAAACAGAAGATGACAGCAGCAGAACCACTCTGCTGAGCTCTCAGAAACCAACCTCCTCCAGGTGATGTAGCGGTAGTGACAAAGGCGGTGTGAAAAGGTTTCCTTGTTCCTCTGATAGCATCTAGAGAGGTCAGCCGCTCGTGCTTATCTGAGATGATGAACGCGGTGTGCCCCCGAGCCCTGGCTGYGGGCACGCTCTGGCACAGAGGAGCTGCCAGGAGCTGGGAACTGATTAAGATAAGTCTAATGAGCAGCAGCCACGGYGCACCAGCCGGCTGTCCTTTGTCCTGCAAGGACGGAGCAGGGGCTGAGGCTTAAAGAGAGACACYGAGGAGGATGTGGAATGCTATTTACACATCATCACTGGAGGCTTCCCCCATACTGGAAGGCAGAGTGAAAAATTGGAAGGCTGGGCAGGAAGGAAATCTAACAGACAAGTCAGCAAAGGCAGGAGTTGATATCTGCTGTGGAATCCATAACTGAAGATTTGTTATCTGAGTTTCTTCCTTTTTGACCGTAGTAAATTATTCTGGGTCTCATTTTCTTCCAATGTCACATATAAATCTACCAAATACTTCAGCCAAATATTTTCCAGCCTCTGGATTGTTGGCGAATCATTAGTTTCTTTGCTTTGCTCTTCATTCTAAATTGCTTGCCATTATTTCATCCTAATTACATGAGTGGAGGAGGTTAAATAGAACAGCAGAGAGTCACTGCTGAACATTCCAGAGTGGCTTTGTTACACTGAATATCTCAAGTGCATGACGTTCCCATCAATAAAGACCAAAGTGTCTCTATAACCAATTAAAAGCAATTTGTACTCTTTTAATCTCTGCAGGCTGATTAAAATCCTCCTCAGCCTCTTCCTCCATTGACTCAAAAACAAATGCATGTTTTGCTACCCAGCCAGCAGGGCTTGTAGGGACTCTCCGTGCACAGCTCCGTGCTAGAAGCCTCCCAGAGCAGCTCTGCAGAGCACAAAAGCAAATCCAGGGCGATATCCAGGATGCAGGGAGGCAGCCCTGGCCCGGGCAAGGCAGGGGCAGCTGTCACATGGCCCCCGGCAATGTCACTGGGGTGATGCCAGGCTTCGGCTCTTGAGATCCTTTGTTGCTCTGGTAACTACAACTTCTTTCCGTGCCAGATGATGTTGTCTTTGGCCGGGGGCACGGTCTGTGCTCTGCCACTGGCGAGTTTCTTTGCAACAAAAATAAACTCTGCTGCTAGTTCATCAAGTGGATTAGCGTTTGCCTCGATTTCCAGGTTTTTCCAGGCCTCTGGCACGGCTGGCTTTAGCCTTCTGACAGTGCTTGTGCGTCCTCCAGTCTTAGTCTTTATTTGGATGGGATCAATTTGCTCGTTTCCTTTTCCTGGAATAAATCGGCGGCTTACAGTTCCCCCTTTTCCAATGACAAAAGGAGCGTTCTCTGTGTTCTTTCCCCCCAGATTTCAGGAATGTGGAAGGCCCGTGGCAAGTTATCCACAGCAGGAGCCTGTGTAGCCCCACGTGGTGCCGAGGAGCTCTGAGCAAGGCTGGCAGTGCTGCAGTGCTCTGCTGGTGCCCGTGGCCAGTATTTTATAGGGTTTTTTTGGGGAAAAGGAACCTATCTGGCTTCTGTTCTTGGGAGGGAATATGATGTGGAGTTGTGTGAGTTGCACATGGTACAGGGAAATATTTTGCTTTTTCAGCTGCGGAAAAAAGTGGGATTCTGTGTTTTATGGCAAAGAATTTGGTGGGAAAAGGTGCTGTTCTCCCTCACCTCCCCCTGTTTGCCCTGTAAGCACATGGAGAGCAAGAATACAGGGAGTAAAGCAAAGGATATTTGTGCTTGTGAAAGTAAAAGCTCAGCTTAACTCTGCTTTTCTTCATCAAGAACAGCCAAACATTGCATTAAAAAGTATTATAGCTTCTTTCCTTTTGTTATTATCATTATCAGAGCTTCTCTCAAAGCCATGCTAAGCACAGGTATTTAAACATCAGGCTTTTTAAAAAGAATGAAGAAAAACATCTGGAAACAAACTCTTTTCATTCTGCCCAGGGGTGTCAATTTAACAAGGCAAGGCCTCCTTTTGCCCSCTGTACTGATCTTGCCAAGCCCTCGGTGAGATCTCTTTGGAGCCTGGATAACTCGTGCCTCAGTCATGGATTTAGTGCAGCTGGCAGGCTCTGCTCATGTCATTTAGGAACAGCTGAGGTGAAAACCATTTAAAGGTGGGCAAAGGGGGTGGGATGGTCCCTGAAGAGCGTCTGAGTGACCCTTTACAACTCCTGTAAATGCTCTTTGGGCTCTGGAAGCCTTTGGGGACCAGCCAACCCTTTGGTGGTGGTGAAAGTCCACGGAGGATGACGGCTTTATCCGAGGAATGTCCCTGTGCCCAGTGGGGTCGGGTGGGAGAGGGCTGGGAGCCAGCAGCGTGCCAGAGATCCTGCCCAGCTCTGTAAGGGCACCTTGTGCTTCTGTCTGGCASCATCCCTCCCCCGGCTCACCCCGGATGGAGCCGTGGGCGAGCTGGGAGTGCCCTTCCCAATGTGCCGGACAACTTTCCTCTCCTTAAGAAGGGTCAGGGCCAGTCCTAAGCAGCTTGGCTGTGCTCCTGTTCATTAAGTAGCTGTCACTGATTTAAAGGATGAATCAGCAGGGACTTCATTTGTCGCCGGCTGGGAGCATCCGAGCAGCCAGCGGAGCTGCCAGGACGTGTTCGTTCCTACGCATTCCCGCACCGTCCCCTACACGTGACACAGCCTTGCGTGGGGCCTGGTTCCAAAGCTGACAGGGAACGTCAGAGCTGCAAACCACTCCTGACGGGC
This sequence comes from Amblyornis subalaris, assembly GCA_018881555.1. Lineage (NCBI taxonomy): Eukaryota > Metazoa > Chordata > Aves > Passeriformes > Ptilonorhynchidae > Amblyornis > Amblyornis subalaris. Next base: position 2,055,013 of record JACAXG010000121.1, read on the forward strand.
ACGAGTTTACCCTAATCCAGCTGAAGGTTTCTGCAGCCTCAGCCATTCSCGAGCCCAGCAGCCCCCCAGCCCCTCGTGTGTGCCCCGAGCCCCTGCCGCACGCGGGGCCGTCTGCTGCCCTCGCGGAGGATTAATTTCTAGGAAACTCCAGCGCCCAGCACCAAAGCTGATGTGCTTACATCCGTGTTTGGCCAATTTTTTTCGGTGTTTTTATTCCGGGCAGTAGTTGAATCTCCCTCGAGATAGATAACTCACGTGCATGTCTTGAGATGGTGCCAGCACGTGCAGTTTCCAGGGCAATACAGTCAGATTCGCTCGCTCTTGCGGCTTCAGGTGAAGGTTTTGTCACTTTTTGTCCTGATCCTGTAGATGAGTGTGGAGGTGATCAGGTGGTGTGGCCTTCTGAGGAAGAAAAACAATGCAAAAGAGATTTAATGAACATCATCAYAGAAAAATAGAATGGTTTGGGTTGGAAGGGACCTTAAAAATCATCCAGTTCCAATCCCCTGCCATGGCAGGGACACCTTCCACTATCCCAGGCTGCTCCAAGCCCCATCCAACCTGGCCTGGGACTTCTGGGGATCCAGGGGCAGCCACAGCTTCTCTGGGCAACCTGTGCCAGGGTCTCCCCAGCCTCCCAGGGAACAATTTCTTCCTGATATCCAACCCAAACCTCCTCTCCGTCAGTGTGATCGTGATGTCAGTGAAGCTAATGTGACAGATGAATCCATTTATTTACTGAATTGCTATTGATTCTAGCAGTAAATTAGAATATGTGTAAATATCAAACATAAAATGGTTGTAAGAGGACAATGAGGAAGCCACTGTCAGTGTAAGGCACTGCCCCTGCATGGTAAACTTTAYGGAAAGTATCTGTTTTCCTCAAGCTTTTTATTTTTCCCTGGGGAAGGTGGCGGGTTTAGGGGGCAGGCACACATTTCTGGAGGTTGCTGTTGTTTCTGTTCATCAGCATTTTCTAGGCTACCTCGTGCACTGCTGGATTTCTGTGCACCCCATATCCAACCCTAACTCTCATTCATGAGCTGTCTGGGTGAGGGTGCCGAGTCCCTGGGAGCAGGAATGGTGCTCAGAGCACAAAGGGAACAGTCGCATTTGCAGGGAACTCTCACCTGGAGAACAAAACCTGGGAAAAGGCTAATGGTGTTGGAAAGAAATAGATCATAAGAGGATGTTGTGGGTTTTTCTTAAATAGGAGATAGGAAATTGTTGAAAGAGTTTAACATGGGCAATAATATCAATAACCCAGGTTGTTATTTAAAATTGCAGTTAATGACTAGGAATATTTGTAGAAAGGATTTGCATCCTATTTCTTGGGCCGAGTTGTCTTAGGGATCAGAGTAAATTAATTTAAAAAATCCCCCAAACTGAGCTTATATTTGATTAAAGGGGCAGTTGGTCAGACTGCTCTGACCTGTCTCCTTTGTTTTAACCTACCATAAGCAGATTTCTTTCTGTGCTAACCAGAAATCATTCTGCAGCAGTCTGCATTAAGCCCAGAGTCTCTGTCAAAATACCTGAGCAGTGGGTTAAATGCGATACAAATCTCACTTGATTTTTTTTTTAATGGGGTGTTTTTGAAACAGGGTGATCCATGCTCCTTGAATTAAATTAAAAAGCTGAGAGAGGAATGAGGAGAAACCAAATGTAACATCTGTAAACTGGGAATGAGAATGCTGAGAACAGATTGGCCTCGGCTTGATACCTTTAAACTCTTGTTTTTTAATATTCTTCCTGAACCTACAGAAACAATCCCTTTTACTGCAAGTGTGTGGTTTGCTGTGCTGGAGCACGAGCAGGAAACTAATCTGGGATTATTTTATTTATCGCTGTCAGACAATACTGATTGTCTGGCCGGGCTTGGATGAAGGAAGGGCACCCTGAGGGAACACAAGGCACGTCTTGCCATGAAATCCTGGACCTTCACCTTAGACTGAAGAAATATTTTATTACTTCCTAGAAATAGCCAGCCCTCAACCCGTGTGGCTCCACCCAGCCTGCTGTGCCGTTGTGGGTTTTACACCACTCTGAGGTGTGTGTGAGTGCTGAGCCTGTGCTTGGGTTTGGGGTTGATTTTAAGCCTTGCCCTGCTCAGTTCAGCCTTGTCCCGGGGATCCAGGCAGATGGGGCCTCTCCTGTGCTGTGTGCAAGCCACAGGCAAAGCCATCCTGCTCCAGACCTGCAGCACCTCCGGGCTTCGACCTTGGACTGGCTCAGGCACTGAGCTGCAGCCTGGCTGCGTCCCCTCCTCTCAGCTGGGCACCTTCTCAGGGCCACAAAGAATAAAACTCTTCAAATGTTAGCATTAAAAAGCAATAGTGCAGCTGGAATGACGTGAAAAAAAATTGGCAATCAGGTAGATTACTATTTTATGTAAACATATAAAAAAGTGAAAGCTGTCTTAAGACCCTGTTATTAAGATAAATAATATCTTATGAGATACTAAAATATATTCTGTTCCCTGCTCTTCTCTGCTGAGACCCCACCTGCAGAGCTGCCCCAGYCCTGGGCCCAGCACAGGAAGGACGTGGAGCTGCTGGAGCCAGGCCAGGGCAGGGACACCAAGGGGATCAGAGGCATGGAGCAGCTCTGCTGGGAGGAAAGGCTGGGAGAGYTGGGATTGTTCAGCCTGGAGAAGAGAAGGCTTTGGGGTGACCTCACTGTGGCCTTGCAGTGCCTGAAGGGAGTCCCCAGGAAAGATGGAGAGAGACTCTTGACAAGGGCTGGAGTGACAGGACAAGGGGGAATGGCTGCACACTGACAGAGAGTAGGGTCAGATGGGATATTGGGAGGGAATCCTTCCCTGTGAGGGTGGTCAGGCCCTGGCACAGGTTGCCCAGAGCATCTGTGGCTGCTCCATCCCTGGCAGTGTCCAAGGCCAGGCTGGATGGGGCTCTGAGMACCCTGGGATAGTGGAAGGTGTCCCTGCCCATGGCAGGGGGTGGAATGAGATGACCTTTAAGGTCCCCGAGCTGAGGCAGGTCCGGCGCCGGGGCTGCCCGGGCCGGGCGGRATTAGGAGCGGGTGACAGATGCACAGGGTGCCCGAGGGCTCGGGGCTGAGCGCGGCTGGGCAGGCACTAATAGCACGGCTTGTTCTGCAGGCTCGGGGCTCGGACAGGGCTGGGCTGCGGGCGGGAGGAGCGCGGCCGCACCCTCCTCGGCACAGGGGAGGAAGGAGGCAGATGGGATCCGAGAAGGCGGAAGACGCAGGTCCCCCATTTAGGGCTTGGTTCAGTGAGAAAGAGCCGGCGTTAGAGCAGCGGGGGAACTCCTGCGCTCGGGAGAGGCAGCGGGACGATCTCTGTAGGGACGCGAGGGGTTCCCGTCCTGGACCGCGGCCCCTGGCGCTGCCGATGCCCCGCGGCTCCTGCATCCCGAGCGCGGGGCGGATGCCGCCGGTGGCCCGGGAGGCCGCGGCTGCCCGGGGTGCGGCCGTGCCTGTCGCGGTGCTCCCGGCGCCGCTGTCCCCATCCCTGGGCTCGGGCATCCCCCGGAAGCGCGGGCAGCCGGCGCCACCTCCCGGTGCCGGGAGAGACGGAGAGAGCCGGSAAAGAGGGAGGGATGGAGAGAGGGAGGGAGGGAAGAGAGAGAGGGAAAGGCCAGGCAGACAGAGCTCTGCACCATCTCCTCACTGCTGATTTTAGACGTGGCATCGACTGAGTTCTCATCACAGTGTCAGACACATGTTTTTGGTGTGTCTCCCTGCGAAATGCCGGAACAGGAAAGTTTTGCAGAGGTGAACGGTGTAAAGGTGACGGGTGTGATTTCGTGGGATCAGCAGCAAACTGTTGGTTCCCAATATGGAGGATTGACAGGGAAAACTCACACTCCTTTAGATCTCTCACAGACAGGCTGGGGGGAACAATACTGGACGTTACAAGAATTGGCTTTGGTTTTCTCTCATAAAATTTGCAGAACATTCTGTCGGGGGGAAGTTSTCCTTGTCCCTGTTTGGCATTGCTGCCGTTCTGACTGCGATCCGAGTGCTTGCCACAGCCTGCTCTGCAAAGCAGCTCTCTCCACTACCTTTGTCAAGCTTGTCTTTCCCTTTAATGAGATTTTAGTTTGAAAAATAAATGTGAAATTCTGGTGTGAGCATATTTTCTAGTAGAACTCATTATGCAGAAGGAGCCAGAGCTCCTGAGTCCTTCGAGCCCTTCACCTCTAACTTGACACCTTYGGTGCGGAGTGATTTTTCTCCCTCCCCACTCCACGCTTTCCCAAAAGGGAGATGGCTCCAGGACTCCAGGGAAGGGGTATGGTGAGCCTGACTGGCCACTGATTTCACACTAAGGTGATTTAGTGTAAATCAATATAGAAATATCCTCTTTGTAGACTTTCTACTTGGTGGAACCTTTAAAAAGCAGCTTTCAGAGTAAAATTCCAGTCATAAAAAACACCCAAACCAGAACATGAGACTGGTATGGGACGCAATATGAATAACAATGTTCTACTGATTTTTGACAAATAAATATGTAATTTTTTCTTTTTTCTCATTCTCACCCTGTTCTGAAACATTTCACCTGCACCTGTCACGAGAATTCTTAAATATAAGCACTTTATATTTCTTCCAYGTTTAGCATGGCAGCTTTACACTTTAGAGAAAATTTGCTGATCTGTGTCTATTTCTGAAAAATGCTGATTTAAAAACCTTAACTGGTTACAGAGAAGTTTAGCTTCAGAAAAAAAATGTAACTATACTATCAAGTAAAAGTTCTAGGGTGGCCTGTACTATGATTTAACGGTTTTGAGGGGGATTATTTTTTTTCCCCTGCTTAAAACYCCTTCACTATAACTGTAATTAATTAAAAAAAAATATTTAGTTTGAAATCTTCGGATTTTTGTCCTAATTCAGGAAAGAAAAGAATAAAAATCACCACATCCAAATCGATAGTAGGATAAGACAGTAGGATATCCTTTCACAGCAAAGGTTTGGAGTTCATTCACGGTGCCATATTCTGAGCACATTGGTTAATGCCGTATTTTTCACTGTCCTTTGGGATTGGGGTTGTTGGAGAGGGGGTGCAGCCTGTGCAGCCTGTTTGTGTCACGCAGGGGKTGGTGTCCCACCTTCTGTTCCCTTTTCACCTGGGAAGGGCTGGGGGGAATGTGAATAAAAGGCAGAGCCATACTTCCTAAGCACTTTGGCAGGGCTTGGCAGCTCATCCTTCAGATCCCGTTACAAATGAGATTCAGCAGGTTTCTCAGCCTGTCCTGCCGCTCACAATCCCTTTGAGTCTGATACCCTTTTTATTAGGGATGTGGTTTCTTTGCAGCCTCTCTCTTCAAAGTCCCTGCCTGCCCCCCRTGTTTCCTCTCCATCCTTATCAGGAGTTCCGTGTGTTCCAGGGGGCTGCTGGACTTTTCCCTTTGTCGGTCACAAAGCAGCTGCGAGATTGGTTTTCCATCCAGGGAGTCCCTAAGGGCTCCTGGGAAGGACATGAAATATAAAATTACCCAGCTCTGTCTTCGGATCATGGTGATAGTGCTCTGATCCCGGTGCACAGTATCAGGATGCTTTGTTTTGTGCAGATTCCTGTTATTATCTGAGAGAAACCCAAAGATTCCAACTCGGGCTCGGTCAGGTGTTTTCCGGGTGGAAGCCCTTATCCTTCCCACCACCAGGGATAGATTTGTGCTAAGGCATCCGAGGGAAGCTTAGTTTAGCTAACAAGCTGGTAGCTGGCCAGAGGATGTGGGTTAGGATTATTTGCCTTCAAAGCTCTCTGGGGGAGCACAAATTTACAAGGTTCCCTGAGGAAAGATTACATTTAGAAAACTTACTAGAAAGCAAACATTTTTTCCACTGGAAGGAAAGGGCTTTGAGAGTGCAAAGATAAGGTTGATCCAGTCAAAGCACTAAAGAACATCAGACTGGATTGTGTTTCGTCAGGTATAAAGTTTATTTGTTCCGTGTTTGGTAAGATAAGGAGCTGTGGTGTTGCACCGCTGTCCAGAGGCAAGGATTGGCAGTGACAGCCTTGTTAGCCTGCCACTTTGGCCATTTTCTGGCTGTTAGTGCCCTTCCTACAAATAATATTGACCTGAATACTCTGGAAAAGTCTTCCTCCACCAGCACAAGCTCAGGTTCGTGTCACACAGGGAAGGTGAGATTGCTTTATTTCTGTATTTTCCTCCCCCCACGATGTCCAAAGGCCCTCTCCTTGTTGCCTGGGGGTGCTGTCCTCTGGCTGTGACTTGGACTGGCCCCRCAGGGATGAAGGTCTGCCCTGGCTGTGCTCCTGAGCAGCACACTGGGATTTGGAGGATGCTGAAGAGGAGGGTGGGTGGACAAGGGATTCCTGGAACATGACACCAGAGTCCTGTTGTGCTGCTTCGCTGTGCTCATTTGTGTGTGGGGCTTATGTGAAGATGTGCCTGTTTCCATTCCCTTCATGGCTTTGATTTTTCAGTCAGAGGCTCCAAGCTTCTGACAATGCTCATGTCCCTGAGTGGAGAAGGCCCAGTGTCCCTGCTGACCAACACCCTGTGGCATTTGTTCTTCCCTCAACCTGGAATACAGGCATGGCTAAAGGAAGGGGCTTGTTTGGTTGGTTGGTTTTTTGTTTTTTTTTTTTGTTTCCAAAAGATGTTTATCAGGATGGATCCCAGCAGCAGGCACACACTGCAGATGAAGCTGGCCCTTACAGTCCTTTCCCATCTGCTCACTGCATGTGCCCCTGCTTTCCTTTTTGAAGCAGAGATCACCTCTCTCTTCTCCCCAGGTGCCTCTGGAGCTGTGAGTGGTGATAATTCTGTAGCAACGATCCAGAAAGTTCCTGTTCAAAAATAAGTCGTTTTTCTCCCAGACATCAGGAATATKTCAATGTCCTTGAGACTCTCCTTTGTTTTTCCCTCTGCTTTTGCTAATATTTATTTTTATTTCTGATTGTTTTTTACAGCTGCCAGCAGAAGCCTGTGCAGCCCTGAGTCTTGAAAGTCAGCTGTTGGTGTTCTGAGTCCTATTTTTGCTCTTAGCACTGGCAGGGCACCCACAGGCGGTCTGAGATGGCTCTGGTTCACATTGTCCCTTGTTCTCRTGCCTGTGTGCTAGAAAGAACATCTTTTCCTCTTGACTGGCTTTCCTGTTTATATTTTTTGTCTTGTTTTCCGATGACTTCTCCTTTTCTGGACTGGAGCCACTCAGTAATAATTAACAATGCAAATGGCAGGCAATTGCAGTCAATCTTCCCTCATGCTCCCTTCATTCTAAGGGGTTCTGGCAGAAATATAAATAACATAATTGCAGTGTCATCTATTTAGGGACGAGGTTCCAAGCCCTGCTGAGGACTTCCCAGCGGGAGCAGGGAGGAGGCACTCAGTGCCATCCGTGTTGTGAAGAAGCAGCAGCACCCTATTGAACGGAGGTGTTGTGGGTGCACTCTCAGTGCCCATGGAGCTGCTGTTTCTTCCTCAAATACCCACCAGAGTGGGACCTCGGCAGCTTCCCTGTGTTTTGAGGGCAGTGACTTCTGCCCCTGCTCTCCTTTGGAGGTGACACCCAGCCTCCAGCACTCCGTGCCTGGCTCTTCGGAGGATCTGCYTGCAGATATATTGGATTGCTTTCATTGTTATTAAAATTAGAATCGTTTCCCACCGGAAGCTGACCAGATGTCCTCGTTTAATCAGAACAGATCCCTGTTTTTCTGGGTAACATCCAGCTGTCCCATCACCTCTCGGAGCACACCATTCATCTCCATTTCCTTGGTGCCGAGACCCCTGAAAGCTGTCAGGAGTTCCTCTGTAATAATTGCATCTCTGATCCTTTCATCAGGACTAAAATATGACTCAGAACTCAAGGAAATACTGGTTAGTGTTCAGAACTTCTTTAAYAAGAAAAGGAACTGATGCTCTGTTGCAAGGGAATGCCTCAGTCCSACCTCCAGTGTAAAATATTTTTAAGGGAGTTCACTATGAAAGTATTTTTTGGGTTATCTTTGAGTTAACTTGTGCTGTTTTCCCAGGCTGTGGGAATGTGATCCGACAGAAAGTGTATGGGAGAGAAAATACACATTTCTGCATACTGGAGTGCTGGAAGGCTGCTTTGGCTTCAGCTTGGCAGTACAAGAAAGGAAGTTTTCCTCAAGAATGATAGCCACTGTTGAGGGTGAGGCTGATCCACAGGCTCTGAGGAGCAGGGAGAATGAATCCTTGTCCCTGCTAACAGCACAGTTCAGTCGGAAGGATGCTGGAAGATATTTTTATTCCGGTCATAAGACCCTGGTGCATTRTGTGATATTTTTTTATATGAAGTATTTTTTTAATATTTGGTTTATCTGTTTTGAGCAGATTGGAACAAACCACTTGAGGATGAGCTGTGCTTTCCACGTTTGGTGCGGTTTTCATGGAAACAATGTATTGAATTCATAAAAACTCTCGGTGCAYGTGAGGGCTCAGTGTGGGAAGGGGAAGAATAGGGCATGTGGTCCCAGAGTGGTCACTCCCTATCCCACAGAAATCTGCCTCTCTGCTCAGACATTTACTGTCCCCCACAATTATGACCAATCCGCTGTTATTGGGGTGCTCTGAGGCCATGTCCCAGGGTGTCTCATTGCCACRTGGCCAGAGAGCCAGAGCAGGCAGAGGATGGGTTGGGTTTAAACCCTTGAGTGACCTCCCACCGCAGCACCTTCCACGCACTGGAATGGGAAGAGCCTTTTTGCCGAAGTTTGTTCCCCTTTTGCATCACAGAAGGGGAAGAAATGTTGTTCCAGAACACGGCCCTAAGCAAAGTATTGAGTGTGTGCTGGGGAAAGCTTTCCAAGGGCCTTGGGTTGCCAGAGAGCGACAAAGGCGAGGGAGGAGCGTTGTCCCCTGGATGAGGAGCCAGGCGTGGTGTGTTTCAAGCTGCCAGCAATAGACCCTTTCATGCCTAAAAATAAAGAGCTGTGGATCTCCTCCAAAAGCCGTGGAAGCAAATGGGATTATTTTCATTGACCTTTGAATTGGAAGCCATAAATAGATGTGTTTTTTTCTGGTTTTCCCCTTCTGCTGGAGAGGAGMAGGACATTTTGGGGTTTGTGGCTCTTTTCTAGCTGGAAGAGTCTGTCTGCTGATAATCATGCACAGATCCCTCTCCACTCCCAATCTTGGGAAAAAGAGCCCTGCTGGAGCTGGGATGAGCTGGGAACAGGTGAATCATAGAAATGGCAGCCTCCAACAAGCCTAAGGATGAGGAAAAGCAAAGGAAAATATCTTTACACCAAAATTGGCGTAACTGTGGTGTTGCAGGGGGTCACTGCGTTTTGTCCCTCTGGAAATGCTTAATGTTGGGAACCAGAGTCCTGGAACCACATCCCCTCTCCAGCAAAGAGGAAGCATCTCCAGTTGTGCCTGAATCTGCCCGTGTGGTTGTGTTTGTCTTTGCCATCTTTGCTGAGCTGTTCTCCTGACACCTCCTCGTTTTTTCGGTGCCCTTTCTGTAGGAAGCAGAACAGCAGCAGCAGTGGCAGCTCCTGAAGCAACCATGAGTAGGGTGACTGGTTCAGGCTGGGTGTGTAATTGTGTAATTCATAGCAGCTTTTCCATATTCAAACCTCATTTTTGTTTTGGTTTTTTTTTTTTTTTTTTTGCTTTTCCTTCTGAGTGATTTTCTAATCCTTTCAATTTGGAGGAATTAAGATTGATGTAACCCACGATGACATTCTTCTTTGAGAAGACATTTGAATGCATTTGAAGGTTTCTGTCRTTATTTCTCATGAGATAAGAGCTGCTTTGGATTTGAAGGTGTGGGGCTGTCCTGCAGCGAGCCACGGCTCCTCAGGAGAAGCTGAATTTGTGACGTGGCACTTCTCCCTCAGTGCTCAGCATTTTGGGAAAAACACTCTGTGCTGAGGAGCTCATCCTCACAGTGCATTAGTCAGCAGTGCAGGAATTTGCTATTCTGAAGGAAAGGAGATTGAGGCCTTGGGAAGGGGATTCCAGCGCTGCTGGGAGGGATTATGGAGACCTAGCCGTGCATATTGACTTTCTCCTTCCCTTGCCTTGTCAGATGCCGTGCCACCTGCTCACAGAGCCTGCTTGCTGTTGAGCTGGCTCCAGAAGCTGGGCTTGCCTCTCATTTAGGAAGTGTTTTAATCACCCTTCTCTTCAAATCAATGAGAGAGGCTGTAAAGGACCACAGGGTGCTCCTGACACTGCCTGGGCCCACTTCTGGCTCTGTTAATTTATTCCACTGGTTCGTGAAGGCTCTCCTGTGATTCAGGAAACAAGGATGAAATTACAGCTTTTCCTCCAGTACAACAGGCAGGGAAATCTGAGGCAGTAGTTACAGAGTCRCTCTGTGAACCTGTAGGATCCAGGACTAATTTGTGGGATCACCTTCAGCAAGCAGCCTTTGGTTTTACCTCTCAGGGATATCATGAGTGCAGGGTTCTGACCTTGGTGGGTGCTGTGGGAGGCCACTGCTCCGGGACTAAAGGGTGGGAATGCTGGAATTCTAATGCAGCACTGACTCAGGAGGCATCCMTGGGGCTGGAGAGGTTGGTCACCCTCGGAGGCTCCCAGTGGTGCTGAGCCCTTGAACCGCAGCCAGCCCTGCTGCCCGTGCTGCTGACGCCTCCCGGCCCATTCCATGGAGATTTCCTTGCCTTTGGGCTGGAATGCCTCCTCTCAGATGGTGTTTCACGTTCTCATGGCTGCAGCCTGCCTGCTGTGGAGCCCCAGCGTGCCTGCTGCCCRCTCCCGGCCGCTCCGGCGGCTCAGCACCGCTGCTCCCCGCCTGGCGTGGGATTCCCCTCTGTTTCCCAGGGATACGGGGCCAGCCTAGCTGTGCTGAGGCTCTGTGTCCCCAAAGCCTGTTTCCTCACCCCTTGTCGAGCCCCACCTGCCTCTCCTGCTCCTCCTCCTGCCCCAGGCTGCCTCTCTGGTTATTGGATGTTCTCTCGCCTGAAGCTGGAGCAGAGGTGGCTGAAGGAGGGAGGGACAGGAGATATTCCTGCAATTGAAGGGGCTCCCTGAACAAAAAGGGACTGTTCATCGCTGTAGTTCACCTGCGGTTTTGGGATGGGAAAGGTGTTTCTGCTAGAGACAGATTTTTCAGGGCTTTAACAGTAAATTTAACACATCCTTTAGAGTATATGACTTGTCTTAGTGTTCTTCAGAAATATTTTGGGCTCCTAAGAGTGTGTTATTGCTTGGACATACAGCAGGAGAGAGAAGGAGTGGGAGAAGGCAAGAAAAAGGGCACATTGATGACATGAATTATGTGGTTTTTATTTTTTTCCCATATAATTATCCATATTTAGAGCTCCTTGGAGAACAGSATATTTCCAGCTTTCCTTTGTTTTCTTGACTTATCAAATCAACTTTGTCCTTCCCATAGTCTTGTTAAGAGTATGAAACAAGTCTACTTAATGCATTCTACAGTGGCAAAATGGACAGGATTTGTGCTGAATTTCCCTGGAAGTTTTGGGAAAAGGTGCTTGGAGCTCAACTGGTAACAAGGCTCAGTGATGCTGGTGGATAAGGGTAGGGCAGAACAGCTCTGCAGGTACTTGAGACTGTTCTTAAAGGTCTCAAGTCTCTCTTCTTCTGCTGATCTTTCCCTAAAAGTCTAAGACAATTCAAAAGGGTGAAATGGAAAACACGTCTGAAAGTAATTATTATTTTTTCAACCAGATCTTAATCTATAAAATCAGTGAAAATCAGACAAATGCATGGCAAAGTTCAGATGTTCTAATAATGAATTTGAGGAAATAACAGTCACAATTGAATTGCCTGAGAATCAATTAAGTGGGAAACTGGGCAGATGYGTCCACCAGCCAAGACACCAAATGAATATGGTCAATCATCATGTAATGAAAGCGTGAAGAGAGATCTGTAGAACAGTCACCTCCAGAGAAGACACTTCTCCAATTGCTGCTAAACCTTTTACAGGGACATTTTCAGCAAAATGATTGATGGAATTAACTAAATAATTTTAACACCAACCCTAAATTTGTTTCACCAAGAGCACTTGAAGCAGATTTAGCCTCCTGGGTCTCTGTACATCGAATAYGATCTGGTTGATGTGACCCCTCTCAACTGACTCTGCTTTTTGATCCTGTAGCATTTATCTGATTTCAGCCCCTCCTGTGGGTACAGCACAGCCTTTGCCGGATCTTTTCGCTGCCAGATGCCTGCAATTCCAGAAGTAGGAACTGCACGGCTCCTAAGTTTGGGAAATGGTGACAGATGTCTTGTTCGTCAGAGCTCCTCTGGGTGTGCTCGAACACATGCTGAGAACCTCAAAAACGTCAGGGAGAAGGGTAATGGGTGCTGATCCAACCTGCAGGAAAACAGGAAAAAAGATACAAACAGCTCCTTAAAACGGCAGGAAAGATTCATTCCGTGATCTGCGTGGTCTTTGGATGTTTGTGGCGCAGGCGGCGCTCAGACACCTCCTGTTCGTGACTCACCTTGTGCTCCTGGCGTCGTTTGGAATGCCCAGGCTGGTTCAGTCCTTGCCTCATCTCCCCTTTCCGAGCTCAAGCAGCAGGAATCCCTCTTYGTCGGTGCCCCATTGCCTGGAAAAGAGCGCCATCCTCTGCCTTCAGCCGAGCCTCCGGGGCAGGGACTGTGCCTTGTCCTCTGCCCGAGGTGTGCCAATGACTCGGGAGCTGCAGATCCCGCAGCTCTCCCCTTTCCCCGTTATCCCGCTCGTCCTCCTCAGGGCCCAGCTGGGAAAACCGCCCCGAGCCTGGCAGCTCCTTTTTAACAGCCCCTGGTGCAGCCCCGAGCTAGGCAGCTCCAAAAATAAACCAGGAGTGGGATAAGCAGGAGGTGAAGTTACGGAAGCTGCCTCGGCCCCCGGCGCTGGGCAGGGCTGGAGGGCACCACTCGACACCAGAGCTCATCATCTCCCCTCGCCCACGCTCCCACGTTTGGGGGTCCTGACACCTTCTGGATTGTGGCTGATGGTCCAGTCGGTGCTTGCTGCTCCTCTCCACCCTTCTGCACCTCCAACATTTTTCATATGCACTCCTATTGCTCCTAAAATAGGCAGAGATGCGTTTTGGGAAGGGTCACATCCCCTGTTTTGGCAGGCAGTGAGTTAGGGGATGAAGCACTTGCAGCTTTGGGCAGTGCAGGGGTACAGAGTCACTCCTACCAGCTGCTCACCCAGAAACAAAGTGCTCAGTTATGTTCCCAGCTGTAGAAAGTTCACACAAGGTGAAGAAGAGTAAAACCRATGTGAACACACAGTCTGACTCCTCTGTGAGCGCTGAGTTTGATGACACATGGAGCAAACGCACCCCAGCTAGGGAAGGTTTCTTTGCATGAGCAGAGTACAAATCCCTCAGATGTCACTTCAAACATTCCTGTATTCCCAGTGCAGCCTGGATGTAACAAACCAGTGTGCCAAGTGAAACGCTTCAAAGATGAAGCAGTACAAGAAACCAGGGATTTTTTGTGGGTTTTGTGATGCAGGAAGTACGCTCACCTTTTGAAACTGTATGGATTTTTCAACTGGCTGAAATTGCCCTTCCTGAATTGCTAGTCGATCCAGAAAGATATTCACTAATATTTGTTAATTCAGTGCCCCAAATTTTAGCCTCATTTAGAATGTAAATTGTTTCATATTAATGCAAGTTATTTTACATTACCAGCTTTACTTTTGCTAACAGCTGAATGCAAAACTGTTTTAAGCTCTTGAGGTTTTTTCACATTAARAATAAGTCATCTATTTGCTTAATCTGGTACAAGATAATTTCTTCCATCTCTGGCAATGTCATGGTTCAGTGCTGCTGGCATCCTCCATCACAGGGAGAAAGGAGCATTCTCCTCTCAGACACCTCCAGTCAATTTTCTCTCTTTAAAGGTCCTCCCCTGAGGCTTCTGATGCTCCAAAGCACCATGCCAAGCCCCCGCTGTTGGTTTTCATTGACTTTTATTCTGAAATTCCTGGGCTGGTTGTGTGTGACTAAAGCCACCCAACGAGTCAAGACAGCAGCTTTGACACGATGTTGTTTCCAGCTGAGGGCTCAGTCCGAGCGCATTTTCCCTAGGAATGGGATTGAGGTGTAAAGGAGGAGCTGCAGGGAGGGGGATGTTTCAGGGAGGGTTCAGCCATCCATCCCGTGTAACACCCTGATGAAGGCCATGCAATCCCAGCTCCTGTCAGCTGGATGGAGTTGGCCTCTGCCATCCTGCAGCTCGGTGGTGGAGGCAGCCTGGGTTCTGGGGCCGCTTGGATGTTCCCCTGTGGCCTCTTGGATGTTCCCCTGTGGCCGGCAGGGCTGGCTGAGCCGTAGAGGGCACACTCTGCCTCCTTTTCCCGAGGCTCCGAGAGGTGCTTCTTGCCTTTCCCTGGCGCCCGTTCAGACCCGATTTAGCAGCAGCTGGCCCGGGTGTGCCCCAGCGGGCCTGGGCCGTCCCAGCCCTGCTTCGTTTCCTTCCCGAGGCGCAGAGGGAGCTCCATGAAAGGGAAAGGCCTGGGATGCGCTGCTGGCCGGGAGGGCTCGGCTGCCAAGTCTCCTTTGCCGCTGCCCCCGTGCCACCCCCGCTCAGCTTTTCGTGGCCACCGAAGGCATCTCCATTACTCATGCGAGGTCTGGGAAAGAGGACGGTAAACAAAATTTGATCAGGAGGTATGGGATGAACACCTACTTTCCCGACTGCATTGTTCCAGGACGCAGGAGGCGGCGGGAGAAAATAGATCGGACAGAAATGCCCRTGAAGATGATGTTCCCTTTTTCGGGCTGCCCAGAGGGGATGGAAATACCCTTGGTGCRGTGCTTGGTCACAGAGTTTAGCACAGTCTTTGCAAACTCTGTCTTGTAACTACCTCGGTTTTTAATTTCAGAGGTGTAACCTTTTGTCCCTCCAGCCGTCACCCTGAGCAGGATGCTGCGGGTCCATTTGGAGCCCTGGCTGAAGATGTTCTACCACTGAGCGACCACGAACTGTTCCTGCTAGGAATATATTTTTACCATTTCACAGCAGTATGGCCACCTGTGGAATGCCAGGGGCTCACGGCCCATCTGCAAAGCTGGGACTACAGAAATCGAGTTTTGCTCGACGGCTGAGCCGCGGTCCYGTGGGCCACTTGCCTTCTCCCTTCTGAGCTCCACAGAAAGGAGTTCAAGCCCACATGAAGATGCTGGAGGTGTGAGACTGTGTGCAAAAATGAGCACATCCCTCCTCTGGCCTGCCTTTCAAGTGCAGAAGGAGTCACGTGCCAGATGTTTGTCACGTTTCCCTCTTCCTCCATCCCCTTTTCCAGGAGCTGTTGCTTGGCTGGATTGGACAGAGAGTGGCACRTTTCCTGGCTGTCCCTGTGGGAGCTGTGGCCATCCCGTGTGTCCCCTCCTGTCAGCCCCACGGGCAGGCCGGTGTGTGAGCGTGGGGCGAGGCACAGGGCTGCTCTGCTCTCTGTCACTCGGCACTTTCATCCACCTCTCGAAGGTGCTGAAGTGCTCTAAGCCCGTGGGGTATCCCACCRACCCCAATTGTGCTCGTTTCCTGTTTCAGGGCAGCTTTTTATTGCCAAGTAGTGCAAAATAACCCACGTTAGACTAAATGAGATGCAGGTYGTAGATTTATGGATACAATAGCACAGCTAACAAAATTAATATACCACGGCTAACAAAATTAATCTAAAAATAGCCTTTCAGTTCCCCTGGTGCAGGGCTATGTGCAGATGAAGCCCAGCAACATGCTCTTTATGACAAATGGGCATTTCTTTTCTCTTCCTGTAAATTCACAGCACTTTGGGCCTTGTCTGTCTGATGCTGATTTGAACTGAACTGGCGAAACAAGCTCCAGCCCAATGTGATTAAATGAATGCTAATCTCATGCTGTCCCAGTTTAATGGCAATTTGTTTTGTTCTATCTGAAGTTAGCGATGATTTGTCTAAGGTCACACCTCCAAAGTGCTGAAATAAAGCTTTGTTTGTTTGTTTGTTTGTTTCAGATGTTGTGTGTTCGAATTACAGTGAAAGAAATGTCAAATACATAAAGGGGGAAAAAAAGAACAATGTCCCCCGTCCCAAACTCCAAGAAAAAAAACCTTCCTCCAATGTATATTTAAGAAATTAAACTCTGAAATTCTTTCTGGATCATTTAAGTGAAATAATGTCCTCAGGAACGCTCACAATATATTCACGTGCACTCCTCTGGTGAGACGTTTCAATGAGGCCAAGATTCACTCTGTGCTTTGGAAAATCTGTTTGGGAACTAATTGTGCTTTTCCTCTCTTCTGAAGCAACTTTTGGTACACCTGGAAGAAATAACACCAACAATTGCTTTTCCAATGATCCAGGATGAAGGAGCATCAAAGTTACTGACTGCTCACTGTGAGTAYTTTTTGTTTTCCGTGCACTAATCCTTTTAATTCATGGTGTAATTCTGTGTGTGCAGGCATCACTAAAGCCTTGGGACACTCTGACTGTGACCCAAGGGGGCTCATGTCCAACAGAATGCTACGGSCAGGGAAGGGACACAGGACTGGACCTTTAGGGATTCTGAGAAGCAAGTTTCTGGAGATTCCATCTGAGGTTTCTCAGGTCACGCATCTGCCTTGAACTTTAGCAAACAGCTCCRACGGAAAATGCACCAGAGAGTGTCTAAGGAAACATTCTGAGGCTGCTGGTAGTGGCCGTGGGAGGTGGGTTATTCCTTGGTGTGCTGCCACAGGAACCCTTGCCCGGATTTTTCCTTGACCCAGTTGCTGCCCATGCCTTTGAACGGCTCCTGCGAGCGTGGCTGTGTTTCACACGCAGAGCTCCTCGGGCAGGCTGAGCTGAGAGGTGGAGCCCCAGCTCGATGCAGTGAGGACACAGCTCACACCACTCCTTTTGCTCTCTGCGCTGGGAGGGGCAGCAGGAGCTTCCCAGGAGAGCCCAGGAGAAGCCCTGAGAGGGGCTCAGGTCTGTGTGGCTCCGAGGACCACGGAAGTTCCAGTGATGACCCAACCGAGAGTAGCCACAGTGTGGACACAGCCAATCACACTCACTCCYGGGAGCGCAAACTAGGATATGGACGTCACCGATCAATCAGAATTCACTTGTCAGGGAAAGCACCTTTGAAGCCTTGTCCCAGTCAGAGAGATACTTAAAGTGTCTACCACTGCTGCCCAGCTGGATTACTGACATTCCATGCTGCACCTCAGAGGAAAAATCCTGGCTTTGGTTGTTGTTTGTTCTCCAGCAGATTCTTGTCACTAATCTGTCCATAGGCTCTCAGCTGTTTCTGGAACAGGCTGGATGCTGTAATTTTTGTGTGAGAAGCAAGGTTAAAGGCCCACGGGGGCCAGAGGAACTCCTCTTGGAGCTGGGAACAGCCAAGGACAGATCTAAATCGGCCTTGGAGGTCACGGCGCGATCCGAGGGTGACAAGGAACACGATCCTTGGCCTGCYTGGAACTGAAACGCATTTTTGCCACTCCAGCCTCGTGCTGAGGGGGTGGAAGTGCATGGGGCAGGCCGGGGGTGGTGCCTGGGTTCCAAATCAAGGCAGGGCAGGGGAAGAGCACACTAGGTTTTCTCCAGGATACACGAGTTCACAAATATTAGGAGTCACAAGGCTGGCTCGTTGATTTAATACTACTCAGCTGTTCCCTGTTTCCATGAAACCCTACACCTTTCCTAGCAAAACTATTTATTATCCTGTATTAATAACAGCAATGTTTTCTCAAAGTCACCTACCACAACCTGTCCTCGCGTCCAGGTCTCAGGCTCTCTGGTGGGATCGTGGGAAGGAGCTGTCTTATCCCCCAAAGATTTCCAGTTCCATGAGGCAGCAGGYTCTGCTTGGGTCACGTTTCTGCCCTAAAGCAGAGCTCCCACGTGGCTGGGAGAGCCTGGAAGCATGGAGTGGTCTCTGCCATGGACCCAGTGGCTCTCCACGTGCAGTTGCTTGTTGTCGCTGCAGCCAGGGAGGAGCATCCCTGAGCAGCAGAGAAACCCCACTGAGCCTGGGCTCTCCAAACTAGTCAGAAGATTTAGGGCCCTTTGTGATGGCTCTGACAGGATATTGAATTATATGTGCCAGTTATCTCATTAATTCCCAGTTCACCTGATTATTTTTTTAAATCAATTAATTTTGGGGTTTATTGGGAGACATGGAAGCATTTTTTGTGCCTGTYTGTGTGTGCTGCTTGGACTCCTTGGGCTAAAACAAGTCACTCAGACTATTCCCTTAGAGGTTCCCTTCAAGCAAATTATCCCCTATTCCTTGAATTGGACAGCAATTTGATTTAAGTACATTTTTGGTTATGTAAAATATCTGTTATGATTGAAGTTATGGATTAAGAGATTTTCCTCTTTGGCTTGTTTAACTAGGCATTCCTTATTTGAAACTAGGGCTTGACATCTCTAGCTAGGAGCATTTTCTAATTAAAGAAAATATTCTGTTGAGGTCAGGCATGTATTAGTAGCCTTCAAAATAAGATTAATAAAAAACCCAAACCAACAAAACAAACAACAAATCCCCAAACATGTTAGTCTAACAGTACATTAAGAGGATGGTTTTTATTTAGGAAAGATGCATTAAATGCTTCAGGAGAGAAAATGTATTTCTGGTTTTGGACTGGATGTATTATTCAGATCTGATATGCACATTTATATACCATGATTTGGCATCCTGGTGAATCTGCACTCGCAAGAAAACGGGTTAGAAGGATAATCTAGGTTCAGAATAGAACTATTAGCCAATTTATCTTGTGTAATGTGAAATCTGTTTGAGAAATTCCTTTTTGACTTCTTGAAGATCCACTCCTTTTCCATCAGCAATTTTGAAGCAGAAACAATCTCTCCTGACGGAAGGCAAGGTAGCTCCACGTTGTCACAACAGACAAAAATAACCCAAACAAGTAAAGAAGCACAAGGAAAAAAACGACAACAAAAAAAACCCCAAACCCCCCAAACCCCGAACCAATTGGGTTTTTACATGATGGCCCCAGTGAAGCAGTTGCTGATGTCTAATGCTCAGTACCAACAAATGTATTTTTGTCTGTTTTAAGGGTCATCACACTCAAAACAAACCAAAGAGCTGAAACCACACAGTTCATTGGTTGCTGCGGCAGTCTGGGTATAAACAGCGCTGTTCTGTGCAGCTTCACGTGACCTGGCACTATTTTTATCATCATTTCACTAAAAGGTGTCAAAGGCACTTAATGCCCCTCCCATTAGAGCCCCTCTCAGCGCCGCTGCCATGGGGCCGTGTGCTCTGATCCACACACACTCCTTCGCTTCCCAGCCCTCAGGGCAGCAACRCAGAAGAGGATCCATCCCATCCTAGAGGTCCTTGGTGCCCCAGCTCCCACCTCGCTAGCTCTCGGTGCAAGGCCAGGCTGACAGGGTCCATCCCATATCCACAACACCCCTGGAGTT
The DNA here is from genome assembly GCA_018881555.1 of Amblyornis subalaris. Taxonomy (NCBI): domain Eukaryota; kingdom Metazoa; phylum Chordata; class Aves; order Passeriformes; family Ptilonorhynchidae; genus Amblyornis; species Amblyornis subalaris. The sequence continues at coordinate 2,074,346 of JACAXG010000121.1, forward strand.
CGGATGYGGTGCTTCAGCCGCTGAGTTGCACAGCTGAGAGCTGCAGTTCCCATGCATTTCTCTCCTGCACTACTTCCCAAGTGGAATGTCCCTTTTGCTGGGCTGGCTGTCCCAGAATGGGTTGGGAAGGGACCTTAAAGATCATCTCGTTCAAACCCCCTGCCATAGGCAGGGACACCTTCCACTATCCCAGGTTGCTCAGAGCCCTGTCCAACCTGGCCTTGGACACTGCCAGGGATGGGACAGCCACAGCTTCTCTGGGCAACCCATGCCAGGGCCTCCCCACCCTTACAGGGAAGGATTTCTTCTCAATATCCAATCTAGCCCTGCTCTCTGTCAGTGTGCAGCCATTCCCCCTTGTCCTGTCACTCCATTGCTTGCCAAGGGTCTCTCTCCATCTTTCCTGGGGGCTCCCTTCAGGCACTGCAAGGCCACAGTGAGGTCACCCCAAAGCCTTGTCTTCTCCAGGCTGAGCAATCCCAGCTCTCCCAGTGTTTTTGTATGGCTGTTTATGCACACACAGGCCTTGTGCYGTTGTACAGGAAGCAAGGCACACTCCTCAAATCCCTCTTTCCCAACCTGCAGCTGATTATTTTTTCGAGGAGCAGAGCTGAATGTTTGCTGCTTTCCAGTTCAATACTCTGTCTCGCCTAGTTACAGGCAGTTCCTTTGAGAAAAGCCGGATGTGGGTACCTGATCCGAGTCCTGCCTTTCATGGGTTCGTGGTGAAAATCTCTGGACGCGTGAACTGCTGCTGCGATGTGGGGGGCTTGTGCAGGACCCACCGATCAATGCTCACGTACAGACTATCCCAGGCACTAAAAATCCCTCCTGGCAGGTCTGTGTTTGCTGCAAACGCAGAGCTGTGCTTCACATCGGTGACCTCCGCAGGAATTTGCAGCACCTGCTACATCCAAAGGGGATTTTCTCTCTGCTGATGGTTCTCAGAGGCTCGGAGCTGTGGCACATGGGTGACGGCTCCTGTTTGTGTAATGGGATGCCACAAGCCATAAAAGCTGCAAGAAGCAACTTGCTTGAGTAACCAGGGAAACCAAAAGCAGCAGAAAAATGTGCTTTTACCCCTCATGAAAAACCCACAAATAGGGATCAGTGCTCAGCACAAACCTGTAGCAATCTTTTAAAAGAAAGGTGAATTTCAGCTTCCCACGGCAGGCCCTGTAAAAACCAATTGCAAACTTAATAACGGGGATCTCCTGCAGGTCCCACCTCTGAAAATTCAGCTTTTGTGACTCCTCTGGTGAGAGGGRAATGCCATGTGTGCCATTTCATGCTTACTCCTTATCTATTCCTGTTAGCACAGTAAAGGATTGACGGGCAAGGTGTGTGGGAAGGCAGATGGAGTAAGGGAGCAAAGTGGGTGGCCACAACTTTAATAAGACACGTCCTCTCTGCAGATGATTCCTGTCCTGTCATCCCTGGCCAGACAAACACTTGCTGGCAGGAGCAGGCAGAGGGACAGAAATGCTGCTCCTCAACAGCTCTTTTTCCTCCTAAGTACTCTCAAGCACTTTTTTCCTGGTAAGAAAGGGAATGTGGCACGGTAGCTCTGGAAGCAGAGGTTGGAGTTGGGCATAATTTTTCCAGCTCCTGGTACTTCAGAGGACCTAATGGGGACTGGATAACCACAGGAAGGGCCAAAGGAAAGGCAGATGGTGATGTCCAGGGACTAGTGTGTTGCCAAAAAATAAATTAATAAATACAGAAATAAATAAATAAACCATTTTCCATGCCTAACTGAGAGAGGCCAAAAATGCTGATTAGTTGCTAGATTTTTGCAAGGCTGTTGCTGTTTTCTCGATGTTCCAAAGTATTCTGTTTTCAAAAGGAATAGAGGACTCATGACCTTTAAATGTTATTTAGTGGTGTCAGCCAGCTTTCCAGATTCTGAAGATTTCACATTTGGAGTTTTCGTGCTTGGAAAATATGGAAATTGAGACCTGAACAGATTTTTTACGGAGGCTGGCACACTTCATAAAGGCTATGTGAAAAAATAAAATCAAATCCAACTGGTAATTTACATAAATATGATTTAAGTTATTGACTGAAGTCACTGATTTAAATGATCTTGATTTAAATAAACCTGGTTCCAGTGCTGTTATTAAAAAAGAGTTGTGCAGCAGCATGCAGTGACAGCCCAGACATTGCTGCCATGCTGAGATATTGTCTGAATCCTGCATTTTAGATATATTAGTGTATTTACAATCTATATATTAGGATATAGAGGTCATGACTGAAGAGGTAACACAGCAAGAAATGTTGAGTATGCTTGAGTGGCTTGCCTTGTTCGAATGAACACCAAGTTCCAGGCTGGTCAGGTTGTATCCCTGAATATTATTCATCTGCTTCCAGCTATGAATGGACATAGAATGAAATATTTTATCAGTGCCTAAAGGCTTTGTCACCTAAAGCTCCTGGGACACACAGAAATTTTAATTAATCCAGTTGTATGGGAACAGATAAAGTTAAGCTAACCAGGCTACTCTTCCTTTGTCTCACTTCTGCGTTCTTTGAGCAAGGTTTAGCAGGAATTATGAGGATGTCAGTGAACCTTGTCACTGGTGAAGCTCCAAGGAAAGACATGGATGTAGAACAGAGGATTGCCTCTGTGGCTGTGCCAGATGTTGGGGACAATGGCTGAAAATGCTCAGGCAGCAGTGTTGTGTACATAATTTCTATAATCAGGCAAAAACTACCTGAGTAATTTATGCAGCCTCTGTATTGTAACACTTGACAGTAGAAGTTGTGATAAACACCTTCCCTATTTTTATTTGCTTTAAAGGGAAAGGCCATCAGTTCCCAGCTTGGGSTCCATCATCCTGCAGAACGACCCCTTGTTTCCAAGGCCATCGTATCTGCTGCGTGGGGAGCACCCAGGCCGTTCCTCCCSCAGAGTGTGAGAGGGATGGGCGCTCGTGGGGAGCAGCCCCGCCAGCTTGCCCGGGTCCCTCCATATCCCCCGCACACACCGAATACAAATTCTCTGATGCAAAAAGACATTTTGTGCCTTTCTTCGGGSCTGATGAAAGGGCACCCTTTGTGCTTCCCCAGCGGTTTGCTCGGGAATGACGGGATCCGGTGTCCGCTCTCCCTGGCACGCCCYCGGGGCTTTCCGTGCGGGCTTTGACGGGCGTTTGGCTGCTGGCTGTCCCCGGAATGCTGATCCTCCCTCTGCCGATGCCCACCGCGGTCATTTCCTGKGCCTCTTTGTATTATTATTAGCTGGGAACTTCTATGAAGCTTTTTCCAGCTGGAAAACAAGATAGATTTAGATTTGTTTTGCTCAAAATGTAGCCTAAAATATACACTAAATCGAGGAGATTGGACTGACAAGGCCCTTACAATGTCGGAACCCAAGACAAGGTTTTCTCCATGGACCAGGTCCAGGGCAGCTGATATAGATGTGTACAATGGGACACTTTTCCAACAAGGTGCTCGTTGTTAAGGGCTCCTCTTCAGAGCAAAGCCCTGCTTATCTTCCCAGCCACAGCCCATTACCCTGACATTGCACAGGCTGGGCCAGGTCAATCTATATGGGGCTGGGGTCCATATTTCACCGGCCTTTCATCTAAACTCGCTCCTATTCAGAGCTCTTTMGTGCGTCCTGGCTTTTATCTTGCTGCTTGCCTTTGGTAATGGATTATTTCCATTTTCTCTTGCAACTTAATGATTTTGACCGGGARTAAAGGAGTTTTCCCAGCTTAGACTTCAGGCCTGCGTGACCAGCTGTTCGTCTCGGCACATCTGGTGTGAGGTGGGGTGCACTGAAGAGAACGAGTCCGTTTATATCCACCGTGTTTGAGAAAGGCTTAAAAGCTTTCCAAGTGGCAGTTTTATGCTGGTTGCTTTCAACACCAGCCAGAGAAACTTGTGCCACGACTGGCTTTTGTTTCCATGCCCACGACCCCGGATTTTGGGACTGAAGAGTTAACTCAGCAATCTCCTCTTCTAGAAAGCAGTTTGTAGTTACCCTGTCTCTCCTTTACAACTGATATTCCTCACTTAGGGAAGTGTTAGATTTTGTTTTTCATATCTGAGCTTTATAAAACCTCTGGGAAGCAGTGAGTTGTGTAAAGAGTGTTTCTTTAGCCAGACCAGCTTGCAGTCTATGGTAATCACCAACCTGCACTGGGATTTTTTCCCGTGTCCCATAAAAATTGCCCCCACATTTTGCTTCTCTCTGACCAAGCAGCATCTGGCGCACAGGTGATGGATGTSCCAGGACAGCACGCTGCTGTGCACACACAGACACTCCCAAACACGGGATGCATCCAGGCTGAAGCTCTCCATCACCCTGCATTCCCCATATGGGAGCAGCATGATCAGAAATCATTGTTTCCTTTCAAYGAGTCCAGAGGGAAAGCAGAAACCTGCCCAGGGCGATGTCTGAGAAATGTCCCTGTCCCTCCTGTCCCGAGGAGCCCAGGACTGGGCACAGCTCTCCAGATGTGCCTCCCAGGGCTGCTTGGTCGAGTCCTACCTGTGAGAATCCTCAAACCTCGCCCTTCCCGAGGCCAGCAGGCTGCAGGCAGTGGAAGCGAGGGGCTTTGTGCACGAGGAGAGAGATTAATGTGTAAATGTGGGCATCTGGGAGACCTGAAGGCTGCTGAAAGTAAAATTGAAACTCCTGGCCGGCATTTCAAATAAATAAATAAATAAATGTGTATTTGTAAGCATTTATACTCCTGTGGGGTACTGGTGTCTTTGAGAAAGCTACGAAGGGAAAATGGAGAACAGAAGGAAAAAGAAAAACAAACGAAAAAGCCCRAACAACAACAACAAGAACAACAACAACAGAAAAGAAGACTTTTCTAATTTGCAGTGAATAAAGTGTTTTGAACACTTTCTGCCTTCCTTTTGCCTGCTGGCCAGGTCTATAACTATGTTATCCCAGGAACAGTTCATCTCCTGTGACCACAAGTCTTCAGTTTGCCAAAATCACTGTCCCAGTCACGTGAGATCTTTTCACTGRGGAAGAAATGAGGCTGGAAGCTGGTGACAGGCACCAGGGACATCTCTGAGAGCTGGACAGGGCACTTTGGACTGGGCTTGATCCTTGGTGGAAGGAGCAGTAAATGAGGACAATGCCTGTGTTTGGGAGAGGGAGGGAGAAGGGGTAAGTTGGGCAATGAGTCCATTGGAATTTTAAGATAGGGATGCGTGTGCATGGGACATTGTGTAGGAAATTACTGCAGCAGATTAACCCGGGAATTCACAGTCAAGATCCTTTTAAATCAGCACATCAGCTCGTGGATGAGGCTGGAATAGCAGCACAGGGAATTCCCATGCGGGCAGTGTTTTGTTCATCCTTTGCCCAGCAGAGAGCAGCAGCTCACCAAGGGATTCCTTAGCACGTCCCTCCTTAGAGGAGCTGTAACAACGAGTCTTGGTTGTTTCACGCTTGTGTTCATTCAGCACAGGCTCGGTTCAGCCGGGAGCTCTGTAGGGATTGGTCATGGTGTTAAAGGAAGTCAAACTTGTCCTTGTTCCTGCGGTGGATCTTCACTCCTCGGCATCCTGGGGGCGCCGCTGCTGGCAGCCTGTTCCCCTGGGTGTTGCGCGGGCAGGAGGGTGACAGGAGGGGCTGGAGGTGAGCAGGGGGTCAGGGCGGTCACACTCACCCCGGAGCACACCAATGGATGTGCCACGATGGAGGAAGGGAACTCATCTGAGCTCCATGGAATTATTAAGGCTGGAAAAGACCTCCGAAATCATCCAGTGCAACCTTTGACCGAACATCCCCCTGTCAACCAGCCCAGAGCACTGGTCATTCCGTGAACACCTCCAGGGATGGGAACTCCACCACCTCCCTGGGCAGCCTATTCCAAGGCCTGCCCACCCTTTCCATGAGGAAATTCCTTCTGATGTCCAACCTGAGCCTCCCTTGGCACAGCTCGAGGCCGTTCCCTCTGCTCCTGTCCCTGTTCCCTGGGAGCAGAGCCCGACTCCCCCCGGCTGTCCCCTCCTGTCAGGGAATTGTGCAGAGCCAGAAGGTCCCCCCTGAGCCTCCTTTTCTCCAGGCTGAGCCTTTCCCAGCTCCCTCAGCCTCTCCTCACGGGAATGACTGTCCACCTGCTAAAGGCCACACCCCGAGTGTGTCCAACCCTCTCTGCGGCTCCCGTGGGATCCCTGCTCTGTGGAGCCGCTGCCATCCTTCCCATGCTGCTAAAGCCCCAAAGCCTCCTGCGTGCTGGAACATTTCCCGCTGATCCAGGTCTCGAACAAGTCACTGCCATCACCCATGGATCTCGAGCAGCTCTTGCCCCAGGACACCGCACGTTTCCGAGGAGCTGCTCTCCCAACATTCCAATGACAGGCGGGAATCTTCCCTTGTGGTCTCACAATACCTCTCCCCTTTATCAATTTTTTCTCTTAAGATGGTCAGACTGAACATTGTCATCTCTCTGTGTTGTTAAACCTCTATTTCGTTATATTTTCCCCAGAAAGGTAAAATATCCTTTCTCTTATTTGCATAAATAAAAATGGCTACTTAAATGGAGAAAAAATATTTGGATGTCTTGGGCACAAATCTGATTTTCTGATAGTGTAAGATCCTGTCGGAGTTTCCAAGCAGTTTTCACAGGTCAGTCTGGATTTGACAGTTCAATCCAGCTGCTCCGTGCAACTGCTGCTCTCCTGGGCACCAGCCCTGCACTGCTGTCCCTTCAGGGCACCATTGACACACAAACCAGCCCTGCACAAATTCCTCTTCCTGCTTCCAGGGCAAGCAGCTGGAATTAATTTGAGCTGGAGGTTTTTTCGGGCGAGATTCTCCTGGATACACCTGTGGGGAGAGATGCCTGAGAAAGCAAATCTCCTGAGCTGTGTTTGGGAAGCAGTTTGGGAAGCGCTGTGGGTTTGGGATGAAGCAGGCTTTGCTGCAGGGTTGTTTTCCCGATGAAACGACTCTGGGTTTGTACACCTTAGATCCTGTATGGGAAAATTCCTGTTTTACTGGGMTCTTGCAGTTTTCTCTTTGGAATATCCAAACAGTGTCTCCCCAGCAGACTCCCTGGAAGGTACTGGTGCATTTCTCTCACTTGCAATTTAATTTGTTTTTAATTTGAGTTCTTGCAGCTTTTTTCCTGCACTGAGACAGCAGAAATGCCTGAAAGCTTTCCAGCTGGGCAGCAATCCACCCACCCAACCCCCCRGCTGGAATATTCCAGAATTCCTCCCTTATGAACAATGCCTGGGCTTTGCTCCTTGGTTTTGTTCCTTGGGAATGAATATGAAGTTGTTTTCCAGCCTCTCGACGTTTTCCAGGGGATGTTGGTTCTGTTTCTCTGGGCCAGATCTATTCTTAAGCTTTGGAGCGACAATTCCCGGTGGCACGTAAATATGGATAATAAACGAATGGCTGCAAAATCAGTGAGATTCCTGGGATTCCTGCGCTCAGCTGGAGTTGGGGGTGACCTCTCCAAGACATGGATAGGGATCTCAGGAATTCTGGAAGGCAGCCTTGGTTACCCAAGAGCCCTAAACCAGGATGAAGCCCTGCACACTGGGACGGATTCCTTCCCAGCAAACATATTTTGGGAATACCAAACGGGCTCCGTGGCCTCGCTCTGTCTGTCCCACCGGGAAGAAGGCTGGGCGGGAATTGTTGGGCTCCATGCTCTTGGAAGTCTTTCCCAGCCTGATCCTGTGAATTGAAGGTCTCAAGGAGCTCTGGATTGGGCTGCAGGAAAATTCTTCCAGAGGCTGCRGATGGCAGGGATGTTCCTTCCCAGCCCCACTCCTCACAAAGGCCAACTTCCAGCCCCCAAATCCGAATGCAATCCAGCTTTTTAGCGTGTATTATTTCGGAAAAAAATCTCCCGTTTTTTCCTTTAGTGTTACAGAGGTTCTGAACGTGGAATACATTGGAAGGATCACAAGAACATTGAAATGAACTGCGGGAATAACTCGGGGGTAGGGATTCACGTTTGGAACTTTAGGAATTGCGCCTTTCCTTGTGTTTTCCGGGAGGTCTGGGCCTGCCAGCACGGCCCCTCTGCTGCTGGGAGCACCTGGAATTTTGACGTTGGAGTTGCTTCCGTTCRTTCCATCAGTGACTCCGGAAACCTGAGTGTTTATGGAAAACCATAAATAAAAAACAGGAATGAGAGCCAGGAGGACATTCCAGTTTGGACAAGCAACTCCTTGGCTGTGACCGGAACTGGAGGGAAGTGACATGAGGCATTCTCCCGACTTTTTATTGAATCATGGGATCCTGGAATGGCCTGCCTTGGAAGGGACCTTGAAGCTCATCCAGAATTCATTCCACCCTCCCTCCCTCCCTCCCTCCCTCCCTCCCTTCCTTCCTTCCTTCCTTCCTTCCTTCCTTCCTTCCTTCGTTCCTTCCTCAATAATTCCAGAATGTCTTCCTTCCAGAATTCCAGAATTCCTTCTTTCCTTCCAGAATTCCTTCCTTCCAGAATTCACTCCAGAATTCCTTCTTTCCAGAATTCCTTCTTTTCTTCCAGAATTCCATCTTTCCTTCCAGAATTCCTTCCATAATTCCTTCTTTCCTTCCAGAATTCCTTCCATAATTCCTTCTTTTCTTCCAGAATTCCTTCTTTCCTTCCAGAATTACTTCATTTCCTCCAGAATTCCTTCCAGAATTCCTTATTTCCTTCCAGAATTCCTTCTTTTCCTCCAGAATTCCTTCCAGAATTCCTTCATTTCCTCCAGAATTCCTTCCAGAATTCCATATTTTCCTTCAGAATTCCTTCCAAAATTCCTTCTTTTATTCCAGAATTCCTTATTTTCCTCCAGAATTCCTTATTTTCCTCCAGAATTCCTTCCAAAATTCCTTCTTTCCTTCCAGAATTCCTTCTTTTCCTCCAGAATTCCATCTTTTCTTCCAGAATTCCATCTTTTCTTCCAGAATTCCATCTTTTCTTCCAGAATTCCTTCTTTTCCTCCAGAATTCCTTCTTTTCTTTTAGAATTCCTTCAAAAATTCTATCGTTTCTTCCAAAATTCCTTCTTTTCTTTCCAGAATTCCTTCATTTCCTCGAGAATTCATTCCAGAATTCCTTCTTTTCCTCCAGAATTCCTTCCAGAATTCCTTCTTTTCTTCCAGAATTCCTTCCAGAATTCCTTCATTTCCTCCAGAATTCCTTCCAGAATTCCTTCATTTCCTCCAGAATTCCTTCTTTTCTTCCAGAATTCCTTCTTTTCTTTCCAGAATTCCTTCTTTTCCTCCAGAATTCCTGCCAGAATTCCTTCATTTCCTCCACAATTCCTTCCAGAATTCCTTCCAGAACTTCTTCCTTCCAGAATTCCTTCCTTCCAGAATTCCTTCTTTCCTTCCTTCCCTCCCATTAACATCCCGATCCGTTCCGTGTGGCACAACATTTGCTGCATTTTCTGATGGCTGTGGATTTGCATACAAATATTCCATCCTATTCTGGATTTTATTAAACCTTTGGCTTCTCTACCCTTCGGATTCCCACTGCTCTCCGCACTGCTAAAATGTGGGAAAAGAGGAGCCGAGGAGAAGCACGTCTGAGGACGTGGAGGACAGGAGGAGAAGGACTCTGGAAAGGCTCATCCCACGCAGGATCGCGGCGATGTCCTGGCTGGGTTCGGTTCAGTTCTGTTTTGTTTTGCACACAGTCCGGGCTGGAACTGATCGCCATAAACCCCGGGAAACCAGGCCAACCCTGCTGATCTGTTTCCCCAAAGCCATGGAATCCTGCATGGAAGGCCAGGGCTCTTCCAGCTCCAGCCAGAGCTCGGGAACCGAAACCTTTTTAGAATTTGTTGTCAAAATAAAAAGAGTAGTTCTTGGTGTGTTTTCTTGGAGTATTCCTGTAAAGGATACTTCCCCAAGTTCCCGAGATGGATTCTCTAACAGCGAAAGGAAACGAAGCTTGAAGGCATTGTTGCTCTTCCAGCCTTCACCTTGCTGGGTTTGTGGTTCATTWTATATTTGTCTCATGATTCTTAAATTCCTTCGACTTTTTATTTACCTTCTCCGTTACTTCTTGACACCATAACCTAATATGCCCAAAATTGCCCTGAAAAACCACTTTGCAAAGAAGACACAATGATTGCACCACTTTTTCTCTTCATTGTTTTGRCAAAGGAGTTTGTTCTGGGAGCCCCATTCACGCCGCTGCTGCTCCATGCGTGCCGGTGCTTCCTTTGGAAATCCCTGCTCCAGGGCTTTAGAGACTGCCCACGGAAAGCCTCAACGGGCGAAAGCCTTGGCAACCTTGATCTCAGCACGGGAGGAAGCCCCTGAGTTTTAAGAGGGTTTATTTCCCTCTGAGTTGCAACTCRCATTACTGCGTGGGCTTTCCTCAGAGGGAACTTTTCGGACTCTCCGTGTCCTCCTGTGGCCTGGACTGGGGAACGAACGTGGCTGAGCACGAACAACACCTGCTGCCCAGGGAGGAAACCCAAGGAGGAGTCTCCTGGGTCRCTTTTGCCCAGCCCTCCCAGCTGTGATGCAGTCCTGGCACTTCTTCTAYGGAAAAGGGAAGAGCAGCTAAAATTGAGGGATAATTCAGCRCCCTTTCCCCACCCCCACCCCAATCGATTCCTGCCGCCAAATACAGAAGTTTCATATCCTGACCACCTCCTGCCCGTTTGTGGAGGCCATAAACCAGGCAGATAGATTTTCTTTCCCCCAGCTCAGGGTTTAATTTCACACCTTGGGCYTTGTTATTTGTCCCACGGCCCTCTTAGGCAGTCTGAACACATCGAGGCGTGATTGAGAAGGCGCAAAGGTTATTGACACTCTCTTTACGGGCCCTTTGAACTGTTCCCGTGAAATAAAGGGAACACACAATAATAGGAAACAGAAGCAGCAGTGCATTAGTAATAAAAAACAGGGGGAAAAAAATCCCAGACTGGTGGGGCTCTAAATGGTTTGCTCCGTTCTTACTCACCAAACCTGAATCACGGAATGCTTTGGGTGGGAAGGGATCTTAAAGCCCATGCAGTGCCACCCCCTGCCATGGGCAGGGACACCTCCCACTGTCCCAGGGTGCTCAGAGCTCTGTCCAGCCCGGCCCTGGACACTCCCAGGGATGCCTTCAGTCTCCTGGAGTAAAAGCAGGCAGCTGTTCAGGCTTCTCCATCTCTGCTCCCTTCTCCGTTGCTGGTTTCCCGGGAAAGCCACACCTTTGAGGAGCTGTAGCCCTGAGAGGACACACATGGCACCTGCCCAGGCCTGGGCATCACAGGAGGACTGAGCTGGTGTCTCTCCCACCAAGCACCTCTGGATACATCATCCAATGAATTTGTCTTCTTCKTGTCACAGCTTCTTGTCATTGGTGCTCTGTCACTCAGAGTTATCCCCATTTTTTCGGTATCACTCCTGCCYGGGGATTATTTAATGTTTCAGATGTATTTGATTGTTCCTTATTTGTATCACTTTGTGCTTGGCTTTACTGAGAATCTTTTTGCTTATTTTGGACTGGTTTGCCAATTTTTTGAGGTCTTTCAGATTCTGATCCAATCCTCCAAAGCACTTAGAATTTCCTGTTTCTCTACATGATATTCAAGCCTTTGTGAATCCCATTAAGCACTTACCCTCAGTTAATACCTTGTGCAAATAATGAACTTTTCGGTTCTTAGTCCAAACAAACAAAGCATTTAGCCTTGAATATATGTGATTTCTTTTTTTTTTCCTTAGAGAAGCAAATCCCTTCCAGCTCAGCATATTCTGTGATTCTGTGGAGAAAAGTCATTATGAGTCAAAGGAAATATTTTTGTTTTCATTGCAGATAATTCCGATAAAAGAAAAGTACTGGAAATGAAAAGCTTCATTAGGGAACACTGAAAAACAACAAAGAAGTGCCACTCTTTCTACCTAACCCAGTGCTTAAGCTGCTTACCCACAGCCCCAGAGACYTGGATTCACTGCCCTCTCCCACAGGGAAGTGTCAAATCCCCAGTTCCCAGAACCCCCGGCCCTCAAGCTCCTTGCCAGTGCCGGGCAGCTTTTCAGTCTCCCCTTTGAAGGAACTGATTTTTACAACGTGCTGATCCCTGGCAGAGGGGCAAGAGCCAGGGCATTCCCCTTTCCAGGGGAGTATCCCGGCCACAGCAGGGACAGCACCAAGCTCCAGCTGCTCTTTCCCATGTCCTGGACAGGTCTGCTCTTAGAGAGATCTTGTGAGCAGCAGCCAGCAGAGGAAACTCCTCCCATCCCTCCAAACCAGGATAGGAACCTTCTCCCATCACTCCAATCCAGGATACCCTTCACGTGGTGGTGGCCTCAGACGTGGAACCGGAGAAGGGTGAACAGCCCTACACATTTAAAAGGTTCTTCACATCAGAATGGGCTCATTGGTGTTCTCCTAAAAGAGGATGAAGATCCTTGCTCCCCTTGAGCAACCCAAAAAATCTCTTTATATCAAAATTTTCCGAAAAGTTTTGCCAAAGTGGCTGTGTCACTCAAGCCAACCCCAAACTCCTTCTTCAGTGAGCAAACCATGCTCAGGGCAAGGATTCTGTCCTTTGCTTATATGACAAGTTAATGCCATGGTGGGAGACACTAACAGGTATAAAGGGCAAAGATAGGAGCTTTTTTCTCTCCTCTTGGGGCATTTGCTTTGTGGCTTAATTGCAGAAGAAAAGTCCACCAGAGAGAAGTTTAAATTTAGTCTCCCCTTGGTRTGGAACATCACCACTCCAATACTTGCACAAGGGGCAAAGTCTTTGGAGTTGGCTTGGCAGCCACTGAAATCAAAGTCAAATTTCCCACTGACTTTAGGTGGCAAAGTCAAGGTCCTTTACTCTTGCAAAGAGCCTTGTCGTACTTTAGGCCCTCTAAACACTTCAGAAATCCTTTTGGCTGCTAAAATAAAAGACATTGTGACGTTTGTTTACAAATCTGCACCCTTAGGGGAGATCTGGATTGACTTGTTGACTCTGTGGGGGCARCAGAATTCCACCAAATGGAAATATTTCAGTCAGACTTTTCAGTTAAAATGCTAACACTTTTGGTTTGCATCTTAATGCTGCACTGACACTGAATTAAAATGGAGTCCCAGTGGTAATGTGCAATATCTGAATCAATGCCACATGATTAGTGTTGTGAAAATGAATATTAAATGATATAATAGCAACGGGACTCACAAAACAAGAAGGGATTTTTAAGGGAATAAAGCCTTTGGTGTCCATTAACTCACGCCTGACTAACGCTAAATTATGATCAAATATCTGGAAAATACTTGTGAGAGCTTCACTAATGCCCACAAAACATATCCTAATTAATGCTATTAGGATAAATTCTGAAAGGATTCATTTTGACTCAGTGCTTTGAATGGATAGTTACCCACGAGTTTCATCTCAACAAGCTCTGCCATTCTCACAGCCCAGGGATGACTTTCAGTCCCACGAAGATGCTCTCCAGAGCTGTGTCCAAATTCTTCATTTAAAGCCCACCAATGACTGCTTTTTCTGTGATATATTTCTCCTGGAGCTTCCTGCCATTACTGGGAATCACATCCTGCCTCGTGTGGCTGCTGCCTGGTCAGTGCAATCCCTGCATCCACAGGTTTATGTGGCTGGGACAAAGGGAGGAGCACAAGGATGGATGATTTCAGTCTGCCCACCCTCATATTAAATAAGTTTTACCTCATTTTCTAGAGAAGAAAACTGCTTGGATTCAGACTGTGCCAGGCACCAGCTGCRTGGATCTTTGGAGGTTGTTCCCTGCTCACCTGGAGTCTCCCACATCCATTCCACTGTGGCAGGACCCGGTCCCAATGCCTTCCACACATCAAGAATCTGGTTTGTATTCTCTGAATGTAAAATAACACATTCTCCATCGAACTATTTCCCTGCAAAATTAACCTCCCAAACAAGCTAAGTGTTCTTTAATATCTAAAACATGAAAGCTGTTCACAATTTACCCCARTAAATTGTTAGAGACACACTCAAGCACAGGCCACTTTACAAGGCATGGGAACAATATAAATTTATATTAAACACTTGTAWCTCGGTGAAAATTACAGATACTCTTTCAAGTTCTCCTCTTCCCTTTAGCTTGATCTGCTCTCTGAACTTTAACAAATCTGCTGCTGATTTCACCCAAAACACATGTCCAGCCGAGTTTAGAGCATGTGCTTTGCTGGAGTTATGCTTGGATTAAATCCAGAGAAGCCCAGTGCATTCTCCTAAACAGCACTGCRTTCATACATGCTCACAGGTTGGCCTAAATCAAGGCCTTCAAACACAWWAWTKKKKTTKGGGKTTTTTTTTGTTTGCATTGCTCAAAACCTTCCTCTCCGTTTAACCTTCCTGTTAATTGATTAAAAAATGATTTGCCAAAGTGATAAATATCATCTATGAGCCAGGGCAGAGGTATGCCAAAATTATCTTCCATGTAGTCAGTAGGCAAATGAAAAACAGGTCTACTGTTTGTATGTCTGATAATTCACTTATTTTTAATAGTTTGCAGCCCCCGTTTGTCTACACATTGCTTATGTCACTTGTAAATCTATTCAGTATAATTAAATCTTATAAATCTATTCAGTCTAATTAAAAAAAAAATACTGATTGGCTTGGCTTTCCCRAAGCTGCATAAAGATTGGATGCTACATTTTGATTTGCAGGGGGAAAAAAGAAAATGCAACAGGTCAGAGTCATCCCAATCTTACACCAATCAGTGCCACATTCTGAACAACCACAGTCACCATTGCTGACTTCAATGAAAAAGGGATTTTTTTTATGGCTTTTTTGCCCAAAGTGCAGGTCTGAGACTGTCATTGAAGAATGTGCTTCTGCATATGGCTGAATTCAAAATATTCAGACTGCCATGCAAGCTTGACTTGAGGATGTGCTGAAAGAGATATTGGCCTGCACAGAATAGGGTGAGGTAGCAAACTTCTGTCCCATCCCATGATTTCTGCAGCTCAGGAAGCAGAGCATTTTTCCTGAAGGGAAAAAAAAAAACACCTTTATACAAGACACTGCCACCACCACTGCTTTTTTTCTTTCTCTTATTTTATAACTGGTCAAGATAGCACATTTCAAATTAAAATTAAAATTAACCTCCTTTCAAATAGTTTAAATAGCTCAGAAAGTTCGACTAGGTTTGCTTTTCAGGGAATGAATAGGATATGTTCTTATCTGAACAACATAAATAGACATTTGCATTTTCACACCTGCTACAAGTGGAAATCCTTGGTGCCAATGAAATCCAGGTCCTTTCCCGTGCCCTGCAGCCTGTCTGTGCATTGCACTGCTGCTGCAGCAAGGCTGAGTGCAGGAATTTGTGGGGGACAAAGGGGAGTTGATTGTGAAAGGAAATGAGAGCCAAGCCAACGTCACTCACTCGCACCGAGGCTGCCAGACCCACRTTCCCAGCACCACAGCTCTTCCCTCTCCTTCTCCCCTGATCCTGTCGTGCTTCCACAGCCACACAGTCCCATCCTCCTCATCGCTGTGACACTGCTGATAGGATTCTCTACCCTAAACTTTGCCCACATCTTTCAGGGAACGCTAATGAATTTGTAGTCCAAGCTAGGACTCACACTTCTGTTTCAAGCAGAGACATGAAAAGGCCCTGATTTTCAGGCAGATTTTCAGGCAACATTTGCCAAACCATTTCTGTGGTTTTACTTCAGTGTTTGCTTGGCCTTTTGGTGCATCCAGAGGTGCACCCACATGAAATCAGGCCCTGGCTGCTCTCTTGAAGCACCAATTTGGTTCACTCATTCTTGTGGGAGTGCTTGGGCTACAGATTCCTCCTACTCCACAAAAYATACCTTTAACTACAAACCCGAGGTACCTTTTGTCCACTCAGCTCTTCACAGTTACTTCAGCACGTGGTCGAGCAAAGAGAGGAATTTAATTATCCTGTTTAATCACCAGCTTTCCATGGAAYGTGCTCTTTACCTTCCCATGGGCCAGGATACTGAGCTTGGTGGACTCCTGTCCTGGACTGCTGCTGTTCCTGCATCCCAGTTTAATTCACAACCAAACCATCCTTCCTCGAGACCTGGAGTTACGCATGAACAGCACAATAATTCATGTAAACTGCTGTTTACTGCTTTGTTCTCATTAAACAAGCAAATCCCTCAAAATCTGGCCGGGCTGGGAGCTGAAGCTCCACGGGGCTGACTGTCCAGGGCTGTCAATCCCAGCGGGAAGGGCAGAGGCAGGAAGTGGGGCAGGATTAGCCCTGCTGAGCATTATCTCAGCGAACTGGATGTGAGGCTTCAGCTGCTTCCGTGGGGCTCTTCCCGGCACCTTGGGGCAGTGATTTCCTTCCCCTTAAGTCTTTTCACCCACTGATTATATCCCAAACAAGTGGATGATGATGATGTATAACAAGCTTAATAAAGCTTATCAAATTAAAATAAAAATGGATTTTTAAAACCTTTCTGAGTCTGCCAACATAGAACAAAAAGATGTTTCTGGTATCTTCTTCCCAGAGTCTGAAGGACACAGAATGAGAAAGYTGGAGACAAAATCTTTTGGAGTCARTGGAGAATTTTTTGTTCCCATAAGAAAGGAAAAAAAAAGGGAAACATCCACCAGTAYTGATTCCAAGGGTTTTGCTTTGCTATATTTTGTCCAGGTTTAACCCAATCTTTTTCACTCCCTGGAAAGAAAAGTTTCATTTTCTGTTGCAAACTCATTTCTACAACTGCAAAACAAAAACAAGTGTCAAGGATATGATTCACTGAGAGTTTTCAGAAGGAAAATGATCTGAAATCCCATTTTCTTCTGAAATTCCAGCGCCTGGGAAGTTCTGAATTTCCTCTGTGCTTTCAYTTCAGTCTAGAAGGAAAAACATTTCGAATAGTCAAAAAAAAAAAAGTTTTTTCTCCCTTTCAGCTTCTTCCAGAGCACTGTGGCTGGTTGTGAGTGAGGAAGAAGTGTTTCCAGAGCTGTCCACAAGTGATGCCTACTCATTTCCTGGAGCCAAAAATGGGCTTGTGTGTCTGGGCAGTGACTTCTGACTCAGATTTAATTATTTCAGGAAGAGCTGTCCCCTCATGGTGCCAGCAGCAGGTGTAAGGGAGGATGTGTGTCTGTATGGGATGCTCCTGAGCCCAGGCCTTTGTCTTCAGCTGGGCCATAATTCCATAGAATTCAACATAATTCCACATCAGGTCCTTGGAAGCAAGGTGGGATGGAATTATAGAGGAGCTATTTTTAGCATTCAGAAATGAGTCTTTTAAGCTGCCCAAGCAGATGCTCCGTGCCTTTCCCTGTGCCCTCCAGGATGCCGAGCTCCGGTGAACCACGAGCAGAAAGGAGGCGCAGGCTGTGCCTGCAGACAGGGTCAGGCTTGCATCAGACCTYGTGGAAATAAAAATACATTCTCAAAGACCTGCTGGAGTCCTTCTGAAYGTGGAGATGGTGCTGAACAACTGCTTAGATGATTCTGCAGCTTTTAAACCCAAAATGGTTCTGTTTGAAAGGCCTTCTCTAGGAAGTGACAGCTGTTTAGCCCACTGAAATTTAGATTTATTTTCTGAAATCTGCTGGCTTTTTGATCATTTTTCTCATGTTTGGAATGAGTACTTCTCAAAATTGCAATTGCGCAGTTTTCAAGTGAAAGAAGCAAAACAATAGGAATACCATAAAAAAGTGGTGAGGACCARCAATGAAACAAAATTTAAAAGACCCAAAGAAATCAAAAGCAGCCGTGCCTGAAAACTAAAAACTAAAGCCAAGAAGGAGAGAGTGCTATGGCATCTGGAAAGGAAAAATGCATGAMGAGTAGAGAGGGGAAGATGATTTATTCAACCTTTGGGCTTTTTTCTTAATTATGTTTTAAGAACGCTTCCTTTTAATTAGGAACACGACCGGCTCAGGGACTCAGCTCCTCAGACCTCCACAACCACAGCTCAACAGCCTGCAAAAGCTGCTCCTTCCACCACCTTTCCCACTGCTGCTGCTGTGCTTGAATTCGGACTGTGCTGCCAAAAACGGGAACGTCCTGGAGGAAAATGCCTGCAAGCACCAACATTCCCGTGCTGCGCCACGCAGGGCTGCTGTGAAAAACCTGCCATTTTCGGAGGCCCTTAAGTGTTATTTTTATGCTTTTACATTGCTATATTCCTGTAGGTAACACTACCCCAAATGGCTACAAACCTGCTCTCCATTGCAATCASATTGTTCTAAAATAAAGGCTACATGTGCTTATTTAAAAACACCAATAATTCAGTGTTGTTTCACTCTAACCCATGCCAAGGGAYGTGTTAACAAGAACCTKGGTTATCCTCGCCCTCAGGGGCAGGTGGTGACAGGTGCCCAGGGAATTTGTCGGTGCTCCATCCCTGGAAGTGTCCAAGGCCAGGCTGGACAGGGCTCTGAGCACCCTGGGATAGTGGAAGGTGTCCCTGCCCACAGCAGGGGCTGGAACGGGATGAGCTTGAAGGTCCCTTCCAGCGCAGGGGTTCTGTAATTCCATGATCTGGACATGGCATGGGTGATGTGATCGGTCCAGTCACRCCTGCACAGCCCCGGGAGTGGAGCACTGGGGAGGGATGAGTGGAGTCCAAGGCTGGGGTGTCACTGTCACCCTGCCAGCATCACTGCGTCCCTCGGCGTGGGCTGGTGTCCCTCCGTGGTGTCTGCGCCAGACAGAGTCAGCAGCTTGCTCGGAGCTCACTCCGCTGAGTCACAGAGCCTCCGAGGCTGGAAAAGAGCTCCAAAATCATCGAGTCCATCCTTTCACTGATCCCCCCCTTGTCCCCGGCCCAGAGCCCTGAGTGCCACGGCCAGCCATTTCTGAACATCTCCAGGGATAGGCACTCCAAACTTCCCCGGGCAGTTCCAATGCCTGACCACCCTTTCAGTGAAGAAATTCCTGCTGATGTCCAACCTGAGCCTCCTCTGGCACAGCTTGAGGCCGTTCCCTCTCATCCCGTCCCTGTTCCCTGGGAGCAGATCCCAAATCCCACCTGGCTGCCCCCTCCTTTCAGGGAGTTGTGCAGAGCCAGAAGGTCCCCCCTGAGCCTCCTTTTGTCCGGGCTGAGCCCCTTTCCCAGCCTCCTCACCCGCTCCTCACGGGAATGACTCCAGTGCAGGGCCTGGAGACGCACGGGGCCGTGCAAACACCATCCCTGACATCCCAACACCTGCGGAGTCACCACGGAGCACCCCCAGGCAGGCACTCCTGGCACAGGGAGATGATGGAGAGTGGTTCAGAGCAGTGACTCATCTCGGCTCATCTGTGCCGCTCCAACGCCGCTCATAAAACGTGCTGACAGCCCCGGCGCTAATGCCGTGTGCGCTATCTCTCTGATCAGCGCCGTGTTTATCTTAAAGAGCCCTGGTTGTTCCTTCCATTGCCTGTCCCAGTCATTCAGGGCCGAACAAAGGATCGTTTGTGCGGCGCAGAGCTGGGCTTAATCCCACAAAGGGCTGAGCGTCCCTGCAGCAGCGGGCTCAGTCGCACGCTGCACTCCGAGCGTGTCAACAGCCCCGCTCGGATCGGCAAGACTAATTGTGCCCTCGGAGTTAAGCACGGGCTTAAGTGCACTTCTGGAGCGCGGCCAGGATACTCAGCACCTTGCAAGGCTGATAGTCCGGCGACCAAATTTTGTTTGGGGAGAATTCATATTCAAGGAAAGCAAAATGACCAAAAAAAAAAAAAAAAAAAAGGAAAAAAAGAAAAAAGCAAGCCAAAGAAAGCCCTTGCATCTTTCTGTAAGTATTATCGAGTTGGATCCAAGCCAAAACTGTCCCATTCCCACCAGCACATGCAGCTGTTCTCCGAGAAAAGGGTGTAATTCCAACCCCTGGATAAAAGTGTACATTTCAGTGCATTTGCCATAAGGACAAGTTTGCCGTTTTTCACAGCTAAAGCAACTTTTCCTGGTCGGTGGTAGTTTCCTTGTCTCCAGTGAAAACTGCCTCAATTTCCTATGGAATGTTTACAGGCAGGAACAGGAAACAGTTTCATTTTATTAGGAACCCGGAGTGTATTTCCCATTTCATCGAGCCCCTGAAGCGTTTCTTTCAACCCTGCAGCCTGGGCTGTGGCTCGGGGAACCCTGGGGCAGAGTTTTCAGGTATCCCAGGACTTACAGCGAGACCTCAAACAGCTGGAAGGAGCAACTTGTGTCCCCAGGGAAGGGGGAGATGGGGTGGAATGCCACAGATGCACCTCCATGTGCTCTGCCTGTAGGAAGGGAACTCGCTGAGATAACCTCAGCTCCTCTTCCAAAGGCACTGAATGATGTTCCTCTGGCTTGGGACTGCTCCTTCCCTGGGGACAGTTCCCGGGTCCTGCAGCACAGCAGGACTGACCCACTGCACTCCTTGTGCCCAGTGCCCATGCAGGTTAAAGATCAGCCTCACAGATCTGCAAAGAGTTGCATCCATAGAGTCACGAAATCACAGGATAGTTTGGCTTGGAAGGCACCTTAAGGATCATCCAGTCCCAAACCATTGCTGACCCTGGCACGAGCCCCACTGGAGTTCACTCTGCTCCCAGTAACCCACACAGCAGAGCACAGCCCYGTGGAGCAGTGATCCCTCACTGCACACCTTGCCATCTCCTCCAGGATGAATCCAACMTCCCCTTACTGCTCAGCTGTAATTATTCTTTTCACTTGCTCAGCTGTATTTATTTTTTCCAYTTGCACGCTCGTTTTTCCCCACTGAACACCACGATTTTTCACCGGATCACTTAAATCCTCAGCTTCTCTCCTGCCATTCGGTGCTGCCTGTTCCTGTTCCCTTCCGCCTCTGGAGGTGAAAGTATCCCAGCAAGCAAYCTCTCCCAGAAGAAATCAAACAAGTGCTCCTGAGGGGAGGAAATGGAAGGGGGAGGGAAGCAGGAAAGAAGAAAGGCCCTGAGCTCTGAGCTTTGCAGCCGCCAGTGCTTTGCCAGCAATGCCCTCCCAGCCTGCCACAACCTGTCAGTCTGGCCTTCCTACTATCGCTTCCACTTGGAATTCCTGCTGGAATGCGCTCGGTGCTTGGTTTCCCGTTTGCTGTTCGGTGAGGTTCATGAGGAGCAGCTGCAGTACCTGTCCCAACTCCTTCATCCCTCCTCCTCCTCACCCCCGCTGTGTTMACACCAGCCCCGGGAGTGCAGCTGCTGTGCCTTGCAGACCCTGCCCGGAGCTCCCCGGCAGTGTTTGTTAAACAGACCTTCCATTAGCTCCGAGCTGCCCGGCTTTGGCTCTGGGAACACTCCGCAGCTGYGTTTCCAGGTCAGTCACCCCTCAGCTCTCCCAGTTTTTAACCCCCAATCTTTGTCTAAACTCAGCACTCAGCCCTCGTTTTCCTCACCCACCTTTGCTAAAGCACACGAGAGTGTGTGAGGTGATGTGCTCTGGTTTCTAAAAGGCAAAAAGTCTATTTTGTTATAATGTGTTCAGTTCTGTTTTTAATGCTTGCCACCTTCAGGTTCAAGTGACGTCAGAACTCACCCCTATCCGTCACCTATCCCTATCTTTCCATTAGGCCCATGACAGTGGGATGGGAGAGATGAGGTCGCCTTTCTGGAAGGATAGGGACTGCTGATTTGTTTAATAAAAAGAGAAACACCTGTAAGCACAGCAAGCTGCAGAACGGAGTGAGGCAGAGTGTGTGTACATGTAGTCAGTCCCACTTCATAACTATGAATCTCACTTTCCTATTTCCCGAGTGAGACCAGGCCATGTGTAGGCACCGCAGTCAGGAAGGAGTGAGAATTGTGCCAGGCAAGGGAAACTCAGGTTCTGTAATTCATTCATGCAGTAAGGCTGTCACCAGCCACTGCCACGAGATTTCTGCTCGAGAGTTGTTATTATTGTGTGTCAGGAAAACTTTGGGATGGGGAAACCATTATGGTTTTGTATTCAGTTGCCGAAAGGAATTTAGTCTGCTCTTGGCCAAGGAACTAAAAGTTCATATCTCAGGAATGAATTGGATATGATTATTAATCTGTCAGGCAATAGAAGAAATCCATCTCCCATTGATTTGGGAGCATCTCTAAATGGAGTTTTGCTATTCTAAGTAGTGCTGAACAATAATTATCTGAATTATTCATTGTGTTGATTCCCAGACCAATACATGGCACTGCCAGGCTGGCGAACTGGCAGGATCTCACACCACTATGCCACAGTCCAGAAAAGTATTCCAGAAAGTAGAAGACTCTAGATGAAGCCAGAATGCCAGGTGTAGAAAACCAGGAAAAAATGGTACAACATGTGACCATCAAAGAGATTTTCTGTAACTCAAGGAAAGCAATTGAAACAAAAAATTGTTTGGTTTTTTTTAAAGGAAAAAAACCCAAACCAAACCCAAAGCAGAACAAACCAAAGTGACCTTTACTAGTTGAAAGCCTGGGCAGTTTGGTTTTGCAGACAGAGCAATCAAGAGCACAGACACGAATCTTCATTCAAGACAGAGATGACTGAAGGGTTAAATACGAGGTCACAGGAGTGGGAATACAAGTGGAAGCCAGGGAAGGACCAGAAGGAAGGGCTACACGCCTTCCAAGGCATTTTCAACACTGATAAAATGCCTGGCACAGTTTTCCAAGCCTCATTAAGTGTGGGAATTTCCCAAGGCACTGACAGAGGGCAGATCTGTCAGCAGGCAGGGCCTTGGCTTGGCTGAAGCCACGTTGCTGTGTATTGATTTGCTGGCTCCGATCAGGATGTTCTCCCGAGCAATTAGATCTTGTCTGAGAACGGAGGAGTTGCTGCTTCCCCCTCCTGATCCTGAGGTTTCCATCCACCCTCACGCGCCAGGTTGAGCCGGGACCAGGCGGGATGCGGCGTGGCTGTCCGCGCGGATGGACTCTGGCCAGGGTAAGGCATCCCCACTCCCACACCAGCTCAGGTCTTCCAGAGGAGCCTCCTGCCCTGAGTCATGCTCCGGGGCACCCTGGCCTCCTGCCCTGGCTCCAGAGGGGATCTGCACCGACCTCTGATCCCAGTGCTCCCTTGGACGTGAGTCATGCTGCCCCTGATCCGACTGCCCGGAGCAATCCGCAGGGACAGCGACGAGGAGGAAAATTCCTTCCTTTGGCTTTGCAGCGCGGAGGGAACACCATGATTTCCATCTCCAAGGCGCCAGCAGCACATCAGGCCCTTCCCCGGGCGGAGGAAGGGGAGGGATGGCCGTGACTCAGCCGCTGCCTGAGTCACCCTCCTGGCAGCAGAGCTTCGGGCGGTGCCACTGTCCCCACCCTCCTCTCCCGGAGCTGSCCTTCCCCTCCCTCCCCCTTCTCGTGGGGGACTGCGGTACCTGCCCTGCTGTCCCTCCTTTGAAACTGGGGGTGACATTCTCTAAGCCACGGAATAAAGGTAGAATCATGTCTTTGAAGGAGAAACAAACCCACCAAAACCTTCTGGAATATCCAAGTCAGCCCTCAGGCTGAGTCTGGCGAGGCTTTAGGCACTAAAGGAGACATTTCTGCATGCCGAATTATCCCCTTTCAGATTGGAAAGAGGAATTTGTTTCAAGTAGTTAGAAAATCCAAGAACAATACAGAACTGGAGTTTTCCCGATTTTCCCTGTTCTCACATCAGCCACAGAGAGTGATAGTGACATTCTCAGACACCAAAATAAAGCCCAAGCCGGTGGTCTTGCCCTACAGCATTTAACCCTTATCTGCAACTTCCCCGGGGAGGAGCTTCATCCCCCTCACCCCTCCTGCAGTGCCACAGATCAGACACTTTCCATAGTAGAAAATACAGGCAAAAATTGTTACAATCACCCAGAGGACATCATTTTATTTTCAGGCTGAGTAAAGTTTAAAGCCTTCTAAAAGCCATTTAAAAGCCATAAGCCAGGCATGAAGAACATATAAACTGCCTTAAAAACTGCACTGTTTCTGCAGTATTTATGAACAAATCTCRGACTTGGATCAGACCCATTAAGGTGTGAATGATACGTAATGCAAGATGTTCCCACCTGCCATGGATCTCAAGGCATCCAGAGCCCTGCACAGAGTTCCTTATTTGCAGCTTCCCCAGAGCCACAGCAGCCCTGAGGCCCAGGAGGGAATCTGGGCTTTGCGTGGAGATCAGGAGAATGGCAGAAGGAAAGATTGCTGCAATTCAAAAGAATGTGTGTGCCTCTGGTGGGGTTTGAGGTGCTCCTTCAGGAAATGGATTTATTTCTGCCCCAGAGGAGTCCTGTGTGCCTTCTGAGGGCTGAACAGGAAAGGGAAAACACTTTCACTGGCGCTTCTCGGTCACTCATTTTCTCTGTTTTCACTGAAAACTTCCTTTAGGAATTGACATGAATTATTTTTGGCCATTACCACATTAAAGCTTTACCACGGCAAAGTTTTTATTCTCTCCCATTTTGAAATAGGCCTGAACAAAGGATGATAAGGAGGAACTAAATTTAAAATAGAAATTCTGCTGAGATACCAGCGGTCATGCACGATGCGTCCCAAAATGCTGTGTTGAACTGAAACTGTTTGCTTTGTCAAACGACTTTTTTTCATTACCTGTGTTGTTGCTGGCATGGGATGGGAAGGGAAAGGAAGGGGAAGGGAAAATAATTCCAGGTTTCTAGGAATCAGTCTGTTGCATCATCACCTCCAGAGCCTTTATGCTTGGCTTTTCTATACACTGCAACCACAGTTGTAGTTGGGCCATCCCTGAAATGTGTATTTATTTAGCTGTTCCTTTTTCTTTTTTTTTTTTGAGCAGTGTAGTTTCACACACTGGTTAGAGTGTGTATTCTGGAAAGGAAGCAGAAGCAGAATGGGTCCATGTTGGTGCCATTTGGACCCAACCCCCTGAGGCCAAGTTTGCGAGCACCTGAGGGATGATGTGGAACGTTCATCCTGCTGGAGGCAGCAGCCCACGGAGCACTTAGGAAGCCTTCCCAGGGAGGATGGACGCTCTCCATCCCGGGAGCCGTGCCCAGGGACAGGGTCCAGCCGGGCCGTGCCCGTGGCACTGCTCTCAGCGCGGGGCTGCCCTGCCGGCACAGCCAGCTCCTTCCAGCTCTGCCTTCCCACYGGCACGGGGGCCTTGGGGATTTCTGCAGGGCACTCGGCAGGAGGGGGAGACGAGACCCCGCTCGGTTGTCACCAGGAACATCAGTTTAGGCCGGATAAGGATCGGGCTTGGGACAGCCACTTGGAAAGCAGGACCCTTGTCAGGCAGCTGGTGAGTGAAGGTTCCAGACAAGCCCTGTGGGGGGGTGGGCAGGCCTTGGGAGCCTGTATCAGATCATATTTGTGTCCCTCCCAGCCCAATGTTCTATTTCTGACTGCAGGCAGTGCCAGTTATTTCCAAAGAAATTCAGCTGCAGACTGTTGCAATTCATCCCCGGGGAAAGCCTGGTTTTATATTTATGGCCTGTGTCTTGAGCAGAAGATTTATATCGATTCGAAAAAAAGGTTGATAAACATTTAGTCTTTTGGACAAGACACTCTCCAGCCCYTGGGGAGAAGCGTTTTGAGCAGCCCCGGGAGGGGCCATGGGGGCCTCAGACACCGTGTAAGCTCCGGCCTCGGAGGGCTGGGAGGAGCTCACGCAGGAGCAAAGTCACCTCAGGCTTTGCAGGCTTCGGCTACAACCAGGAGAATTTCCAGGGCAATGGGAAATCCACATCCACGCCACGGAAAGGAAAGTTCCTGTTGCAGAGAGCGTTTACCCCACCTGGGAGCGGGGACTGAACAGCACCTCGGTCCCCAGCGCTGGGAGGTGCCCTGCCCTTCCCAGGGACTCYCCAGCATCTCTCAGAGGGTTTGGGTCACCTTTCCTCCTGCCCTGCCAACCCCACGTGTCCCTGCAAGGCAGCAAACCCGCAGGGGGACGAGAGTGATTCCGAGGAATCTCTGCTTCCTCCTTCCCTGACTCAGCTGGCTCCAGATTCACTGGGCTGTCCGGGCCCAACAAGGCATTGGGGAGCCCCTGCTGATCCCATCCTCAATCCCATTAACTCCCTGCTCCCCCAGTGCCCCTCTGGCCGTGCGCTAGCAGAGAGCTGTAATTGGGAAATGCAATTGATTGCACAGCCCTTCCCATGGGGAAAATCGTCCATCTCTAGAGACAAGGGATCGTTTTCCATCGGGCATTAATCAAACAAGGGGCTCTTAAAAGCCCTGGCTCAGTAGGGAGCGTTTGTAATCGGCTGCAAAGTGCTGGACACCGCGCTTGGCAGGAGGAAGGGCGTGGACAAAAGTGACCCGAGCGGCTCTTCCCTCTCTCCGCCCTCTGCGATTCCATGAATTTTAATCCTGCKCGGCACAATTTAATTAGCACTTGCAAAGAGGCAGGAGAATGGAGAGCCGTGTTGTGCCGTGGGCAGGGCCTTGCTGTCAGCTGTCAGCTGCCAGGGTGCTCCATTGTTCCTGCGGAACTGTGGACGCGGAGCCGATCCGTGTCTGCCCCAAGGATCCCGCGTTAGGGCATCGCAGCTGGAAAAAGCTGCCAGAGGTGGTCCCAAAAACCCCAAATCCCTTCTTCAACAGAACAACCTGAACTCTGCCACGTTGCAAGGCTACTCCATATCTTGCCATTTAATCGTGTTAATATTTTCGTGGATCTGGTTTTGAATTGCTGCAGAGTAAAGGAATCGAGAGGGAATCAATTCCTTTACCCTCTTCCTCCTTTTATAGTAACCRTTCTACTGATGCAGAGCTTTGCCTTTTCCATCTGGGAGGAGAAATGTSTTTCTAGGCTATTCTAGGAACCAAGGAATAATTCTCTTTCTTCGTGAGATGCCCTTGTCACATTAATACCTCACTTTCAACTCTCTGTTATCCTTAAAGGAGTCCTCCAAGCCTGGTGTCAGTTTTGTTCTGAATATTCTTCGTATTATGCAGTTGCTCCTGAAGCTGCAATGACAGCACAGAGACAAAAGGACCTCAGTGTCTAGCCAAATAAATATGAATTACGAGCCCGTGTATTCACAGTATCATAGGGTCATGGAATGGCCTGGGGTGGGASGGACCACAGGGATCATCTCTTTCCAACCTCTCCGCAGGGACACCTTGCACCAGGCCGGGGTGCTCAGGGCTCCAGTTTAACAGTTTTTAGCATTTATTCTGCATGAATGTGCACCCCATTCTCACGCTAAGCCTGGCCAGTTTCATCTCCCAAGTTCTGCTATTGCAGGAATTAAGGAGCTGGCGGCATCTTTGACCTTCCTGTGGCAAAGCTGTGCTTTGGGGGTTTGCCCGTGCTGGCTGGAAGGCAGCAGAGTGCTCTGGGAGGGGGAGGCTCKGGGATGGATGTTCTTTCATTCACCAAACCAAAAGCCTATCTCTGGTGACGGCTGTGGGATGGGTTGTACAGACCATTATTACCTTATTTTCTCCAAGTTGAGCTGCTGCTCTTGAGTGATTAACCTGTACTCAGCAACAGCTCCTTGTATTCTGCTTTTTGTTGATCGTTTTTCCTCTTGTTCACATCGCATTGATTTGTTTATGTAGAGTTTGATGTGTTATAAACCCTAAAACGATCCTAGACATCAAGCCCTTTCTCAGGGGACACCTTATCTCACTTTTGATGGCCTGATTCATTCCAAGGCACCGCAGGAAAAGCACTATTTTCTGCGATGTGCTGAATAATGAATTCTCCCTGAAAACCTGGCGTAACAGACAAGTAAACATTCAGGCCATGGGAAGGCAGAAGCAGAGAGGTGTTGAGACTTGCTGGAAGCCACACAGGGTGTTGCTGTCAGAGGCCAGATTAGGATTTTTGCAAGTCACTCATCAGCAGCCTCGCTTGATTTGTTATCTGGGAGTTACAAAGAAACCTGGCAAACCTTCCCGGTTCTCCTGCCACTGGCACCGAGCTGGGATCCGAGGGCAAGCGTGTGTAGGATGAGGATTGTGCCACGGCTTCCCTYGCCTGTGGTGTGCGTGTGAAGGCAGAAAGGACGAGGCAGAAAGGTGCCAACACCGTGGGCAGCAGCTGCAGCACACGCTCTGAGAGACTGTGAGGCAAGGTGTGCTGGCTGCTTTCCTGACAAACCCCAAATCCCTGCCAGCAGCGAGGTGGCCCTGCAGCATGGCCCTGCCAGCACCCCCCTGGTTTGTTTTGCTCTTTTTTGGGGTCAGCAAATGGATCTCTGGGGTCTATCTGGAAAAGGCAAAGCTTGCCAAGTGCCAGTAACTCTCAATCTTTTCATATCAAACTCGGTGACACAGCTCCTGYCTCTGATATCCCTTCCCTGTTTGGGACATCCATGCCCTATTTCCCTTCAGGAAGACCTAGGCTTGCTGGATTGGTTACTCAGATAATTCCCTCAAGAAGGAGAGAACCAGACAAATGAACTGTTTTTTTTCTAGTTACTGTGTTTGAGGATTGTGTGCCAGATGAAATAATGAAGATAAGGCTTTATTAAATCGTACAGTCATAGAATCATAGAATGGCCTGCGTTGGAAGGGACTCAAAGGTCATCTGGTTCCAGCCCCCTGCCTTCCAGCCCAGGGCAAACTCGCTCTGGTTCATCCAAAACCTGCACAGAGGTTGGTGTTTTACATGGCACTCCTCTCCTTCATAGAAATGGGAGCAAAGTCCCAAGTTTACACACTCCAGAATGTTTCATTTTTAAATTCCCATTATTTTTACAACTTCACAGATTGTTCCCTCTGGGTACTGGGAGGCAGAGTAGTCCCTGTGCGTGTTGGCTGGTAGTGGACAGGGAGATGTGCTGGCACAGGAGCCAAGATGTGCATGAGGAAATAGGGAAGAAGAGTGGAACCAGCCCAGGAGATTTGCCTCAGAGGGAGATCATGGCTGCAAACCACACAGTTCGCAGCGAACTTAGACCTTTGCCAAGTGTCTGCTGAAATATTTGGTCCCATAATCTCGGCCTACCTTTAAAAGTGTTTGCTGCTGGGAACACCCTTTATCACCCAACTGCCTCTTTCCTTCTGTCTTTTATTTCGCTGCTCCAGTCAAAGTTGATTTCCATTTAAATGTGGTAAACACAACAAGCCCTTTCACGAAACGTTAGAGGTCAGCTACACTCCCCATTTTATTTAGTGTATGTTTCTTTACTTCATTTAAAAGAACAATAGCAAAGCCACAAGCTGAAACCCAATATCGCCAAGCATTGAAAACAAAAGGGTGCTCACGGGGTTGGAGAGCTGGGAAAAAACCACCATTTTATTTCGCAAAGCATTTGGAAAAGTGCATTTGACCTTCTTATTTCGTTGTTTGGAGCCTGACCTTTCAGCCAGCCATCCTGGCTTCGATCCTGCGTGCTGCTGCCAGCAGAGGTGGGGTCTGCTCCTGGCTGTCCTGCTCACCTGCGGTGTGACCTGCGCTGAGGCACATCTATGGCCTTGTGGTGCCTAAAGACACCTGGGTTTAAAATGGCTGGGGAGGTGGGTTTAATTTATATTTATTTATTATATTTATGAATTGCATTTATAAACTGTATTTAATTTGCAGCTTGGTGCCGAAAGCCTTAGACATAAAAAGTCTTCTACTCATTGGATCTGGCTGAGTTTTCTCTCATGTCTTTCTCTGCTCTCTCTCTYGTGTTTTGTCCACTCTGTCTAAAAATGGCATCTTTATTCCTTTGAATTTTGTCATGCTAATATTTCTGCTAATACTTTTAAATTTATTTTTTATCTCTTTGCAGTTTCCAGTTCTGGAATGTCCTCTGGCACTCTTTCTGTGGGAAGGACTGCAGGACTCTGCTGTTCTCTCACATCATGAGCCTCCAGCAGATACAGCTACTCCATAAAATAAATAAACAACATGAACGATTTTTTGCTATCATTACTGTTAATTAGCATGATTTGCCCTGTTAGATGTTCTTCACTTTTAATTTGTGATGATTTATATGCATTTCTATACTGTATATATTCAAGACAGGGACATTTGTGAGTTTCTGCCGTTTTGTACTTTTTAATAAAACGACATCCATTCGTAAACTTCCATATTTCAAATGTTAAAATACCCTCATTTTAAAAAATACACTTTTTTATGCTTCTCATGAGAAGCAGACCTTGAAAAAACAGAAGCATGTTAATTACTCAGTATGATGCTCCACAATCCGCCCTAGAGGCAGTGGGAACATGAAAAGGAGGATGATAAATGTGATTTCAGTGGTTTGCTGGGTGAATGTGTATGTTAGATTCACAGAACCAAGAARCATTTTTCCTTGCGACTGGAAATAAGAAACACGAACATAAATAACATGATAAATGGCACCTTGACTGGAAACCTCATTGCTTGGGAAGCCTGTTACTGCAGCAATAAGCCCACAAAAGCTGCGACTGTAAATGGCATAAAATAAATTTGTGTGTGTGTTTAACAATATTAAAGTAAACCTAGACAGAGCTAATACATGTGTTTAACACTGAAAAGAGAATTAATAACTGAGTCTCACGGCATGTTGCACGTGGACTGCAACGTCGCATGTTAACAGACCAAATATCATCTCTCCTCCTTTATTTGGACCTGCATAAAGCAAATATTGCTTTTAAAACCTCTGCAATGGTCAGCCTGATGCTGTGCCCGTGTGTATTTCTGCACGAATTGGTGAGTGTTAAAATGGGCTGGTTTTATTCATGTGCCACCGATGCATTTGGGTATTTGGTTTTCTGAGGTTTAGTTC
Organism: Amblyornis subalaris; assembly: GCA_018881555.1. Taxonomy (NCBI): domain Eukaryota; kingdom Metazoa; phylum Chordata; class Aves; order Passeriformes; family Ptilonorhynchidae; genus Amblyornis; species Amblyornis subalaris. Next base: position 2,104,825 of record JACAXG010000121.1, read on the forward strand.
TGTTCACAGTGCTTGGAAAGGGAATAGCACAGAATGGCGAGATGCAGCGTTCTTGCCATGCTCTGTTTTTCCCTGGAGAAGCAAGATTTGCCCCATCAAGCAGGATTACAGCACCAGAGGCGCTTAGAAGGGACTCCAGGAAGGGTGTGGACAGGTATGCTTTTATGACTCTGCTTTCAATGGGACAAGTTCGTGTGCAGGATTAGATTGGATTCAAAGCAGGACTTGAATATCCTCATATTTCAGTCTTTCAAAACTCCCCCAGATAATTTCCTACCACACAGCTCTGATAAAACAGCTAAATATGGCTGGAATGTAACAGATGAGGAGACTTGTTTTTAAAGGCTGCTTGCTATAGGTTAAGTGGGTGAACAGCAGTTTTTCATTTACTCCTTTGTAGATCTGCAGCGAAGAATTCCGGAGTAGGATATAGATGTAGCAACAAACAGATGAAGTGGTTGGGATTTCTCGGTCTAATGATATTTTGCAAGAATTTTTTAAGAAATGGAGGCGTTTGTTCCAGATCCTTATCCAAACAGCTATTTGTTTCGGCAGTTKCCACAGTAATTGGCCGTTGCAAACACCCAGAGTCTTTCAGGACTGGCATGATGGGCCTGCTCTTAATTTGTAGCAATAAATCACAACTTAGACGTCAGTTTGCAGCTCCATGTAGCAAAGTGATGGCCAGCTGGAGAATGGGGACGCTGTGGTGCTTTCCTTTCCTTTGTTTKTCTTTTTTTTTCCAAACAGTGGCAATGGAATCTCTTTTCAAAGTTGACCAAAGCCCCAAGACAACGTGACAACATCAAGCCTGGCCATGACAAGCCCATGCTTTGTTTCCAGTGTGGAAAATGGCTTTTGGGGGGCTGTACATCACAGAACTCTTCGAATTACATCCACACATGCACGGATGCCATAGAGATGAGTATCTTTCCAATGTGAAGCTCTTCCCTGCTGTTGATGTCCTGAAGCTGTATGAGCATCTTCCCCAAAACCAGTAACAGGCACCAGCCAGAGCTGACTGCAAGAAAAGAATTTCCATTTTTATTAACATCTTAGGGGCTTCAGCAYTTGTTTTGTCCTGTTGGTTTTGAAAAAAACAACAAACAGCAAACTGGAATAAAACTTGCACTGGAACTAAATCTCTCTCCTTTAGGAGAAAAGAGAAACCCCAGGCCTGACACTGTGATACAGATTGAGAGACAGGCAGCTCAGCTGTGACATTCAAAGACACCAAGGCACTGTCCCCTKCTCTGTCTCCCTTGGCCACCTGGGCACACTGACCTGATGCAGGTACAGATTTTATAGCTCGTTCCAATCTTGTCACCCACATACTCCCCCAAAACATTTAACTTCTCTGTCCCATCTCAATTCAAATGGAATAATTAAGGACCTTTTAAAACCTATATTTAGCTTTACATTTTGTGCTTTGATGGACCCAATTTCATGAAAGTTTTTTCCACAGCTTCTTTCCCTTTTCCAGACTAAGGTGGTGTCACATTTCCCTATTGCACTTGGTTCTGTTTCTCCTCAGAGTTTTGCTTATGACATTCCTCCTGTTAAGTTGTATTCTTCAAGTTTCATTGCAGTTTCTGATTGCTACCAAGGAAGGTGAAAGGTAGTTTTTGAAGCAGATCATGCTGTATCATCCTCCTGAAAGGGTCTTGCAAAGCTTTTCCCTCTCTGTTTGTTGTTGCTGCCACATTTAAGGCACCAGAAAACGCCATAGAACTCTTGTGTGCTCAAAGAAGTAAAATTACCCCAAAAATCTGGCTAAATCCATCTGCCATTGTGCTGGTGCTCCAAAGATGCTGTTCCCAGCTCTCCCCTCCTCTCCCTGTGTGTGGCATCCAGTCAGCAGCCAATTGGGACACTTAGAGAGACAAAAGGACACCTGCAACGCAGACCGGGAATAGCRGGTCAGTGGATTCCGGAGAGGTGAATGAGCAGGGATGCACCAGGGAGGACTGGCGTCAKGCAAATGCAAATCATCAGTTTTGTCTGGTTTGACCTACAATTCAGAAGCAGGGGGAAACCGGTTGAATTAAAAGTCAGTAAATTTAAAACTGACGAAAGGGAAGGGATGTTTCAGCCAAAGTCCAATTAGCTACCTTTTATCTGTATCTAGTATGCACAGGGGAAAAAAAAAAAAAAAGGGAAAAAAAGAAAAAAAACAGTAAGAGAACACTGCATGATTTTCACATTAGAAAATATAACCAAATACACCCCGGAAGTATCTATCATGAATAAAAATATGTCAGACTTCTAAATCTACTTTAAMGCTTACTAAGGCAGGTATTAATGGAATCATTCAATTTTTAACATAATAATGAATAAGTGTTTAAGAATATATATTACACAGTTTATAGTTACTGTGAAGGGAAAACCCTAAATCTAATATAGTCTTTAAAGTCATTTGTTTCYGAACATAAAATTCTCAGAATAATGMACAGTCAGGGTAATAGTCAGTGAAGATGAGGAATGCACTGATGTGCAGGTGGGTGGGAAAGCTGCGTGTGAGGAACAGAGGATTGGGCCCCATTCACTTAAAAAAAATTTAAAATATTACCAATTATGATTTTAAACAATGGTAAAAAAATCTACTGTCTCTTTAAAGTAACTGAGACAAAAAGTAGGCTGCCATCGACCTTAAGAAGGCACCCAGTCCGTTCCCCCACCCCAGGCAGGGTTACGCACAAGCAAACCTCAGTGTTACACCTCACCTGGCCAATGTTTGTGTAAAAGGCTCTTTAAACCCCCCTGAAAGGCTCCACAGACTCCCGGAGCGAGCTAATCCAGCCCTTCACTCTGCCGCCACTCGAAGCTGCCTGTTTTCCCGTTCCCACCCTCTTTGTGCCGAGGCGGCGCAAACATGCCGTGCCGTGTCCCGTCCCCGGTGGCTGCTGTCCTGCCTCTGCACATTCTCCCTTCCCCAGACTAAACAAACCCCCGAGCCCTTGTCTGAGCAGCCCTGCCTTCTGCAGCCCTCAGAACTCCTGCTGCTCATCCCTGGATCCTTGCCTCCTGGCGGAGGCGCTGCTCCAGCTGGTACCTGCGCTTGGCTGGACATAGTGTCCCGGACGGGGCTTTACCCACACGGGAAAGGGCTGTTACTTCCCAGCCCTCATCCATACAGCCTGGATGAGGATTCCTTTTCCACCAGGGTGACTCTGCTGACTCACATTCCCATTCCCTTCTGTAGATCTGCTGCCTGCTCAGTTGTTCCACACCTTGTGTTTGTCCCCTTGACTGTTCCTGTCAGGGTACAGCCCTTGGGTTTCCTCTTTTCCTTTTTTTCCTCATTAGGGCACTTCCCCAATCTCTCAAAAAAATTTCTAACTGCAAAATATGAGATGCTCCAATCCAAAAGAGGAATTGTACATATCTTTAAAATGATGGAAATACAGGGAAAGAATTCTTTCCATATAAAACTAGATTTGTTTTCACCACTCCACATTTATCATTGGCAGTCTCCAATCTCTTGTTATAAATGATGGCAATAAAGTGATCTCTGGTACAAATTACTTCATTCTGGCAACAATCGTATTTGGATGCAATAAAAGGAATCGATGACTTCCTATTAATCATTCATAAATAAAAAGAAAATAGTACAGGATTAAGCAAATGAATGAATGGAAAGGCTTCAGAAAAAAAAAAAAGTCAATGGATGTGTGGGATTTCCGGTGTTGTCTAGAAAATTCAGGAAAAAATCTGCATTTTCTTCACATTCTTTTAAGTTTTCAGAGTAAAGTTTTTCATTCTCCTCAAACAAGAAACTGAGAAAAAGTGTGTATCTGCAAAGAAATACCTCATTCACAAGCCTTCATTTTTCCTAGGAACGGGAATCGTTCCATGTCAGCACAACACGCGGACCCTGACACCCTGATGCTCCAGGATGAGTGGTTGAGCTCTCCTCTGAATACCAAATCCTGGCCAGGACTTGCTTCATGACCAGAGCACTGACATTGCCTTGCTGCTCTGGTTTCTGATAATATAATGGAGTTTCTGCTCCAACTTTCCTCTCAGTAAAGGCTACTTTGGATCTKCTTCCGTCCCAGCCACCAATTCATTGAAATTTGCAGTTTAGTGCCTCTGGAAACTGAATTTATCTGTTAGATCTAGCTGAAATTGGAAAAAGGCTTTGAGACTGTGAATAGAAAGGACAATAGCAGACACCAAGCAGCTTGTTAAAATCAATCTTATTCCTATAGAAAATCAAGCCAGAAAGCCTCTGCTCTCTGTGCACTGTCACATATTTCCCTACAGAACACAAACTGCTTTGTTCAGGCTCTCTGGAAATAAATGGGAACAAAAAGAAGGTCTTGCTAGAAAAGAAACTCTTCGAGGGCCTGGGTGTGAGGTGAGACCAAGGAAGAGTTTTCCATTGGCCAGGGAGAGTTTGGGTGAAACTTGTACGAACACTGAGAAAAGGAGTAAAATGAAAACCAGAATTTCATGCTCAGTGGCAGCTGCCATCGGTGAAATCCCCTCCTAATTCACTCTGCAGAAGCAGCAAAGACATTACAGTGACACTGCCATCTAAATATCAGTGGAAACACTGCTGAGGAACAGACACGTTGGAATTTGGGCTGGACAAAGGTTTTGGGTTTTGACTCTAAATAATTTGCACATTTATGTCATTTTCCCCTCTTCATACCGAGCTAGTGGGAAATCTCAGGTGTCAAAAGCAAACTGTGGAAAACACTGTGAAAATTTATGGGGCCTCAGCCTGGATGTTTTCTGTGTTCATGTGTCTGAAAAGTTTGGCAGCTTTCAGTTCCATTGGTTTTTATTTTTCAAAATAAACAAAATCCAGTCCTCGTCCCCTTCCTTCCAAACCAAAGAACTGACAGAGTCATAATTACATTATTTCCACTTAAACATTTATTTCTGGGGGAAAGGATTCTTAAAAAGAGAGAGAGAAGAAATAAATTAGCAGAAGTATCTCTGATCTGTTTTGAACTTGATCATTAAATTGATAATTTTTTCCTACCTTCTTGCTTTTCCAGGGTCCCCTCTGTCTTTCCTTCAGAAATTCCTTGCATTGTTTCAACAGCAGTTCCTAGTTTATTAATTCGGGCTCAGGCATCCAGCTCTTTGAAAACGGGGTTCCCTCACTCATTTTCTGGTCATGCCAGTAACCTTCTTCTCAAACAGTATTTTTTTCCCCCCAAAAGCAAATCCCCCGGTATTATATTTCCCTATCAGAGAACAAATATCTGAATTACAAATTCCTCCTCCTTCCCCCMCCCCCCCCCACAACAGCCCGTTGATTTCATGCACACTTTCCCAGAAAATCCAGCGGCTTCGCATTCTCCCTGCCCCCAAACCCACCAAGTTTCCCATTCCCACAGTCTGCCCTGTCCCCTCCGAGCGCGCCGCGCTCCCGATTCCCAAGGACTCCTCAAGGGGACACTCCTAAGGGTGTCCCCGCTGGCAGCGCCGCTGTGTCCCGGTGCTGACGGCAGGATGGGCCGGCCCAGCCCGCCCGGGGGCTCCGAGCTTTGGCCGGGAAGGGGGAGAATCCCAGCTCCCTCTCTCCACGGAATAAAAGCCTTCCCGTCCCCGCCTGGGTTCGCACGGGCTCCGGTGCCTCACACCGTGCAGGCGGYGTGGGCCGCCCATCCTCCTGTCCTGGAGGGAAATTCGTGTTTTTATAGCGCTGCTATCCCATGGATATCGGCTCAGGCAGGTTCATGCAAGCCAAGACAGTAAGTGTTAGGAAATTGCACGGAAAAATCAAGGTTAGTATAACGAAAGAGAAGTTATTTCATTTACCCTCATGGCAGAAACCAAATGAAGGTCATGGTTTGCAATGTCACTTTAAGGAACAACTCCCAGGAGCTGCCCTTGAATAACATTTCAGAGCAATTACATGACTTATTATTTGATCATCCAAAGATAGCATTGGAAATCCATAATAAACCTGCATTCTCTTAATAAATTTAACTTAATTCACTTTTTCAGACCAATAACACTTAATACTTACAACACAAAAAAATATTTTGCTTAGAGTAATGTCATAAAATAAAACCAACTGATTTCTCACAATGCTGATCTCGTGCAAATACCAACTTGCTGTCCCTTTCTCTGCTTGGGAAACACCCCCCAGTTCTGATAAACTGACAGAGCATAAAATAGTTGCAAGCTAATCCTCGTGGACTGAGAACTCCCAGGATTTCTCGTTCCCCTCCCCCTTGGCAAGAATTAAACACTTCCTCTTTCACATGGCAGATCCCCTTTTCCCACATATTTGGTGTCAGAGCTGGGCCTTACGGATCCAGATTCCTCCAGGTCTTTTTCCTGTCACTGAAATCCGTCTGTACAGGCAGTAGGAGTGGCAGGAGCACACATCCTSTGCCTCCTCCTGTCCTTCTCTTGCGAGGCACTCGGTTCCTTTCCTTGCACGAACATTGCTTGTAACAGTTCCCATCCCTTTCCCTGGTGTCACCACTCCCACTGCACATCCATGGCTCTCCACCTGCAGCCTTTAGACTGGTTATGTACAGATCTACGGAGCTGAGCTCTGTGGGAATTCCAAACTCCCCTATAAAATCAGTCACAGTGGTTTTAATGGGTTTGCAAAAGGTGCTGTCTAATTAGTCCTACCTGGACTTTCATGATGCACCACAACTATTTGTTCCATCATCCAGCAGCCAGCTCTGCSGTGTTCGGTGAGATGAAGCTGGAGAGGAGATGGAGCAGAGCCCTTCCGAGGCAGCTCCTGAACAGGAACCAGCAGAGGCGATAAAGGGGTGGCAAAGGTGGCACCTCGGGGAGGAGATGTTACCTCAGCTGATTCCAAAGCCCTTAAGTGGAACCGGCCTTGCCCCGAGGCTCTTCTCCAGGCTGCTATTCACTCCTCAGTGATGCTTTCGAACAGGATTGAGCAGGTGTTGACACTGCACTTCTGTCACAATGGGTCATCCTGTCCCAGCTGGCCATGGATTTTGCTGGGAGAAACTGCCTCACGTCCCACCTTCTGCATTCAGACCCTCACAGGCAGCAGCTCTGCAGAATCACCGAATCACAGAATCATTTAGCTTGGAAAAGATCTCCRAGGTCATCGAGTCCAACCTGARCCCAGTCCCCMCCTTGTCCCCAGCCCCGAGCACTGAGTGCCATGTCCAGTCCTTCCTTGGACACCTGCAGGGATGGGGACTGCAAACTTCCCTGGGCAGCCSCTGCCAATGCCTGACCRTCCTTTCCACGAGGAAATTCCTCCTRGTGTCCAACCTGACCCTCTCCTGCCACAGCTTGGGGCCCTTTCCTCTCGTCCTGTCCCTCAGTGTCCTTCTTGCAGTGACAGGCCCAGACCTGGGCACAGGATTTGAGGTGTGGCCCCCTCCAGGGCACCCCAAATGTCCCTCTGGCTGCTGTGCCACTCCAGAGCTGCTCTGTGGATGTGCAAATCCCGCWGTGCGGATTGGGAGTGAATTCACCATGATGTGAAGGCGTTGGCAGGGAAAATCTTCGGTGGCTCTTTGTAAAGCAAGCTTTGGTGCCAGAGTAGGAGCCTCAAAGYGGAGCACAGGGTTTAATCTGCCTCTGACAGGTTTATTTTTAGTCCAGTTGTTTCCTATCAGGAAGCACTTCCGTTTCTCCTGGTCGTTCATGAGCCCTTGTGTGTGAGCACAGTGTCTGACAGCACACCCTGACCGGCAGCTTCCCRCATCAGCTGCTTTTCTGGGAAGGAAAAATCCTTCTGTGTGGAAACAAACGGTGAGATGCCTGAATCTGGAGGCCACACTTTTAAAAGGAGYGTTTTGGTTCACGTATTTTTATGTGCCAAAATCTCCTGCACCCTGACTTACGAGATACATATTTATACATTTGTGTGAGTAAACAGACTCAAACACCAATTTACAGACCTCTGCAGGGGGTGTCTCATGGCCAGGAGGCTCCCTGGCACACTTTCAGAGATTGATTTTTTTTTTTCCAGGAGGTTTTAGCAGTGCCAGCAATCCACTGCATTTCTGGAGAGCGTGGGGCACGATCTGCACTGACTGACACACTGCACAACGTGGAGTGCATTGGTCCTGGCCAGGTTACACAAAATCACACAGAGCAGAACTTAGAACCACGGTATTCTGGTTCTGTTATCTGTCAGCTTGCTTCATGCCCAGAGAAAGAGCTTTTCTTGATCTAGAACCATTGTATCTAACTGGATGAGTAAGTTTTGCCTTCAGATATTTTATAATACTATTTTGTATGCAATATCTGAATGCTAGAGAGTCAATGGCAGCATTAAGTAATATTTTTGTGTGGCTTGTTTGGATTTTCTTTGTTTTCTGTTTGTTTGAGAAGGCACTTTGGACAAAACCTTTCGAACACAAGGCATGATCATATGTTCAGCCCTTTCTGCAAAAAGAAAAGAACAACTTTGGAGGAAGAATATTTGGGTGGAAGGAAAGTCCTTTGTAATGAGAGCTTGTGAGTTCTAAGCTTTCCTTTTTCTGCAGCTTTTTCACTTGTTCTAATAAAAACATTATCATCCCTGCAGGGTCTCCTTGTCACTGTAACTGCAGAGCTGATATACTCTGCACACTTTGACTAAAAACTCTCATTTTCAAATCAAGATGATGGCTGAGAGGAAAATAATTTAGACTTACACCATCCAGTGTCTAGGTTTTTTGAACAACTAATGGCTTTAAACTGGAAGAGTCAATGAATCCTACAAATCCGTCAGGCAGTGGCCAGAATTTCTGCTTCTGGTTTTGGTAGGAAACAAATCTGGCATCRCTCAGGGCGATGCAGAACCCAGTTTTACTTCCACTAAATCCAGCCTCAAAAATGAGCCAAGAATCCTGCAGAAACAGCCCTGACTCCAACTGTTGTAGGATTAGCAAGGACTCACCTCGATGTGGACCAGGCCATGGATAGAGAAGGTAATTACCTAAATACGTAATTCAGCAAAGATTTAAAACTCTGCTTCATTTCACGTGTGCAGGCAGTCTCAAGGAGATCCCTGGGATTGTCCTTGTCCATGAAGGTAACTGCACCCGTAAATCTCTGCGGAGCTGTGACCCAGGGGTCCAGCCCTGTATTCCTCTTCAGTAGAGATTTTACTACGAGAGGCAATTCCATGGATGGCTCCAATTCGCTCAAACGCAGCAGTATCTCGCATTCCTCACTGATGGATCTGGCTGATCAGCTCCTTAGATAATGTGAGGAGTGGCAGAAGACAGCAGGTTTTTTCAGTCTGTTTACTTTCAGCGTTGTAACCCCAATTAGCTTTAAATCCTTCTCTTTCTTTGTATTTTAACTCTGAAAAGAYAGAAAATATTCATTAATGCTAAATCAATACTTTTTTTCAGTCTTCATCAGGACTTACCATTCCACTACMTATGGTTCTTAACTTCAGTTTCTAATTAGATTATTAGTGACAAATTGGTCTCCCYCTTACCCAAGTTTGGACTAGATCATATTTGATTTTTTTTTTGATGACTGRTTCAGTGTTCCCATTTCTGCAGGAATTTCCTTTCCCTTTCCCTTGGCAAATACGATCTGTCCTCATGTAACTGGCTTTGGTTTTGACCCTTTGGCACTCTCTGATGTATGCTCAAGGATCTTCAATTAAATATAACTGRGCTCAACAGAGCACTGACCTCTTATTTTCACAGCTGTATCACAATTTCTTCTCCACGAGAATTTCTGATTGTATTTGTTACTATTAATCACTTTTCATTAAAGACATACCAAAAAATCTTTTTTTTTATGCTTARTGTGGATCTCTGAAGCTTACACATATCTGCCCTAAAATGCGACAATTTCTGCTATGTTTATTAAATCTGCTTGTCTTCAAGGAATTAASTGGATGCAGATCACTCTGCTACGTAAAATGATTAGACAGTTGGAAGCTGGAAAAAAAATGCAATAATTCACATTTACAGTTATCTGCCAATCACTTTATATTGGTGGAGAAAACCTCTCGCCCTCATTTACAAGCTGTGCACTTAGAGATTTTTTAGGTTCTATAGGAACAAGGCTTACAACACACAGAACTCTTGAAGAAAGCCCTTTCTGTGCTTTGCACAGACTCTCTCATGGTTTTTTTTTTGTTATTGCTAAAATGTTACTCAATCAACTGCTTAAGGATATGTATTATTATATCCATATTATTTTAATCTTCGCTTTCTCTCCGGGCGTCTAATAATAATTTAGTGGTCCACAGTGGATGCAAAATTTGCCTATAAATTTCATAAAGCATCTTCCCTTTGTCATACAAAATTTCTATGGCTTTCAAGCACGGCTGCGCTTTCCCGTCGTTGCTTCTTTAGGCGATGTTCAGACGCTGCGATGAGGCAGGGAGGCAGAAATTTCGGGAAAAGCCCTCCCATTGCTCCAATCGTGTGACTCAGCGTCGGAGCAGAGCGGAGCCGGGGTTTGGTGCGATCGTGCTCCGTGCGGTGCCAGCCCCGTTCCTGCTCCGACCTGCTATTCCACGCGGCTCTTCCGGCAAAGCCGAGCCGTGAATCGCTCACGATGCTCTTTGCAGGATCGCTTCCATCCCCCCCGTGTTTTTCTAGAGTAAATTTCCACTTCAGCACGAGCCACAGCTACACGCTTAAGTGGGAATCATGAYCCCGGGGCGGAGGGGAAGAGCTGTTGCGCTGCTCGTTAGCGACTGACGCGGAACGGCTCCGCCGGCGCGCCCGGCCCGCCGCGGGACAGCGCTCGGGAACGCAGCGCCTGTGGGACAGCAGGAGCCTGGGAATGCCGATAAGGACGGGAGCTGGAGTTTACTCAGACGCTGTCTCTGCCGGCGACAAGACCCGCCAGAAGCACGGACAATCAAACCCCCGCTATCCRCTGATTTCATACGCAATCCCGCTCTGCTCCAAGTCGGCAGGGATCACAGCGGCTCATCTGGTCCCAGCTCCCTCGGTCTTTCCCTGTCAGAGCTGCTCCAGTCCCTAAATCATCTCCRCAGCCTCCGCTGGCCCCGCTCCAGGAGCTCCCTGTCCCTCCTGTCCCGAGGAGCCCAGGGCTGGGCACAGCTCTCCAGATGTGCCTCCCAGGGCTGGGCAGAGGGGCAGGGTCACCCCCTGACCTGCTGGGAATTGGAGATTTGAAATAATTTTCCAGGCGTTTCTTCATTTGCAAAAATAAAATATGGAATACAAGCGTATGTGTAATTGGTTAAAAATAGTTTCTCCCACTGATTTTTCTGAACTTGAAAGATCAGTTAAAATGTAGATAATTTGAAACATTTCACCAGTGCTGTTATCCATGCCCTGGTCATTTGTATTAAGCACTAGGTAGGAGCACAAATTATGACCCTGATTGTGGTTCCACCTCCACCCTCAGAGCTGCCTCTATTCAGTGTCCCACTCACCCCCAGTCACCATTAACTAATATTTTAATGCCCCCATAATCTTTAACTTGTCTTCTGAGTAGTGCCTGCCTTCTAAGCCATGCCGGGAGAGTTAGCAGCCCCTCTTAGTCAAACATCCAAACATTGAAACATTCAAAATTCAAACAGTCAAACATTTAACATTGAAACATTCAACGTTGAAACATTGAAACATTCAAACACTTAAACATTGAAACATTCAAACATTCAAACAGTCAACATTGAAACCTTCAAATATTCAACATCAAAACACTGAAACATTCAAATGGTCAACATTGAAACATTCAAATATTCAACATTGAAACATTCAAATATTCAACATTGAAATATTCAAATATTCAACACTGAAACACTGAAACATTCAAACAGTCAACATTGAAACATTCAAACGGTCAACATTGAAACATTAAAACGGTCAACATTGAAACATTCAAATATTCAACATTGAAACATTCAAATATTCAGCATTGAAACACTGAAACGTTCAAACATTTAAACACTGACTCTGTGCAAAGGTCTTTTTCCATTTCTTTTCTTGTCTAAGATTTCTATTCCTAATTTGAATATAGCACTCCCGGGTTCCTCCTTGTAAATGCAACCAAGAAACAATAGCTGTGCCTTAGGAGATYAAAGAATTAAAGAATTGAGAGAAGCCTGTAGGACGGGATGGATCCTTTAACTCCTGGCAGTTTTGGCGTTGCTCATTCCCTGTAGGATAGGGAAGGCCCTGGATTCACTTCGGTGGCACTGCATCTGATCTGAACCAGTGGGAAAATCCRTGGAGTCATGTGAGAACAGTGGGTCAGGTCTCTGGGTGCAGTGCCTCACCACAGGTATTATAAAGCATTATTGTACATCTACTGTTGATTTATTGAACAACAAAAGTATCCTGACTCAGCTGGAAGATTAAAATTCTTCTGCCACAAACTCTTGTTTTCATGTTTTCACTTCTTTCTGGGGAAAACCTGTTTAGGATTAACTCTTCTTGGAAAACTTCTCTGTGCAGTTTAGCGTAACCAATTTTGAGTTCATTGTGTGAAAAGAACGCTTTGGCTACCATCCTGTGTACAGCCTGGCGAATTTGTACTCTGATAACTCCAAGAACATTGGAAATATGGGACTATGACTGCTCAAAGAACACCCTCAGAGGAGTGCTCTATATTTGTAACAAAACCAGGAAAAAACATAGCCTAGGGATTATAAAATTCTGACTCTTTCAGAACTATGTACAGTTACAGCAAGAAATGTTATTAAAATTGAGAATTTGCCTTGGAGATGTTAACAAGAGACATTTCCGTTCCGCTGAGTGGAAGATGTGGGCATGGTCTGAGTGAGACCTTCTTGGCTTTGCAGGACCTGGGASCCAAATGCAGAATTTGGGGGGCAGAGTGTTTATTAAGTGAATTAARCATTACACTTACACACCTTGTAACAAATGCACGTTTAATATGAAAGTTTAGCAGCATCATCTCACTGAATTTGGGAGTGTTTAGAGCAGCTGGCAAGCCTTTTCCTCTTTCCCTAGGCACAGTGATGTTGGCGTTACTTCTAAAAAGTTTTGAGTAGATGTTTTCTTTCTTTGGTTGGTCAAAAATAAAAACAGGGTGGGAGTGCAGCCAAAGCTTCCAGAAAGGTCTTTTTGTGAGCTCAGTTTACCCTGTAATTGGTTTTGGTGATTCAGAAGAGCTGCAAACCTTACCTAGAAAGCTTTCCTGGGTAAAAAGGTTTCTAAGAATAGCATTCCCTTGCAGCTTCCTCAGAAAAGGCTGGCTGCAGTTTCCCCTGCAGGATGTAGAATGAGTTTAGGCATTGCCAAACAAACAGGACTAACGGTGCTGTGCACTGCATCATGTGTCTTATAAGACGACTCTTCTCCAAAGTTCAGAGGCTGGATTGTGATTCAGAAGCCAAAGGGGGAAAAAAAAGCCACTGATGTCCAGAAATGAAAGCACATTGTGCCTGAAGAGAAAGCCAGTTTCTCCAGTTGTATGTGACGAATTCCAGTCAGCAAGCAAGGAGTGCACCACAGGGAGTCCAGCAGAGCTGATTCAGGGACTGGAGCAGCTCTGACAGGGAAAGGCTGAGGGAGCTGGGGCTGCTCAGCCCTGGAGAGGAGCCCCAKCTGAGAGGGGCCCCCATCCCTGGGTGTCCCTGTGTCCAAACCTCATCCCTGTGTGTCCCTGTGTGCAGGGAGGGCTCAGGGCAGGGCCCGGGCTCTGCTCTGGGGGGCCCAGCAGTGGCCCCAGAGGAACAGGCAGGGATTGAGCCCAGGGAGTTCCCCCTGCACAGGAGGCAGAATTCTGCCCTGGGCAGTGCCCMAGCCCTGAACAGATTGTCCAGAGAGGGGCTGGAGTCTCCTCACTGGGGATATTCCAGGGCTGTTGGACACAATCCTGTGCCCTGTGCTCTGGGATGGCCCTSCTGGAGCAGGGAGGTGGCACCAGTGATCCTCTGTAGTCCCTTCCAGCCTGAACCACCCTGGGATTCTGSGATTCTGTGACTGTAGCAGCAAACATCAATTCAGTGATTTAAGTCCGTGAGGATACTTGTGTGACAGTCACAACAAATACAACACATCTGAGGGGAAAAACTGCTTTCATCAGCTAAAAAAGGGCACTTGGATGACAACAGCTTTGCCAGCTGGAGGTAACAGTGATGCACAGGAAGTCTGGAGCAATGATGTACTTTAACCACTTCTCTAATTCTTTAATTTTTCATTTTTGTATGAATTTGGTGCGTAAGTTCAGTCTCTAACACTGACAGCTTTACAAACTCTCTTGACCGAGGTCAGCACGACCTTACTGACTTCCAAACAGCAAAGTTCATATCTGAGAACCAAGGTGCTTGCCCAGACTGCTTCAATGTGTTCCCATAACTTTGTTCCTGCACATCACCAGGTTTGGAGTGCCTGTCCAAGTTACACACACAATATGGGTCCTCAGGCCCCAAATAAAGGTTTATTGGGAGTACCATGCAAAGGTTGATTAACTTAGAGTTTGAATGTGAAAATGTTAACCACAGACTACCCAAAGTCAGTGGGGCTGCATCAGTTTAGAGCAATGAAAAATCTGACAAGCAGTGACCTCTTTCTTAAAAATATTTTACTTTTCCCCATTGAGAAATCGCTTTGGTTTCTGTTTCTACTTTTTCCTTTAAATGTAAATTCTCTAAGGAATACACAGTGGACAACTCTGTTATGTTACAGAGATTGAACTGCTTTCTCTTCTTATTTTTTTTTTTAAATTCAAAGTACAAAGGCTGAAGCGCTAAACTTTATGAGGCCTGTAATAGGTCCTTGGCCTGCAAAATAGTAAGGAATAAAAATAAATAGTAATCATCTAATACCAAGCACTTGTGTCATGCCTTTCATCCGAGGAAGTCAAGCCACTTTATAAACAGCAATGAATTAATAGAGGAATGTTTTGCCACAGGCAAAAGAGGGAAACAAGAAACCATCCTTCCACTCCCTACAGCCTCCTGAGCCCCACAAAGGCAATAATTCTGGGAGCGAATATTGCACCGCTTTTTGGTGCTCATTTCTTAGCACTTCTGGAAACTTGGCTCGCCTTGCTCCTGCACACAAAGTCTCTCAGTGTGCGCGGAGCCACGTGGCACCATCAGTTCAAGCAAATGTCAGGCCTCTGTCATTTTCTTTCCCTTGTTTTCCTGCTGTGCCACCGAATGCCAGGGAAGGACACACAAATCTCTGRTGCACTGACTTGTTACTCATTTGCTCCTTTTTCTGCTCTGAGTGGCACGTGGGTAGAAACAACCATTTCATGCTCATGAGAAATGGGGGGCAGCCSCCTCTGGACTCTCCCCTACCCAAGTGCAGCACCAGCTAGGTCTTGTTGAACCTCATGAGGTTCCCATGGGCCACTTCTCATCGATAAAGGTATTGATTTTCTGTCAGGTTATTCTCCACAGCCAGAGAGCTACAGAAACATCCCCCATGCTCTGTGAGCCTCCTGTCTGTGTCTCGCCCTGCCCCTGAGCGCGTGCACRCTCAGCGTGGGAGCTGATGTGTACAGACAGCAGTGCAAACTCAGGCTATTGGCCAGCCTTTTTGTGATTTTGTGGCAAGTCCTGTAGGTGCATCACTTGCTCCAACTGCACATAAACTCCTACAGACCTTTYGGGGTTTCCTGAGTGCCCAGATGCTCCTGGGTACAGGAAATTACCAACAAAGGTAGTTTGGTTCATCAGGTTCAAAAGTGACTCAGCAGTGAGAAGGCTGACTGGAAGAAAAGCTGAAATGGAATTTTAATAAATTCAAAATAATGTACCTGGGTGAAAATTGTACTCAGGATTCAAAAATCAAGGTAGATTTTTATTTGGTGTGCGTGGTATTCCCTGCTCCAGGTAGGATTCCCGGGTGGCACTGAGGGCATTGTCTTGAAAACATCAGAGAGCCTTGAGAAAAAAAGAGGAATCTTTATTTATGCCCCTGTGTGTGTATCTGATACACTCCTGAGGAGGAGCTCCACGAGGACTAGGGCAGATCTGGAAAAGGCTGGCAAGGGCGGTCAGGAAAAGGAATATCTGCCACATGGGATGAGACTGAAGGGACTACAAATCATCAGCTTGGATGTCTGAAGAGAACTGTGATGGGGGTCTGTAAATTATCCAAGATATGAACAGAGTGACTGAGGAATGATCATTCATTATTCCCTCTATGGGCCAGACGGATCTTTGCTCTCCCCTAGCACATCATTAATTCGTTTCATTACTGTGTATCATCTCATGTCTGTTCACCAAAACATAACTCCTGGCCCTAACTGATGTGTGAAGACTGATTACCCAGCTTTAGAAACAGTGTATTTTATTTGTTCATTCAGGAATAACCAATATCCTTTTATGGGTGTAATTTAATCTTTCAAAACCTCCATGAAAACTTGTACGAAAATATCTTATCAGGGAAAATCCTCTTTTCTGATTATGTATCTGTCATGGGAGGAATTTTAGAGTAGGTTAAATCATTGTGCAGTACAAGGAGCCGTAATATATTTTTATTGCAAGATGAAGTTGTGATTCAGGAAATTGCTCCCTCAGTAGATGAAGTTACTACTAATAGTGATACACCAGAAATCCAGTATATCATTTGATGGGCTGTATTTCAGACATGTAGCAAAAGAAAAGTCATTGCTGTGTCAAACCATGAAACACCATCAAAATAGCTTCTGATAGGGGATGTTGCAGGTGCTCAGCACCAATTTCTTATAAAAGACCGAAGACAGGTGTAAAAGTAAGGAATCTGGTATTTTCAGTGTCATTGTACACAATTAAAGATAACAAATCCTTTGGGGACAAAAAACTAACCAGGGCTTACCCAAACAGAACTAGAACAAGGTCTCCTGACAAACAGGGAACTAAGGAAGACTTTCAGCAGGTTCATTGTGTGCCTGCAAAAATGTTGTTCTGGACACAAAAATCCACGTGCAAAACTGGAAGGAAAGTTAAGAAGCCTTTAAAAATAAAGATAAATAAACTAAAGAAAGATGCTGGGAATGGCTCAGGCCATTTGGCGCTGCTAGCATTGTCAAAATGGTTCTGAACAGAGCCCATTTTAGCCTTGGGAATCTTTGCTGGAGTAAAACCAGCATCCTGCAGCTCTGCTGGAAAGAAAAGAGAGGGAGAGGACAGGCATGGGAAGAATGTGGGTACCTGTCACATTCCAGATGATCTGACATGGCCTGGCAGCGGTTCCCCAGATGACCTCTGGAGCCAGGGTGAGCCAGAGCTGGCCAAATGAGTTAGGGATCAGAAACAAGGCAACAGGAGAGACTGACATAAGAAGCAATTCAGCCAAACCAAGTCCCTTTGTGAAGTGCTTAAAATGCAATTGGAAGTCACAAGAAAATAAAAACACTCCAAGAAGCAATAGACAGAAAGAAAAAGAAATGTAACATTTTTCAATTAGTTCAATATAATTCGTGTTATAAACTATTTCCCAGGCTCTGTTTATTACTCAGAGAATGTCACCTCCATTAACATTTATTCCTTTAGTTTGTGGAATACACATTAAACATCATAAGTCAAACCTTGCAGATAAGTCCATTTCACACATGCAAAAGGTATAAAACCTTGGGAGCATTTACACAAAGATTTATCTTTATTCACACGAGTAAACCTAAAGAGTCTGAGAGAGTTACTTTGGGGAGCAAAATTAAGCCCTGTGTGTTTGGATGGGAGAGGAAGGTTTTAAACATCCTGCACATCAGGTAAGATACCATTGTTTATGGCAATCCTTGGGAAAATTGGTCCCTCCAATCCCTTTTCCTAATGTATTCCAGCTGCAGAGCACTCAGACACATTTCCAGAGCTGCAGACAGTGCCTGGTTGGTGGCTGGACCCCGAGGGTACAAATGGACCGGAGCCAAATGGATGGGGTACACCGGGAGGAAAACCCAGCGTGGATGGAGGGGCTGGGGGGGCTGACACACGCTGAGGAGGTGCAGAGCTCCGGGGGGAATGTCTGCCTGAAAACATGGAATTCACCAAGCAGGGAGGGAAGCACAGCTCAGGAAGCTGTAATGGAATGGAGCAGTCCACGCCTCAGGAGTCAGTCAGGATGCTTTGTGCTGTCCAGAGGCATCCAAGGTCTTCCAGATAGACACTTTGGATAAATATTTGTTTCCCAGTTTTTGGTGACATTTCCTTGCAAACAAACTTGCAATGATCCATCATTTAGTTAAGAAGTGAAGCCTGTTATTTTCTCATGACTATTGAAAAAACTGCTTTAATAACTGACTTCCTGATAATTTTCGCTTTCCTCTCTCTGTTTTACATTTTTCCACTTGCACCCTGCATCAAAAATTTTCATTTGGGAAGACACAAAAGACTAAAAGGAGCAGAAAACTCAAGCAGTTTTTACTCTGGGTTAGACAGAAATTAGAAAAAACATCAATGAAAGCACACACACACTCAAAGAAAAATAAGAAGTATAGGACAGTACCAGAAATTGCATAACAAAACTAATTTTGTACTCCTTTCAGTATAAAACTAATTTCAATGAGTTTTTCTCTTTCCAGTTGTTGTGGATTCGAGTTTTGCCCTGGTGCMGTCAGAGATGCAGAGCTGTGGTGCTCCTGGAGCAGGCTGAGAGCAGGTTTGGGGTTTTCAGCCATAACCTGTTCCCCAGTCTCCATYAGCTGTGACAGGAAAAGGATTGAAACCACCAGAGCAAACCACGATGTGATGCTGGTATGAGGTGTAGGCCTGTGAGATCAATTCACTGTTCAATATTTTTGAAAATCTTTGRTTCCCTGAAAAGCAGGCGGTCCAAGGCGTGGTGTAATGACTCAGACAACAGCATGAACGACAGAATTGAAAGCAGAAAAGGCAAGTTAGGTCCGACAGCCCAGAATATTTTATTGAGATGTCTGCCTTTTGTTTAGCATGGGCGTTGTCAAGCAGTGATTTTACCGTTTTGAGGCATGTAAAGTCTGTTCTTTAAAAGGCAATTTATATGGAGTAGCCCAGTGTATTTCCCCCCTCAACACCCCTCCCATGGGCAAGTGAATCCGTGCAGCTCTGGAAGAACTTTGTCTGGTTTGTAGGAAATGAGGTTAAGGGAGAAATCTGAGCCTCACGCGTGCCCAGAGTGCCACTGGCCAGAGAGTTCCTCCAGCTTCAGACGACAATCCAGCAGGAATTCCTCCCTGTGGCTGAGCACCGGGATTGAACTCTCCCCTGGGCAGCACCTTCCCCCAGCCCCTGACTCGAGGGCATGGCAGTTCCATTAGAGCTCTACAGCCTTTAGAGAGGATTTAATTACTTTCCTACACCCTGTTCCCGCTTTCAGATTTGTTTCATCATTTGTGTCTCTGTTTCTAGCGGGGATTTCAGCCTCCAAACGGGCCTGAAGCCAGAGGTGTAAATGGAGGGCACAATATATTGCTTCCTGAAAGATGCCTCGGGGCAGAGGGGAGGAGGAGAGGAGAGCGCAGAAGGAAAAAGGAGGATGGGTAATGTGGGGGAAAATGTGTTCTCGAGATTCAGGCTAATTGAACACACCAGCAGAAGGAGATGGATGATCCTCCTGGGCAATTAGCAGACTAAGCAATACCAATAAACGAGTCTCTTAGAGGAGACCTTCAGCAGAGATGAAATGGCTCAGACGAGGGAGCTGAAGAGAAGAGCTCTGGGGAGTGATGTGGGAGGGGAGGGAGCTGCACAGAGCAGCCAGTGAATCAGAATAGGTGGATTTGCAGCATTAGAGCTGAGCACGGAGAAAGGTGATGCCTGACAGGCAGGGCTGAGCTTGACAAGGATGGAATCCAGGAGGGCTTAACCTTCCCAGAGATGAAGAGTTTCCAGCGAGCTGGGACACAGTACAGGGGTAACAGTGGACTCAGGGTCAGCCCTGGGTCTCTGTCCCCAGCAGTTCTTCCAGGAGCATTCATGCCTGGCTGGCACAGCTGCCCCATCCCACAGGATTCACACAATGGATAAGGTTGGGTCATCTCGTCCCAGCTCCCTGCTCCAGCAGGGCCATCCGAGACAGCCCTGGAATATCCCCAGTGAGGAGACTCCACAGCCTCCCTGGACAATCTGTTCAGGGCTCGGGCACTGCCCAGGGCAGAAGTTCTGCCTCCCGTGCAGGGGGAACTCCCTGGGCTCAGTCCCACCCATTCCTCTGGGGCCACAGCTGGGCCCCCWGAGCAGAGCCTGGCCCTGCTCGGAGCCCCCGTTTTGATGTTTATACACACTTATACCTTTAGTTGTCTCTTCTGGAGCAGTTCTTCATCTGGACTTTTTTTAAAATTTATTTTTAATTTCTTTAGAACCGCAGGACAGAGGATTGAAAGGGACTTTTCAGGGTCACTAAGCCCTAACTACTGCAGTCTCTGGGAACATCGTACAGTCCCACTAAAAAATCCATGGAACTCTACCTTAAAAACTGCCACGATTGTTGCCTCACTTCCCCTTTGCTCCTGCTGAACAGCTGTTGCAAGAACCTCTGTCCTTGAAAGCTTCAGAGTGCTTATCAAATTTCCAGCCTAGACGTATTCCTGTCTAGGTTATACCCATTTGTTCTCGTGCCAATGTTTGCCTTCAGTTTAATCACCCTTCTCCCTTCCTGCTGTTTACTTAATTGCTTTTATCAGCTTGATTTAAGAGCTTGTTATGAAGTGGTTTTAACTGTCTTTTAGTTTGTTTCTAACCAGGCTGTACAATGCCTCAAGGGCTTTGGCAGGGGCTTTCTGTTGTCATAATTCTCTGATTATTCTTAATCCTGTGAGCCATTCCTCCACCAGGGATGGTTTGGAGGAATTTAGAAACAGCACTGTCATGGTGTCACTGCTTGGACCAGGTTATTAAACCAAGAATATTCTGTTAACCAAAACCGAGTCCCATTGAGAGCCGTGAAAATTCAGAAAGCAGAATCGTCGGAGTCCACAGGATCCCAGGAAAATTGTGCTGTGACATTTTTCAGTTTAGAGTGACTGAGCTGCTTCTTGGTCCGAGGAGTAATTGGACACTGTTCAAATGTCTAGAGATATTATGGAAATATGAGTGGAATCTATGTAAAGTGTTGGCTTTCCACAGATACGCTCAGAACTAGTAATTATTGATAATATTCCTGCCACTGTTTAAGGATTTCTATAAATAAACGTGCATTTAGATGGCAGTGTGTGTACAAGAACACTCTGCTCCGTTCTTGCTCCGCTATACTCCAATTCTTTACCAAATGGGCTTTGTACCAGAAGGCAGATGCTGTTCCTTCTATTTACCCACATTTGGAAATTGCCTTCCTGCAGCTGGAAGGGGATGGCTGCATCTTCTGCACTGGGAGTGCCTAAACCACCAGCAGTTCACAGAAGCGTTTTAAGTGTGGAAATCCTCTCATCAGTAATGTGTCTGCAGGACTGGTATCTGCCATTCCATTGCTCCCCTCAGAGCAGTCCCTGTTTCCCTCCCCTTTGCTGGGACCCTGCAGCCTGGCTGGGCTGTGGGAGCAGGGGACAGGGAGAGCTCTGACTTTCCATGTGCCTGCTTTGCCACTCCTGAGCCAGCAGACAGCGCTTGCATTTGATTTATTTAATGAATGGGAGCCTAATTATAAAGCAGAGGAAACCACTGAAGCATAAATTCCTGGGCTCCCTGAGTTCACCTCCCCTGCTGGCAGAAACCGGGCTGGGAGCTGAGGTGGTGGCGGAGGCAGAGATGTTAAGGAGGAAGGAGGATACCTGCAGGCTTCCCGTGACTCCTGGGGGAGGGGAACGGGGATGAGGAGCTGCCAGCAGCAGGAGAGGCTCAGCTGGCAATGGCTGGCAGGGATCTCCTGGAGTGCAGGATGTTATGACAAGAGAAATGGGGAGAGCTGGACAGAGAGCGGCCGTGCTGTGACCGCAGCATGTGCCACTGTTGGGTACGGCATGGACAACGGAGCCACGGAGCGCTGGGGCTGCACACTGCAACTCTGTGCCCATTCTTGGCTGCAGCTTGAATTACAAAAATTACAGTGACTTCTTAGAAAGGAAATCCTTGCCTTTCTGCTAATATGCTGTAATATTCCTGGCGGGGAGCCAGCGTGTCGATTTGAGTACCCTCTCGAAGTGCGGGGGGCTGTGATATTTCCAAGTCACAACGCCAGCTCCAGCCCTTCTGGAATGTGTGCCAAAGTCTTCCCACCGAGAAGAATGCCTCACATTAAGCGTGTCATCCCTGGGCTGGCCCTCAGCTCCCTCCCCAGCTCGGGAGTCTCAGCTTTAACCTTCATTCCTGTATCCCATTTCCCAGCCCCACGGACAAAAATGCCATGGGAACCCCCCCATCATCCCTTTACACGTTAATGTGAAATTAAACATTCTCATGGCTGCCTGTTGAACACAAGAAAGTAATTCCTGCATGGGAAATTTCAATGTCCCATTTCTTTCCCAACCTGGATGCTGCTCAGTGTACTCCTCACTACAGCTTAGAACTTGTAGGTGTCCAAGGACCCGGCCCTGCARGGGTGAAAAAGCCCAAACTGCAGCCAGCAGGATGGAAAACAAGTTTTTTCTGGGTAAAATGTGTTTCAGAAAGACTTTCTGAGGTGGGATGTCTCTGCCCTCAAGAACATCTCCAGACTTGTGCAGTAACTCAGGTATCCATGGRTTCATTAGATATTTAGAAATCCAGCCAACCATCATGCCCTTGTAGCTCAATGGAAATAAAAGTACAGCCCATATTAAGGCCTGACTGATGGAAACAGAAGTCCTTAGAAGAAAATAATTAGCAATATTTTCAGATTAARTCTAAATTTTTATGAGGCAAAACTCACAACAATTGATGATTTTTTCAGCGAGAGGATCAGTTGCTTGGAGCTTCCACAGAGAACTTCTGAGTCCATTTCCAACAGTTCCTTTGTTCCGCCTCCCTCTTTATCCTTGGGCTGGCACAGACACCTTGAAGTTCCTCCACAGAGKGTTGGGCTCCCTGCTTGGCTGTGCTGGTGAAAACCCAGAAACCKCTTTGGAAGTAACCCGGGTTTTAATCTCTGATCGACTTTGGCTACCACGGGGGCTGATCCTGGAGGATGTTGAGTCCTGCTGTTATAACTAAAGGGTTTGGTTGTGCTTTCCCTGCTCCAAAGCCCCTGGATTTACCGGGAGTATCGCAGATTTACACGCGCGAGGGACTTCACTCGGCCAGAGCAGCAGCTGCGGGAAGTGACCCCCACGGGGGACTGAGGTGACCCCCACGGGGACTGCAGTGACCTCCAGGGCTCTGGGGCTGAGGTGTGTTTGCGGGAAGCCGATCCGGGCTGGCATTGCGATGGTTCCAAAGCGCCGGCCGGCTCCAGCCCCGTCCCGTGCCARCAGCAGCAGCAGCGCGGGAGTCGGACCTGCTCAGGGGCGGGATGGAGGCAGCAGCAGTCAATGGCCGGGACTCGTGCCAGCTCCCAGTGTTCCCTTCCATCCACTCGGAGCACGCTCCTCTCCCATGCCGGGCGCGATCCGGAGATGCCGCRCGGAACCACTGGGAACGATTCGGGAGCTCTGGCCACATCCCCGCGGGCAGCACTGACCGACCACTCGGTATTATCCCCTTCCTTTGCTCATCCCAGGACGCTTCCCCGCTGCCCTCTGACTTAGCTTTATCCCAGAATAATGTGCTGCAGCTTGCGGGACTGTTAAAATTGGAATGTTTGCGTTTCCTCACCCGTACTGATCAGTGAACTGGAGACAGGGGTGATGTGGAGGGAAGAGCCAAGGATATAAACAGTATAGACAGAACAAAGAGTTAAACACAGCTACCTCTAACAGCCCTCTGTGTGTGTGATAAACATACACCTCTGCTTTAATAGCAAGTGAGAGAGGTGGATACATGTAAAAGCTGTAAGCACTCCACACAAAAATCRACATTTTAAAAGGCACAGATGTTTGTTGAGGACCCAACAACACTTAGCTCTTCATCACTGAAAGATGTGATAGAAACAGAAATAAGCCTTTGGAAATCAGTAGGTAATTTATACACTCTGCACTAAGGGAAGACGAAAGTTGTGAGAGGAACAAGAAGAAGTTGCTCGGAGTCCAGCACGCTGGAAAAGCAAACAGCTTTTACAGCTCTTCCCACGAAAATATAGTTACGTTGTAAAAAGTTGCCATTGCATTCAGGGAGGGAAAAGGGCAGGCAGTTGTTTATTCAGGGAACACAAGCAAAAAGGTGTAAATTTTAATGTTATRAATTCCTGTGGCTCCACTGCAGCAAAAGAAACAGCTGCTTGCACCTGCTGTTGGTCTGACACAGCTTAGCACCTTTCTAGAGCATCTTCTGATGTCTCCAAGCGCTCTCTTGAGCTTTGGTCATTTTGTTTTAATCAGATAGGGAAGAAAAAACCTCTAGAAAGATAAAGGCAAAGGCTCCAAGGAATGGAATGCAAAGATCTGCAGGCTAAGGAAAAAGAAAACAAATCAAACTATATTTTGAGTGATGACAAAAAAAGGCAAATACTAAGATTCAGCTCATAAATTTATTAATGCTATTCAGAAACTGGAAAATGTTTTAATTTTTTAATGTTTTAATATAACTAATATATTAATATTTATCTTGCTTTTTGTTATTTGTTCAGGAGGGGTTGTTTGTTTGTTTTTTTAATATCTTACTCTTCTTTCTTTTTTTATTTCCTCCAGCAAACAACCAAAAAGCTGGGGGAAAACTGCATCTTTCTTCCTGAAAAGAAATACAGTGGTTTTCATTGAAATTCAGACAAGTAGTACAAGGCAAGAGCCCAATTTATGCTGCAGCCTCTTCTATATCATTCTGGTAATGAAGAGGAGATTTAATACGTGCAAGAAATGACATTGGGTTCAGCAGTTTTATCGATTTGGTTTTCAGCTKGGTGTAGAGCAATTTTACTCTCAGTGGTTTTTAACTTTGGAGCACAACGAGAGTTTCTGAACTGCCTAAATTTGATAAAGGGATCATTTTACCTCTGTGCTGCTTGGWTAAAGCATCAGGAAAACCTACTCCGTGCTCACAAAGCCAGAAGGCTTTTGGCATAATACCTAGTGGGAGAAAAAGGCCTTTTTGCTCCTTGTCTTTCCTCCAACGAGCCAGAGAAAAGCAAGGACATTTCCCAGCAGAAGAGCCAGCAGGGAGCACAGTGTTGATGCTCTTCCCTGGGAGCTGCAGTGCGCTTTGCCTCTCTTGTTGTGTTAACCTCTGATACCCAATGTTAGTCTTGCCTGCCCCGTGCATGACTTTGGCAGGCTCAGGGGAGTCACAAAAAAAATAAATCCAAAAAAAAGAGATGATTTTGGCTCTTCACAGCAAAACAACACGGATGGAGTGTTTGTGCATCCTCGCAGTGGCTGAGCTGGGATCGCCGAACRTTTTCTGCCTGTGCTGTCTCAGTCACATCCACCCAGGATGCAGCAGGTCCAGGGCTTATTCCACCTTTCAAAGTGGACTTTTTGCTTGAACCTGAGACACAGAGTGCCCAGGAGGAGACTGGCCATTCCCTGCTGCTCTCCTACAGGGAGGCCAGCTCCCAGCCATGGTGCGGATCTGCCTCGGGAGGAGTTACTACAAAATACTCAGGATCAGATTTCCTGCGTCTCTTCTACTGCGCTAGAACAGAGTCATCAAAGGGTGTTAACATTTCAATCCAAGCTGGGTGGAAATCTGCTAATCAAAATGCAATTTTTGCAATAAATACATAAATATAAGGTAAGTCTTGCAGTAGCATGACATTCTCATTTGAGTTTTCCAATCTTTCAGCTTAAAATATTGACGGAACACTTCTTTAGTATCTGATCCACTGATAACTTTTAAGTTTTCAAGTGGACTTTAAAAACTGAATCCTTTTGAGCACAAAAGTTGCACAACCAAAACAATCTTTTAAGTAGAAATTTCAGTAGCAGAAATTCGTCTGAAATGTTACTGAAATGTTTTTGTTTCTTTCTTTGTTCCTCAGAAAAAAACCCTCTTGTATGTTTTTTTKTTGTTGTTGTTAAAACACAGCGGCCAAGCAAACACCTCATTTGAGATACTGCAAACATTCAGGACCAGCTCCAAATGTTCATCATAATCTGGGAGTAGTGGCAAAAGTCTCTGTTTTCGTGTCAGGGCTGGACTCCGGGGGCATTTTTGAGTGGAAAGGATGACAATTCAATTGTAGCTTCTAACAAGTGGTCTGAGTAGGCGGCAGTGTCAATAATTGCACAAGCGATTGTGCCTCGGGCCATTGTAGAGGTAGTAAAGTCTTGCCTTATCACCTTCCTCTGCGTGTTGACACGGTTTGATAACCTCACATTGCACCAAGTGTTATCTTTGTTTCTCTAAATTCCTCTGGCTGCAGCTATTCTGGTTCTTTTCTGCACTGTTTACTTTTCCAACTGGCTCTTCCATCCACTTGTTTGCCTTCTTGTTTGCCTCCCACTTCCTACACACTGCCACTCCACTCCACTTCTTTTCCACACAAACCCCGGAGCCGYTCTTACAAAAGTGCAGGTGTTAAACCCTTGCTTGGGACCACATCCCGGAGCGCTGAGTGCCACATCCAGGCCTTCCTTGGACACTTCCAGGGATGGGGGCTCCAAACCTCCCTGGGCAGCCCCTGCCAGCGYTGAACAAGCCTTCCAGTGCATCCTACACGGCCCTGGCACAGACCGGCACGAGCATTGATGCCRCCCAAGCTCCACAGCAGCGTCTGCGTGAGGGCTCTTCCCACAGCACRAGCCATGTATGGGCGAGCAGGGACAAGGCTACTGCACTGAACGAGTAACCCAAGGACAACGACACGGGAATTTCGCACGTTCTTCTTTTTCTTARGCGGATTCAGGATCTCGTCCCTGGGAAAAGCCGGGTGAAGCATGGAAATCGCCCTGCAGAACTCGAGCCCGCAGCAGCGCTGACATGTGGCACCGCTCTCGGTGCAGAGCAGGGCGTGCTGCAGGGGCAGTTTTTCCCAAGTGAAACGATTCCCGCTTGCCGTAGGTATCACATCACAGGACAAAGCCTGCCTGCGGGGGGAGGACTCGGGGCTGTGTTGCACGCTGGGAAATTCGCACCTTCTAGCTGGGCGTTTTTAGCKTTTTCTGACATTTACTCACTCGCTCAGTAAGACCCCGGATCTGTTACCTTGTTGGATACAGGGCAACATCAACATCCATGCTTTTCTTCAGATATTTCAAAAAATAGAAGTCACGTGGAGGAGAAGGAGGAATTTTCAAAAATTAAGGGAAGATACAGGGAAGGGATCAAAGTAGAATGAAGAAAGTGAGCTGATCCCTGAGGATGTGGAGTTTGGTATGGACAGATTTAAACGAGTGATTGTTTGTTTAACATTCTGGGCCTAGCTCAGTATAGTCATGTTTCCATAAAGAAATCAGGGATTCCTGGAGTTTTGCTTTATTTGGGGCTGATGAGAGCCAAAATATTTGTGTGTCTCAGCTGCGATCTGACTGTAACACTGACTCTGCCTGGCTGCAAGAATGACCTCTGATTTCAGAAGAAGTACCCATGCAAAAGAGTTTTATTGCCCCTCAGGATAAAACTTGCATCTCATTGACTTCATAATGCTTAGGCAAAGACCATGATAATTAAGAGACAGGCAAGATGCATCCTTAGATATAAATAGTGCCATACAAACTGTCCTTAATACCTTTAGACTGCAGCTGCTYACACACATTTCAAGCCATTCTACGACATAAAGATGTCTTGCTTYATATCAGAAGCAAATCTTGCAGGGACAGAGCCTGTCTTTAACCAACACTGCTGGCTTCTGGGAGAAACCATCCTGGGGGATTGCCTCCAGCAGGAGCTTCCCAGCAAGGGGAAAAAGCCTTGAACAAAACACTGAAGGAAAGATAAAAATCAGCCCCAGCGTGTGCGCTGGAGAAAACATCCATGCCACAACCTCGGAGCGGTGCTGAGGCCCCAGAAAGTTTCCTATTGTTACTTGTGTGACCAAGCCCGCGTGAGTCATGGATCA
Source organism: Amblyornis subalaris (assembly GCA_018881555.1). Taxonomy (NCBI): domain Eukaryota; kingdom Metazoa; phylum Chordata; class Aves; order Passeriformes; family Ptilonorhynchidae; genus Amblyornis; species Amblyornis subalaris. The sequence continues at coordinate 2,132,607 of JACAXG010000121.1, forward strand.
GGGATGATTGTGTGGCCGTACCCCTCCTCCTGCAATAAACACCCTCTGTGTCCTCCGCCCGACGCGTGATTCCTGCATGTCCCTCCCTCGCGGGGCAGAAACCTCAGCTGCTATTCTGGTCCTTGCTGAAGGAACGGCTCAGCTGCAGAACTGGAATGAGCCACAGGACAGGCAGCAGAACGTGTGAGTAGGAACCTTTTATCCAGCCACAGGCGGGGGTTAAACACGGATGATATTCGGGAAGAGGGATTTGCCATGAGCATGCAGCGGAACAGAACTTGGCACGGGCTTCCTCAGAGGGAAAAGAGTTGCTTATAAACTGAGAACTTCGCTCAAACCCGACTGCAGGCATGGGCAGCCTGAGGCACAAGCAGCCCCGAGTGTCAGCAGTGCTTCCATCAAAAGAACGTGCTGGATTTTTCCRTTCAGCCTCTTTTTTTTTTACCCACTACTCCCATGATGAGGGATGGGGTCAAAAAGCCATAGAGTCTTCTTCTGAGAAGAAATCGTAATTTTAAAACCCTCTGTGCCTTTGCTCTTTTYCTTATTCCCCTTGATTCCGTACAGGCTGGATTTTCCCTTCCAAATAAAACTGGGGAAGAATGGAATGCGGTGAAAAACATTTGTCTGTTTACTTGGTTTAAAAAGGATACACAAGGCAATGAAAAAAAGGTATTCTCTTTCTTTGAATTGAAACTAAGAAAAGGCTCTGAGCATGCAAAAGACCCTCCTGCCTGCTCACACAACTCCTAAGGAACTTTATCCCTTGATCTGTCTYTCGTGCTGGATGCAGAGCATCAGCTCATCCCTCACCTATGTGTGTACTAGGCTTGGGAAACATCTTATTTAAAAAATAATAATAATTAGATAGTGCAGGATTGGCAGAGAGCACACTTTGGCCCGGGGTTGTTTAAAGKCCCTCCCTGTCCACCTGCACTGGCTCAAACAGGACTTGCAGTTTTGGGCTGCCTGAAGGTTGACCCATCCCACGTTTCTGCCCTGCCCCTCCTCCAGCAGATGTGATTTCACACTGAGGTTTCAGAGACTTAGAATGTAGAAGCTCAGCCAAATGGGCATCAGCATCCATCAGATAAAAAGTTTGAGCAAAAACTATTTTAGTTCAGACAAAGTTGCCTTGTAAGGTCACAACACACAAATATTACCTAGAGGGGAGCTGAGCCTTGCATTTCATCCGTGGGTGACCTGCKTGGATCTGACAGATGCCAAACCAGCAGTGCTCTGAGCCACTTCAGTTTGGAATTGCTCGAATCAGTGGTAGTTATTTTCATCTTTATTTTGAAAAGTAGGAATTTGTGGTCTTTTCCTTCGTCCTCTTTCAACTTGCCTCAGCTATTGTASTTCCACTGCACCTGAAAGGTGCAGAAGCACCAGTCCAGGACAGAAGAGCAGTCCTGTGGTTTACCTCTTTCTGGGAAAATTCCCCCAGTGATGAAGGTGCTTAGTGTCCCAAACTGAGGCATCTGAATAGTAGAAACCTCCTGAAGGATTTCAYTGGGAAGTGTTCCTCAAAACCTGTGCCAGAGTCCTATGTACATGATGTTCCTGAAAATATGTGCCTTCTAAGATGGTGTAAGCCATGGAGTCATGGGAATGATGAGAGGAGAGAGAGGGTGCTGCAGTGCAGGGTCGGTTCCAGCCTTGTGAGTCCTCACTGGTTTCTTTACTCTGCTGGGGTGGACCTTCAACAAGGCAACCACCTCAGGAGCTTGGGCTCTCCAGCTTTTCCCCAGGTCCAATTTTAACCTGTCTTGCTGCAATTTATCAGTTCCTGTCCTGGATATTCAGGCTGTGCTGTGCTCTCTTCAATGCAGGAGATGTTATGAACTCGAAGTATTCAATCACAACAYCTTGCAAGGGCTCTCTTCTTTGGTAAACAGTTCCAGTTTTCATTTTCATCATAWTTCAAACTCTATTACACATTTAGTCATTGCTTCTGTCATTTTCCAGGTCTTCTCTGGCTTGAACATGGTCAGAACTGGATCCTGCCTCCCAGCTGACATCTTACCAAGTACTTTGTGTTTCTCTTTATATCCCAGCATGGAATTTATCTTCTTCATGAAGGAATGGTGCTGGGGCTCCAAACCTCCTCTTCCTCTATGACTGAAAACTGAAGGTACCTTTTCCCAGTTCTAGAAYAAATACTGGAACCAAACTCCTTCATATGGTTTGAATTTGATTTTTTTTTCCTTAGCATTTTTCTAACTGATAGTCATGCAACTTCTCTTCAACCAATTTGGTAATCCTAACAAATCAGCGGGGGCTAAAAGTATGCCTGTAGCTACAAGGAATAGATTTGCTTTCCCCAAATGTTGCCCATCATCAACCAGCCTCGTTCTGCTGCACCAGCTCTATGTTATTCCTGCAATAAAGGCCAGCTCTGAAAAAAAATAGATACCATCAGGAAAAGGCAAATATTACATAAATCCAAAATATGTGCTAAGCTGATAAGTGATGTAACGCATCAGTACAGTGGAGAGATTTGTAATCATCCAGAACCCTATTGCCAAAACACAGCATTATATGGGCAACTGTAAGTCCCCTCTTGTATATTACTTAATGTATAGATTTATTTCGATATAAGAGTACAGATCCCTACACCTCCTTAAACAGGGAAACTTTGAAGTGAAAAATATTTGCGAACCCCTAAAAAATTGTTGTCTGAATACTTCTATGTTGTGTGTGCATAAAATATTTYGCATGAGAAAGCCCTAATAGTTGTACTTAATAGCTGCAAGATAGTCTGTTAATTATTATTTTATAATCCCATTTAATCTCACTTTGCTAATTCTCTGSCAAGGAAATGCAGGTGGACTGCATGAAAGCTGACTCTGTCTTGCTGTCTTGCTTTTGGGAAGAGCTCTGAAGGGCAATGGCTTTCAGGGTGTGACCAGAATTCCTCGTTATTTACGGGCATTTTTCCCACCTTGGCATGCCTACAGCTCTGGGTACGTTTCAGTCTGCGTCACCTTGGAGTGGACACACTCCTGGCCCTGCAYTCTGGGATGGCCCTGCGGGAGCAGGGAGCTGGGACCAGTGACCCTCTGTGGTCCCTTCCAGCCTGGCCCATCCTGGGATTTGGGGATTTTGTATGGAAGGTCAATGCCAATGAGGTTTCAGAAATTCCTCCAGCTCTGAAATGGTACCATCACTATTCTTACAACAATATTTAAATAATGTTTAAATAAATAATTTCTGTTCTGTCATACACCATTTCCACCAAATACAAACATTTTTGGATTCATTTTTTACTTTTAGCAAAGCATTTTCAGCACATTTCAAGTAAACAAATCTTTTCTAGAGATCTTGCCAGACCCTTTATTAAACTCTGGAAACTCGAACCAAGGTGATTTTGACACTTGAAAGGTGAAGAGCCTCCTGCACTGAAGACGCTTGTTAGTCACAATGTTCAGAGCTCACCTTCTGCTTCCACTTCTTCTTCCTTGCCTTGCCTTCAAAACTCCCACGGTATGAGSGGAGGACCATATGGAACATATTCCCATCCCAGGTAAGTGCCTTTGTCCATGGATATTTGAACCAACCACCATGGGAACTGCTCGCACGTGCTGAGGGACATGTGGTATCCCGACAGCCGTTCCCCTTTTCTGGATCTGTTTGGGATTTCAACCACAAAGTGGTGCTGTTGCAAAAGCTAAACATTACAACACAGGCTCCCTGCTTTTAGAATGACCCCAGGCGTGCATTAAACCCAATAAAATTCTCATGCATTTGCATACTCACGCATATCTTCCCCATAMATATTCAATTTCTTATCATCAAACGAAATCACAGCAATATCTGTTAATATGTGGAGAAAAATACATGTCTTCAAAGTGTATAAAATATCACATGTTTTGAAGTCTGGTCAAGTGCCTAATTAATCAGATCAATGTCTGGTAATTATCCCAATTAAAATCCCCAGAATTCAAAGATGGCTCTCTACAGCACGSTCTGAGCAATGTTTCAAGTTCTTCAAGACAGAACAGAGCCTCGTTCAAAGTAACATTATTTTTTTTTTGCCGTGTCAGAACCTCAGATCCAAGGGCGACACATAAAATTAGGTGACCATTTGGGAGCTTGATTGCTTCTCATAAAAAAGTCAGAAACGTGTTAAACAGAAATCCACTTTTGCCAGGGGTTAGCACGAGGAGAAAACCACCGCAGCCCCAGAACAAGAGATGAAGATGTAAAATGGCCCAGAAAGGAGCAGAGCCGCAGGAGCACGTGCGGAGGAAGGGCCGGGCAGCCGAGGGCCGGGCGCGCGTCCGTGCTCCCGGCTGCGCGCACCCGCTGCTCCCAGCGCCGCCAGCGCGGACGCGGCCGGAGGAACGCGGCACCCCTCGCATCACCGCCAGCCCCGCTGCCCAGCGAGCCAGGCCGGGGCACAGCCCTCCCCTGGGCGCGCTGCCCTGCTCCCCCAGGGCTGCGTCCCACCACAGGTGGGCACCCCTCTGCCCACCACTTCTGCTTCAAGGCTTCTTCTTTTGCTTCTTTTTTCCTTTTTTCTTTTCTTTTTTTTTTTTTTTTTGCTGCGAATGCGAAGTTCCCGGGCTAGGGCTGCCTTCAGACACTTAACCCTTTGCCTGCCTCCCGAGGAGCATTCACCAGCCACGGGGAAGTTTTCTATTCCTAGCACTGCTTGCCTGCTTCAGGAGATTAAAAGCTGAGTCACATTCTAGGCATTTCTCCGATGTGGCTGCGGTACCGGGCTGGGTGGGGGACACAGAATTTCATTCTAGCTCCCTCCTCTGAGCTGAAAAACCTCTAAACAGGAAGGAAACAGCATTCAGGCACAGGGTGAAGACAAAAAACATTGACACTGGAGTTACTCAAGGTTTGAGGGTTTTTATGAGTGGAAGAGCAGCAAATTTTAGCAGATTACTCCTGAGAGGCAGTGATGGAAGATGACTTTCCTTATCCATCTGGGCAACAAGCGACCCAAGCAGAACTTCTRAGACAGATACAAATTGGGGAATCCCCTAAACTGGACCATTTAAATTGCAGAATCCCCTAAAGAGGACCATTTTATGGTTGAAAAAATTCAGATAGATGCCAACTGCAACAAACAACACTGTCCGTATTTCAGTATAAATATTGAAATATTGGCAAATATTTCAATGAAACAGTGACCATTCTCTAGGTAGATTAAAATGTCTCAAAGAAGATGGTACAATGCTTTGACAGCAAGAGAGGGCTAATCATCTTTACACAGGGAGAGGAAAGAGAAGAAATTCCTTGGTTAAATAGCAAAAGAAAAAGCTTCAGGAGCTAGCAAAGGAAGCATTCTGTCAGGAAACAATCTGGCAGCCCTTCAGAATTAAAGTGTCATCTCGTGTCTTGTATGACCACGTTCTTATGGGTATGGCTTGCTCAATTATGCTCTAATCAAGCAGAAAAGAGAGATGACTTAAGCATGTAAATTTAGAGGGAGACTTGGAGGCATGCAGCTAAATTTATCAGCCATCTCTGTGAGCGATCACTCTAAATAAAAAGTTTGGAAACCAGTCGCTGCTGGTCGCTGATGAACTTTCCATGTTTTTGGCACTTGCCATCCTTAACGGACTAATCTGCGAGTCGGAACAGGAGGAACCGTACACAAATCCATCCTAAGGTCTGCTCTTAACAGTGGCTGTTTCTCCCAACACTTATTTTTGTGTCCCGGCTGGCTACTTGGCTGACAGAAATGCCGACGGAAGAAATGCATTTGTCAAAGATTTACAAATAACAGAAAAAAAAATAAAATCAGAAGAGGAGCCAGAGCGCGAGAGYAGAGGCTTTGGCAGTGCAGGTCTGCGTCTTTGTTTCACCTGTCCGCCGTGTCCTGTCCTGGCCGGGGAGTGCGGCAGGAGCAGCAGCAGCGTGAGCTCGGCGTGTGTTGTGGGACACGGAGGGAGCGTGGGGGCCGGGGGCGGGGGCGGGGGAGGGCAGGGACCATCCCGGCGCGCACACGGACGCATTCCTGCCATAAAACGCTCGTCGGCTGGGAACCGCCGTCCGCGAGGCACGGCCGTCATCTCACAAAAGAATTCGCCAAAATGTTCCCTGGTGCTAACGCTGTTCTTAATCAGACGGAGAGGCTTTGCCAGGAGGAGGAACAAAACCATCGACTGGATTAAAATAAAAAAGAAAGCGGGCTCAGGATGGTGTTTTTAGAGCACGGAGGGGGAAAAACGACCTTTGCGACGGTTTTGTCATTTTCCAAAAAATGCCTCGTTCTCTGAATTTGCCCAGCCAGGCAAGGTTGTTACAAGCGGTAGGTAGGGAGAGCAGAGTGTGGCAATAAAGGGGTTAATCCACGGAGCGCAGAGCCATCTGGCTGAGCTGGTTTGTTATAATCGAGCAGATTATGTTCACGGGACTCAGAGTTTAAGGCTCCTCTCCCATAGAGCAACTCCGCACAGCCCGAGCAGACCAACTTTGGGACTTTGAATGAACGTATTTACATCCACCTTTCTCTTCATGTCGACTTTTCTGGAAACATTCACACGGATGCCATGGTTACTCCTACCACGGTAAGGGAAATTTGACGTTTTCTAATAGGGTCCTAAGAGGGCGGGGAGGGGAGGGGGGSGAGAGGGGTCCTTTAAAGAAGTATAATGGGGAGGAGGTGGGGGTCTTGCGAGCAGTAGATGTGTCCCAAATGTTGCCTTTCCCATTGTGCCTCCTCCTTCCCCCTCCCCTGCTTGCCCTGTGGTGTGCTGTAGTCCCGAGGTTCCCCTCTCCTCCTGCTCCTCACGCTGTTGTTCGGGTCCCCGGCAAGAAAAGAGCAGGGGGCAAATACGAGGTGCTACAGGAACCTGATTTAAGAGGCAAAAGCAAGGGAGACTTTTTGTTTTGTTTTAAGAGGGAAACCAGCCAGTTGAGATATAACAAAAGGGGTTGAAAGTGTTGACCGGGGATTGCAGGAACCAGCCCCGGCACACGTAGCGTGCTCGCCCTCCGGCAAAGTTCGAGCCCGGGACAAGCAGAGCCCAAATCCCCAATTTCTAGACCTCGCCTGCCTCAGGTARCCAGCTTCCCTGGAGCTTTCTCATTCTGTGTGTGCGCCAGACACTGGAAACCCTATTCATGACCTTGGAATCGATCCTCGTTCTCCTCAAACCCGAACGCTAAATTCTCTGGGAAGAGACGGAGATCAAAAGATTCCCTGCACATCTGTGTCCAGGTGGAAAAGATACCCTGGCTCTGGGCTGGACTGGCAGGGAAGCCGTCGTTAGGTTTGGTGAGTGCCTTCTAGGAATGCAGCACACAACYGATCAGCGGAGATGCACATCCAGAGAGCAAAATAGAAAGCTGGTTCTCATCTAAACAGCTGAAATGCAGCTTAAAGCGTCACTTACTGGCGAGTCCTCGTGGAGACACCAAACTGCTCCTAGCCAAGAGGGGAAAAAGTCCTTGAATGGTTTAGATAGTTTTCTGATCAGTTCTTAATCCTTCATTAAAATAAACGGGAAAGCTCTGTGCTGGTCCTATCTCTTGGACTATAAATATGCAGTATCTGGAGAGATGGATATTTTGGGTCGAATAGGGCTGCTATGCGCACATTCCCTGGTTCCTATATGGCAAAACCAGTTATTTAGAGATGACTCTGTGTGTGTGTGTGTGTGAGGGGGGGTTGCTTCTCCCCCCTCCCCCCTTTTTAAATAGACAGGGATGTGTGTTATATGGCCCAGACAATTGTTATGAGCTACAACCTTTCAGAAAGCACTCTGCCCTCAGGCTCGTGTGATTTGTTGCGTGAGGAGTGCAAATGGTGTGTAAAGTTTTGCCTTTGCATTGTGCCTTCAGGAAAACATCCAGACAAATAGGAGAGGCGTTCTCAGGCACGGAAATACCTGATATGTGCACGCCTGCAAGTGGAGGAGTGGCGCAAGAAGAGCCTATAAATGGGATGCAAGAAAAAGGGAAATCTAATAATAAGAAAAAAGGAAAAAAAAAAAAAAAAAGCCTTGGCTTGTGGCAAGGCAGACAAAAGCAGCAGAGAATGGAAGAGAGTTCAGCATGGTTCCAGCTGCTGGTAGTAAAAAGCCTGGTGTGAGACACACGTGTCAGAACCAGGAGCTCTGTGTGGGAGCACGGGGGGGGCACAAAAACCGAGCACGAGTGCAGGTGGTGGACCCGAAACATGGGGAGGAGAGGAGGCACCAGCAGAGCCAGGAGGGGAGTGCTTTGTGTAGAGGGGTGCTGCATGCTGAGGTATGCAAAACACGTCGGTTTAGGAGGTTTTGTTTGTTTTGTTCTGCTGTGGGTTGGGGTGTTTTTCTTTTCAGGGAACGAAAAATGAAATGGTGCTTACAAAGACAGATAAAAACTGGAGGGAAAGGGTTGTATACCAAAATAAAGTGCTATGCGTTCATTGTTGTGTACCGGGGTAGTAAGGTGGTCAGCTTGAAAGGGAAACTGCTGCACATCAACCGGGAAAAGAGGATCTTTGTGGGTGCCAAAAAGTTTAGGAGCTCAGAAGGGGAAGTAACACTTGAGAGAGATGGGAAAAGGTACAGGCTGGAGGCTGGGTGAGGATACGAAAGGGACATACAAGGACGGCAGGGTCTGCAAGGGGGAGGTTGGGTATGGAGTGGGAGTGCRGGGAGAAAGGTGAAAGCACAAAGGACGTTTGGAGGAGGAAGCAAAATGTGAACTATTGGCTATTTGGAGAAAGGTATGGAAAATAATCAGCTACATGATGCTCGTGGGGGGCGTCAAAAGGAGACACCTTTGAATCCGTCAAGAAATAGATCCGAGGATGTATTTACAGGGAAGGTATCAGCATGAAAGGCAAGGCTGGCATGGTGATGGAAACATGTGCCGAGAACAGGAACGCAGAGGGAAAAACGAGCTGGACGGAGATGGGTTGTGGGGAGGGGAAGAGGGAATCGGGTCCTGTAAGTGTCTGAGGAGGGAGCTGGTTAGAGACATTTCAGAGGAGGCTGGAAGCCTGCTGGAGTGTGCTGCCCGCTGGCAAGGGAGACACTGAGCTGGGGAACAAGCCCTGGGAAGGTGCTGTGAGGAAATTCAAGGGAGTGGAAATCATGGGCCCAGGATGAACCGCGGCAAGAATATGAAGCCATGGCAGGCGTTGAGAAGCACCCGAGTGGGGAAAAATTAAGGAATGTAGGAGGCATGGATGAGGATGAAGTGAAGAGCTGTGTTTTCTGTAAAGATGCCTAGGGAAGAGGTGGTTTGGAGGACATACAGGGTGAGAGAGCAGAGGGTGAGAGGGAATTTGGGGGYGTGTTACTTGGTGGGCAGAGAGAGGAAGCGGTGCAAAGGAGCTGCAGTGGTTTGGTCAGCACAACAGGGGATGCCTCTGTACTGGGGAGTTGGAGTAACACGGGGGAAGAACAGGCAATGTGTTACAGGGGAGGCAGCTGAGGCAAGGAATGGCAAGGCAGGAATAATGGGAAGACTGTGGGAGGAGGAGAACATACACAGAGCGAAAGGAGCGATTTTCTGTTACAACACACGTAACAAATGTGTTTATATCTCTGTGGTAGGTACTGGCTGAGGGAAGCAGCGAGAGGGAACGGAACAAATGTGCTGGTGGAGAAATGACTAAAGATATGAAGGGGTGGGAGGAGAAGGAATGGGAGGGAAAACTACCTGGAGGGCTGTATAAGCCACATGGCTGCACCGAGGTCAGAAGCAAAGTGTGAAGTGTGTGGGGAGGCGAGTGGGGCTGGGAGCTGCAGGGCAGGAGGTGGAAGTGAATGGGAATGACAGCTCCTGTTGCGAGGGGCGAGGAGCTGAGCGTGGGCTGACACAAAGTGGGGTGAGAGAGGAAGGTACCTGGGTGAGAGGAAGGTACCTG